>NW_010578790.1:48312-68627 GCF_000705375.1 Tinamus guttatus | reverse complement strand
CCTGTGCCACGTGCTCTAGGTGACCCTGCGTGTGCAGGGGGGTTGGACTAGATGACCTCCAGAGGTCTCTTCCAACCTTAAGCATTCTATGATTCTATGACCTTGTGTGGAGATTTTTTGTTCTTTTGTATAGAAAGCTAGGTTTGAGTGAAATACTATCCATACTAGAGAAATGAGAAGGAGACAGGCTCAATTTTGTGGATATTTTTGCTTATAGAATTTATTGAGACTTTCTTCCATGCCATGTAGTATGTTATTAAAAGCTGTCAGTGTGTTCTTCATAGTGATACAAAGTGGGTGAACACCTTAAGTATACAAGAAATGGCAATGACTTGGAAGCCTAAAGCCAGATAAAAAGCCTTTGTTAGAACACAAAGAGGCCTTTCACCTGGTAAACAATGTAAACTTGACTTATCTAAAAAGCACCGAGGTCCCATTAGCTTTGAACTGAGACTGAATAACTCAAGAATTTTTCAGTGCAACACAGCTCAAGCAAAACAGAAATCTGCAGTAAATTTTCACTGTTTTTATACAACTGAGTTTCTGCTTTGGTTGCTCTTCAGTGTCTACAGCTGTATGTAATATTTACCATAGCTGTGAGTTAAAACTTTCCCTTTGCTTCCTTTCAGGTGCAAAAGTCACAAGGAGTATCCTTTCAATGTGGAGTACTGAAGACAGTGGTTTTCTGCCTTTCTCCACACTCTTGATGTCGGATGCCTCTGCTGTTATCTAGAAGTTGTTGATCTATGTAGCTTTCTGACTGCATCAGTCCCTCTTTTTGCCTACAATGATGCAGTGTGTGTATTCAGTTACTTTGTTTTCCTTTATTTCTTTGGAAGAAAGTAATGGCAAAATGCCTCTGAAGAGCACGCTGTGTGGACTGTAATAGATTGTCTTTGCCAAACTGCCTGGCTGGAATTGGTAAGCAGAAAACATTGTGGAAGTCTGTTAGAACCAATCACTCTTGATTTAAAATAATGGGAATTGGAGTTAGGGATTACTGTTGTATGGAAGGATAGAACATAATGGGATATGACCGATTTTGTATAATTAACTCAAAGTTGGGGTTTTTTTTTTTCCTTCATGACTGCTTTTGGGTTTGGTTTTCTTCTTTGTAATACTCCATGCTTTCCCTTTTTCTCTAATGGGAAGTACTAGTTTCTAAGTATAGCAGTCGCTATGTGGGTAGCTCTTTCAAAAGTATATAGGTTCTGGTTTCCTAGCAATCTAAAAGCTGGTTTTGCTTATAATAAAATGAAGTTTCATTACCACGTGTGATGAGATGGTTATTTCAGCAATGCTCCAATAGCAGCTGTACTGGAGCAGCTGCTTTTTGCCCAGCTGTCCCTAGCCATTACACAAAATTAAGGCTAATGACTGCCTGCCAAAAGCTTATCTGTTGGTATTAACTTATTGCATATAATGCTGTCAAGATGCTTTTGTGCTATTGCATTTGCAGAATGAACAAGAAGAGTATAATGTAGCTCTGCCCATTGAGACTGCTTGAGCCTTTTTTAAATACAGCTGTTCTGAGATTTCTAACAGCTAATATAATAAAGTTTGGATCAATCTTTATTTTACTTCAGTGATAGTGTATTTTGGCTAGTAGCAAACTCATGCCATTAAAGACAATAAGCTTATACAGAATCCTATAGGATTATTTAGGCAGTAGAAAACATGCAGTTTTAAGGCAGGTAGTGCATATGTTGCAGGAAGGACTTCTGTATCTATGCAATCAAGCCATTTACAAATAATAAAAATAACATAGGAGTTTCTTGGAAACTTCTTTTTATGAAGTAGCAAATTAAAAACTTCTATTACTGTGTTCAAGTAGGCTTCTCTCCAAGGACTGGATTAATTCAGAGACTAGCTTCTGAAGGTGGTTGTGTCCTCTGGTAGAAAGAAGGTTCTTTCTAAGCAGATGAAGGGAGACACTTAAGATGGGATTTTAATTGCCTAATTGCATAGCATTCCTTAAAGGGAACTCAGATAGCTTAAAATACATAATAATGAAATGTTTGTTCACTCTGGGAAACTACTTGCTAGGTAAGTGGTCTTGTTTCCTAATATGGTGATGCTGTAAAGATGGCTGGGTGGCACAGTAGTTAAAAATATGTCCTGGTGAACATTAACAAAATATTCAACCAGTTTAATGATGTTCAAGTGCTTCTTTTAAATCTTCCCCTGTAGCTGAGACTAGACTAAATGCAACAGAGTTTTGGTCAGAACAATTTATAATGGGCTGAATAGCCTAAACTTAAATTACAGTGAGGGGGAGAGAGGAATCAGTTTCTGATCTGAGCAATATTCTTCTCTGTAATGCTGCCCTTCTTCATATAAATGGATTATAGTCACTTTAAGTTCTCTGCCTAAAGTTAAATACAAAAAGTTTCAGCTCTGCAAGTGTTTTTGTAAATCTATAATGCAATAAATGGAAGCCCAGAGGCATCAGAAACAGAAGAGCTCAAGTTCTGACAGAAAAGTGTTTTGGACAACACTGACTTGCTTGAAAATTGCCTTTTTACGTGACCAGTGTGTTATAGCAAGAAGTTACATTGGGCAGCAAAAATTCCCATCAAGTAGTAAGTACATAGAGTTCTGTTAATTTCCTCTGTTTTCTTTTCACTGTAACTTCATGAAAACTTCTGTGCTGGAAACTTTCCATTCTCCAAGTAGGAATTTTACTGGAGAGGACTTGCAGACAGACTGCTCAGCTGCAGAAGGAAGAGTGGCTAGTGCTGTGGGTGGAATGGTATTGTAACAGGCTTGCTCTGTATTTCACTCGATGACTTAGAAGGAAAGAATTTGGAAAGGGTCATGCTGGGACACCACACAGCGCTTAAACCGGCAGAGGGCTTGAATGGCTACTGAAATGCAGGAACGGAGGGAAACCAGGGCTCATTAAGGGAAGAAGCAGCCAAGGAAAGGGACAAGGATGCTTAAACCTGAGCAGAAAGTGGGGCCTTAAGGAGGATGAGGAGTGGGGAGGAAGGGAGTGATAGAAAAATGTGGTTATCTGTGTCAATTTTGGCTGCTTGAAGGCCAGATGTATTTACTTTCTGTAAAAATTCTGAGTGTAGGGGAAGAACCAGTGTGTAGCTTGCAGCCAGCACCTCATTTAATCTAGGCAGATCTAGGAATTGTTATAGTAAAATAAACTAAGCTATTCTACAGCTGTATTGGTGCCACTATACCAATGTAGAAATTTCCTTTAATCTCCTAAAAGATAATGTGGAAAGATCAAAGAATTAGATATCCGGAGTCCAGCATTCCTGTGAATAGAGCTCTTCCTGCTATAACTGTTCACAGCATTTGTTTTTAATAATGTCACTTGACAGAACTCTGGGTTTCTGATCAAAGAAACTTTTAAGGACAAATATAATCTTGCAGCATTTCCAATGAGAAGTGGTTGGGCTTGGGGTTTGTTTTTTTCCATTAAGATCTTGTAGTTCAACTCCTCTTGTTTTTTTTTTTTTTTTTTTTTTTACTAAATTTCCTTAGGAATGCTGCAGCAATTACACAGCTGATGTGATACTGCAGCACTCTATAGGATGGGGACTCCAGCCCATAAAAGAGATGTAGAGCTGGAGAGGGAAGTAATGTTTCCAGGAGTTAAAGATTCAGAATCAGCTCAATTTATCTTCTTTATTATTCCTTTATTCCTTAATTATTCCTTATTCCTTTATTATTCCTTAAAATTAAAAAGGGGCGAGGGTCCAGTTAACCTGGTATCAAGTAAAAAGAACAATTTTTTGAGAATGGGTCTATTTCCATAGTAATGAAAAACAAAGCAAGCAGTAAACTAGTTTAGCAGAGGAGCAGGAAGAGAAAAATTGTGCTAGTATTTCATTGGAGAAGGTGGGACCCTTTTGAGGGGTGAGGGGGGGATAAGGCAGAGGGAGGATTTGGGTGGAAGAAGAGGAAGGCAAGAGGGAACAGGAATTAGCAGCCTGCCCCTCGCAGAGAAAAATGGACGCAGGACATGACAAGTGGTCCTATAGGCACCATCTGCATTTCAGATTGCAGTGGGGCTGTTTGGTTGGTTGGTTTGGTTTGGTTTTTGAGGGGGGAATGGCTTGAACTGTCATTCTGGAACAATAATCCACAGACATGACAAGATGGAATTACTTTCTTTGGATGATGCTCTGTAACTTAATCTTCACTTTTTCTCTCTGGGGAAGGGAAGGCAGGATCTATTTCCTTGCAGGGCTTGTGTCATTGACAAAAGGGCATATTGCAATATTTGTGAAGAGTTGGGAAATCTGGGGCACAGAACTTATTTAAAATGGGGAAAAGAAAATCCTGTGTTCGGGTTTTTACTCTTTATGTCAAAGATACAACAGGAAATGCAGTCTTTTGCTTAAATGTGCAGAGAGCAGTTATCTCAGGACAAGTTATTTTAATTGTTTAATGCTCTTCTAGTTTGTTATTTATAAACTCTACCAGTAATTATCACTCCCTTCTGTTCCTTCCTTGGTAACTTTGAAAAAGAAAAGGGGGTGGAGGAGACACGGCCCTGCTGGAAGCTGGCAGGGCCTTGCTCTATAAAATTGTGAAGTAACTTTTTACCCTCTTTCATAAGCCATGTTGTTTTTGCATTTTGGATCATTAACTGAGTGCATGGCATGGGACCATGAGTTACAAATGTTTGCATCTTTCTTTAAACTCTTAAGCAAATAAAGGAAAAAACACCCTTGAATACAGCCGAGCTGCTCTGAATTGGTTGACTTTGTTTCTTTAATTGCACACCACGTAAAATAGCTTGATCTGTTAAAATAAACCTGGTCAGAATCCAGTTTATATGAACTGAGTTGCACTAAATACCACCTCCTGCAGCATCCTGTCTCCAACAGTGTCCAAAACACATTGCCTAAGAAGATGAGCAACTTGAGCATTACAGTGGTATTATCTCTACCTTCTGAATTTATAACATGCCAAGGGAAGGATTTTCGTAACTTAACCATCCATTTGGTGAAGAATGGGTGTCTCTTCACTTGCTTTGAGTCTGGCTTCTAGATTCATTGGATGTCCCTGATGTGTCACATTGAAGCTGTACCTAATTTTTAGGCTTCTGCCATAGCTCCCTGGGATGGTACCTTGGCATGAAAAGCTGACCAGATTGCTTCTTGTAAAAATCATTTGCATGTCATTGGTCATCCCAGTCAGTTTTTTTGTAAGCTTTTTTTTTTTCCCCTCACGTGTGTGGTCCTCTGTGTTTGTTTCTTTTTCTAGTCCATCCTTCCCTGTGTCTTTAGAAAAGGTGCAGGATTTTGAATGCAAAATTCTTATAATAAATGAGTCTTTCTTTCTTTCTTGTTCTGTTTGCTTTTGAGTAGTACTGAATTCAGTGGTTTCTGTTTATAATCCCGAACATTCCCACATGAATAGTAATGATAAGCGAAGAGTTCTTAATTTTACCCATTGCTCATTATTGAGGTTAGCCTGTTTTCTGTCTAAAATACAGGCACAATACCTTTTTTTTTTTTATTTCCACCTAGACCCATTAGATCTTAATGCAGGTCTGATTGTAGCAGAATGGATGCTCTGCACAATAAAAGCAAAGTCATGGGACAGTGTGCTGTGATCCAAAGGGAAAGGGGAAATGCTAAAGTAAGGGCATTTCCATTCACCACATTAATCCAGTGATAAGCGTATTGCTGACTACGAAAGACAGGAGTGCAGGTTTGGTTCTGTAGTTTATGGAAGTTGAAAGTGAGTTGGCAATAATCTAAACCCCTGGCTGTGGTTCCACCTGCGAGCGGTGGATTGTCCTGCTGAGGAAGCCCTGTGGTGCAGGCTATAGCCCCTGGGGACAGAAGCTGCTAGTTATTTGATGAGAAACTTGCTCAATTCCCTAGAGATGCCCATGGTGCTTTGAACATGAGGATGCTGCCTTGTAGGACGGGAGAATAAACATTCTTTTCCTGAAACATTTTCTTGTAGCTTAGCATGTGTTTGCTTGGCTAGTGGAGGAGGGAAAAAAAAAAAAGTCTTGTCATTTTCTGGTGAAGTGATAGCCCTGTAGCTTCCTGCCCACCCGCTCTTGTGATAGATGCTCCTGAGATGAGCCTGAGAATTAATAACTGACAACCTGTGAAGAGTGGAGGACAGACGGAATCCCCCCGCATGAGGCTACCTGGATCGCAGGATGCAGCTAGGATAGACATCAGTGTGGAAAGGGGAATACGGGAGCCTGCTAACATGGGGTGCCTGAAGATGGAGACTGGAGAGCGCTCAGCACTTAGGGGTATACAGAAGTACCTCTGTGCTGCAGCTTCCTGGGTTGACAGAACAAGCAAAGCCCTGTTCAGAAGATGTCTGTAACTTGTCCTCTCTCCTGCTAAAATGATTTGACCAATAAATACTCCTTGTTCTTTTGTCAACTGAATTTACGGCAGCTTTAAAAGAAGACCAAGTCTGTCTCTCGAGGTAAAGCGAAGTCTGAATTCATAAAGCAAAAACACGGACAAAACTCTGGAACCAGCAAAAACAAGGCAGGGAAGAAGATCAGGCCTCGCAGTTTCATCTGTGCAGCTAGAAGATGCAGTTAAAACAATTCCCACGCTGCATCCAGGAATATCCCAGGATGGGTGGGAGGGGAGTTGATCTGATGACGCTCAGAGCGAGTTTCTCAAGCAGCTTCTAGCAGCAGTTTTACTGCAATGTAGCAATGGTCTGCTATAAAGCCTGTGCTGATTAATTCTTTCTAGAACTTACCCTTTAAAATAGGAATTGTTGTTTTACCTCTCGTTTACCCACCTCTGACCAAGTTGTTCCTGTACTGGGAAATTAGCGTTACAATCATCTTGTTCATATTGTCTGTAAGTTATCTGGCAGTTCTGCTGTAAAATAAAACTTGCTGCTCTCTTATTTCACTGTAACTAACCACTAATCACCTCTTACCTTCACTCAAGTCTTTACAACTGAAAAAAAATGTTATTTGTAAAACAAATGCATGATTTCTGGCTTCCAGATTATTTTGAGTCTTTTTTTTTCCCTCTTACATAGCTGATGTGATCCTCTAGTCTGACTTCCTGCATAACACAATCTATAAACATCCTGTAAATAACTCCTTCAAGCTGTGATTAAACTGGACTGTGTCTAGAAAATTCCTCTGAAGCAGAGTGTATTTCAAGATAAGTTCTTTATTTGGCTGTAGCTTGTATTGCCCCAATTTAGCAACCTCATTGTTGCTTCAGTAAATCCAAGTTCTTCTTAAGTGTCTTTCATGTCAAACAAGGCTGCAGTCTGGTCACCAAAAGCCCAACACCTTCCCCGTGGTTGGCTTTCTAAGTACTAGAAACTTAGTACTCTAACTACTTGCACTAAGTTTTTCAGTTGGGCGCATTCAGAAGAGAGGTGTGGGGATGTACCTGCTACAATAGGCCCTTGCTTATCCATGTTACTGCACTGCATTTTGTTTGGGGTGCTCATAGGTTTGTTTCAGCAGCTCTGTGTTCTTTACAAGAGCTACCTTTTGGTAGGGGTGTTCTGTCATTTCTAGGACACTTCTTTTTATTCAGAAATCTTGCAAAGGTCTGAAGTAGGTTGAAGGTATGTTATCATATCCTTTACAGATTTAAAAAATACAAAGAAAATCACATGGCCATGAAGTCTGTATCCTAATTGTGAGCCTTAATTACATAATCATCCTTCCTCGCTGCAGGCAGTACTGATGCACATTGTTCTGCAAGTGGACTGGAAGACCCCAAAGGAACAGTAGGATTTGAGTCATGTGTTAGAGCACAGGGACAAGAAGTCTTTACAGACTGCACTAAAACTCCAGCAGATGCCTGTTCCACTGATACTTTTTTCTCCAAAAATCAATCTAATAACATTGTTGGGGAAGAACATAAGCAGATAGTACACAGGAAGCAGTACAAGGGAGGGAAGATGACTGTTGGCTTCTGTACTTACCTGGTTGATCAGCAACATTGACGAACACGCTTAGCAAGAACTATCCCTCCAGGTGTCCTTTATCAGACTTTAGATTTGCTGAGACATTCAGTCTTAGCTGCTGCTATTCTACTGATAAAGGCTGTATTTATATACTCTTGCAGATATGGCAAGCTAAACATACACCTCTCCTGCCAGGATATTAGTATTTAGCAGTTCATAAATAGGAGCGCTCATTAAGTGAAGTGTTCCAGACACATAATTCAGCAGTGTTCTCCAAAAAGCTTTCAATCAGTTCCACTGAATTAACTGAACATTGTGAGAATCAAAATATATGCATATACGTGTGCATATATAGTACTACATAGTAAGAGCTTTTAATGTCAAATGGGTTATCTTACAATAACGACTAGAAGATAAAATTAGCATGCTTTGACTTTTTGTCGGAAAATGCAAGTCTTTAAATTTCTGCAAGATTTGTCAAGATTTACAACTAAGACTGCTTTTTAGAAGTTCTACAGATTTGGGATTATTAAACTTTAATTGACATGCTAATGGAAAATATATTGGCTACAATTGAATGTAGCAAAGACATAGAAAAATGGTTAATGTAACATGGTTGATGAAAAGGGAAGAAAGCAAGCATGCTCGAAGCTACAGATTCCTGTGAAATACATTCTTCCATCTTACAATACATATTGTACTTACGCTGTTATTTAGCATGCACAAAGTATTACAAATCACGTGAAACGAGAAAATACAGTCTTTCTAATTCCTGAAGGATCTCATGATAATGTCGGTTTATTATTCTTCTAAAAAGGGTAGTCCTTGTGATTTTTGAATCTTAAAAAAAAAAAAGTGCGTATGGTTAAAATACACTAAGAATATAGGCTCAAAGCTAGAAAGAATTAGCTTTTCCCCCTGACAAAAACTCTGCAAAACTGTGAACTGTAATGAAAACACAGAAGTGAATCTCCTTAGTGTCCCCAAGGCAGTAAAAGTTAGAACTGTATTAATATACATACTCCCAGCCTGTTCTCTGGAAGTTTACTAAACTTCTCTGCAATATGTGCCACTGTCATGAACTCCTGAGTCTGCAGTGGGTAACTGGACAACGGAATGAATCACAGATCTTGAAAATCTGTCTAGCCAGCCTATTATGTAGACAGAGCCTTAATAATGTAGGCATAAGTACACAGGCATAAACTTTCATGTCATTCCTGCATGAATTTTAAATAGTGTCTCAGCACACACAAAAAAAATCCCAACACCACCAACCTATTCAAGAGTACTCTCTAGTAAGCCCCAGTGCTGCACTCCAGCAGTTACTGATGTGACCATATACCGGTTAAAGTACCCTAATTTTGTATTTTAAAGTGAGGCTATCAGATGCTGTCCATTAGGGGGATGGCCAGGATGCGTCCTGCTGCAAGATCAAGGAGGAGTATGAAGTACTCAACATACAGATCCGATATTGCTTGTTAAAACTGAGGATTGTTTCCATGTCTTCCATAACCAATTCAAAATTGAACACCTGAATAAAGATCCCAAACAGCTGTTTTACTTTGAAAAGAGATATACATAAGTTCACTTACAAAAAGAATACTGAAAACTTAAGAAGAAAAGCATTGTATTTGCCAAGGCATAGGAAGTGTTGCAATGGGTGCACATGTTTGTGGTGAACAATGAAAAAAGGCTTAAAGTTAAAATGCTCGTGACAGCCTAGTTATGTCATGTTTGTGTCACGAGGTGGAGAAGTCAGTATCTCTTACTTGATCTGCTTGGAAGGACACTTGGATCCTTATTTTTAAAACAACTTTTAGCCTTTACCAAGAGCTAGCCTGTGTGATACCTGACAGACACAAGATTTTTCCCCAGCTCTGAGTATGAACGAGGTGCTTTGTAACACCGGCAGAGTGGATTTTCTGCATGAGAATTTAAACACCAGAAGAAGTTTGTAATGTACCATCTTACTTGAAAATGTTCCTCAATACGGTGTGGAGTGACAGATTCGGGAATTACACACACATTTCTTTGAATCTGTAACCGGGTAAGCACCTGCAGGAACAGGGCGGGATTTACAGCCAAGAAGTTTTGCCTGTTTTCTGAAAGCCAAAAATATACTTGCCTACATGCTTCCCAGCAAGCAGCTCTGCTGATAAACCGAGATTAATCACACAGGGAAATACAAGAAGCACTTTGCTAGACCCTTAGTTATTGAGCGAGCTCATTTAATCATCATTGTCTCCGAGGTTGAGATGACAGTATGAGAACATGTTGAATAAGAATGCAGAGCTGACCACAATGCTGTGGAGAGAGGTGGCTAGTTTGCCAATTAAAGACCACCAGGCGAAAGCAAAAGACTTTCAAGGACTAGAACTGTCAGTCATTAAAACTAGTATGAGAAACAGTTTGTAGCTTTTTTTTTTCTTTTTTAAAGAATAAAAAAAATACATTGGAGAAGAGACATGGAGCTGGAACACAGCTTTCCAAAACGGTTTTGTAAATAATTACTTGAGCACAGGGGGAAAAAAACACATGTCACTGTGCGGGGGGGAAAAAAAACCCTATGATGTCCACTGTTTACCTGAGCTGAGGTTTTACTGTACTTGAGTGCAATTTCCTTAATTTGCGGTTATCAAGAAGGGAAACATCCTCAGCCTTGGGCCTGTTAATATAAAAAGTAGACTTCAGTAACTGAAAGAAACCACTGTCTTCTCCCTAAAGCTGTCATAGAATCATAGAATCACAGAATGCTTAAGGCTGGAAGGCACCTCTAGAGATCATCTAGTTCAACCCCCCTGCACACGCAGGGTCACCTAGAGCACGTGGCACAGGGCTGCATCCAAGTGGGTTTTGAAGATCTCCAGAGAAGGAGACTCCACAACCTCTCTGGGCAGCCCGTTCCAGTGCTCCATCACCCTCACTGCTAATAAATTTTTCCTTAAGTTCCTGCAGAACTTACCATCTCACTTTATTTTACCACTTTATCACTGCTGCAACAAATTGGTAAGTATTTTTCTAACTAACTGCCTACTTTTTTCTATATCAGATCTTGTCCACATACTAGGACTGTCTTATTGTATTGACTCCTACTTACGTCCAAGAAAGAAGTCCCACAAATATTCTTACCATGGCCAGCTGGGAGCCCTAAGGGGACAATATGTGGTTACAGAGATTCCTTTGGGGTGGCAAAAATTAACCAACTCTTCCTGGAGAAGAAAAGGATGGGTCTTGATCTGTAGACACAAATATTAGGTTTCTCCAGAGCAGTTGATATTTTCATGAAGGTACTTCTAGGTTTTCTATCACTGTAGTGACCTGTGAAGCCCACATAACAGACCCCACATCAGCTTGGAGAGGTAGCTCTTTTCACAGGTACAATAGTGTCTTTGCTCAGAGACCATCCGCCCACATCAGAGTTTCCTGCCTTCCCTGCTCCATCAAGCCCCTTCCCAATCACTGTGCAACCAGAACTCATTTCCCCTGTTTCTCTACTTCTGTAACCCAAGTAAAGCCTTTTCCAACCCTCTTTCTTCCCCGCCTCCTCTTCATCCCTACATAATTCACCCTGCCCACTGTTGAAGCTGACTTCTGGTCCTTTCTTTTCATGCAGCCTCATTTTGCCCAGCACTGGAAAGTCTAAGGGTTCATCTGCACCGCTTGGCTATCAGCCTGCACCAGTTCAGTGCTACAGGCAATGGAAAATGAAGCTTCGGGTTTCCGGCTCATGAACAGTACAGGTTTCTCACACAGTAGGAGCATATAAAATTCTGAGTTATTCACTGCTTAATAATTCAGCCAATCATTTCAGCAGAGATATCAAAAAGCACAGCCTTGACACAAAAAGGTATTTCAGTGCCAGAGATGTCCCATTAAATTCAATACCAGAGACAGGTGTTTCACCACTACTACTGAATTTGAGAACAGCTTACGTGATTATTTGCAGGTTTGTATTTTAAGCCTGATTTGCTGAAGAGCCAATCTATCCATGTGTGAAGTTGGAGATTCCAATGGCCTTTACCAGCCCTGCATCCACCAGCTCTTCCATAGCATAGAAATACTACAGAATCAAACTTGCTATTGAATTAAGATATTTTCTTCATCTGGTAAAACTGCCGCATAATAAATAGTAAAAATCACTGTGCTTGGGATTTAGTTTGAGATGGTGTTTGCATAGCACAGGGAACTATAAGATCCTGGCCAAGGACTTAAGTCTCTTGAGCATTATTGTAATACAAATAAATAATAGCAATATTCAAGATTAATAACTGTTTCACTATGATTATTTCAGAACAACAAAACTGCTTCAGAATATTATCCTTAAGTAGACCTTCTGATCTAAAGTAGAAGGTTTTGTTGTTGTTCTTGTGGGGTTTTTTTAGTAATTCCTCTGGTTACCAATAATTATCCAGTGTGATGCTGTGCTCCTTCCCCCACCTAATGTGCTCTCTTCACTGACCTCCTTGCAAACAGCACGTAGGTAGGTCATGCGGCAGCTGAGATCCATCCCGCATGCTCACCATGACGGAGTCAATCATCTCCCGCTACACGGATAGGGGTCAGTTCCCAGAGCGCACTGAGCTCTCCTACACTGCAGAGCCCCTTTTTGAGCAAGGACGTTTCTCAAGGTTACTCCCAAGACCGAGAGATTCCTGACGCACAACAGAACCTTGGTAAGTGATTAATAGCATGCTAAACTTTGCAGATAAATTCTTTACACATAAACTGTTGACAAAATCTGGGATGAGGACTGGATCCATCTGCACCCAGACTCCTCTCTGGAGGAGTTTGGAAAGCAATGAACTCCATTCTGAACCTCAAGACCCAATCAGAGGGTCTCCCTGACATTTTCAGCTGACCCTGTCCTCCATGTAGAAATAACTGGGCAAACCCTGCCATTTAACCTCATTAAATCACTGCATATCTAAGACTGAACTTTTTTTGAGTCACCATCTGAAGTTAATAAAATATATTGCTACCTCTCTCTTGCGAGTGAAGTGCAACCTTCCTCACTCATCCAATAATAAGAAAAAGTTTGTAGTTGGGAACAGAGTAGCATAATAAGGAGCTATTTTGGAAGAACTGTAACAGAATACCTGACCATCTAGACTACTTGATTTCACAAGGGACATGTAGCACCAGGCAGCAGCAGTAGAGAATGAGCTGCCCTTCTCCCTCCAGCCCTAGTTCTTTCCCACTAACAAAAAGCAGTTCAATTAACCTTACTTAGTTTGTCACCTGCATAAAAGAAACACAGGAGAAAATGACCTCCTATGTAACCTTTAAAGAAGATACATTTCTTTCAATAAATAATTTTTATTTCAAGTTGCTATCATAAACAGCACCTGAAATGTCCTCTCTTTTCTTTCAAATAAACAACAAAGATGTGTTTATTCTTCACCTGGTGGAAGGGAAAAGGCATCAACGGATCTTCCACCGACCTAACCTGGCTGAGCCCACCAGTACGTAGAAGGGAAGCCCAAGTCAGCAGCCAAGAAGACGTGTGAACTCACATCCAAGTCCTGACTCGCACACAGCCTACTTGCACAGCAAAGGCAGCTTCAGCAACAGACTCTGGCCAGTCCCAACACTTTCTATGGGAGGAAGAACTGGACCATCAGGTACGTGAGCACAGTCACAATTCCTCTGATGTGGTAGGGACAGCTCCGGTAGGGCAGTAGGGTGGAGCTTGCTACGCCTCTATCTACCAGTTAATGAAGCAACAACATATGCAACAACTGAGCTGTCCGGAGGGACAGCTCAGCTCCAGACGGGTCTCAAGCCACCACAGGGTGCACAGAGCCTCAGAAGTTTGCTACAGCAAAGCCCACCCAGCAGGCCTGGTACGCAGTGGGCACTAAGGCATCTCAATTTTGGCCAAATAATACAAGGAGGCTAAGGGCCCAGAGCAATCAACAAACTACAATTCTTCACATCAGAAAGTGTCTCAAAATGATTCCCAGTGTAGAAGGCATGGTCTTTTCTGACTGTTATTTCAAACTAGAAAGAATACCTCATTTTCAGGGAACTTACCTCCCACGCGTCCAGAAACTCCATATCACTGGGAATGATCATACCATTTTCATCGGCAGGAAAGAGCTCCTCTCCTTCTTTTCAGCATGAAAGAAAAGGGTATTTAAGGTAGGCTGAATTGCATATAGTTAAAGAATTCATTTAGAAATTCTACAAGTAAGTGATGTTAGAGTCACGCTGGATATCCTGGGTTAAGTTTGTGCTGGGGAGAGAAGTGCCAAAAATAGTAATGTGCATGAATACAGTAATCTTTCAGCAAATCTGCCTCTTGAGAACCTGTCCTACAGGCAGAGGAAAGGCAAATGCTTTCATGTTCTTCTGTCAGGTTGAAAGAAGCCTAGGGATGTGGACACAATGGGGAAACGAGGATTTATTTAACCTGGGGGTAGAGAGAGGAGAGAAAAATAGGAACTAAGTAATTCACAACTGTTTGATCCAGAATAAGCAAATCACAGCCAAATCTCAGGAATGTGATGTGGATGTTGATTTGATCCATGACATGGAAATGCTGTACCAGAATTTAAGGTGTTTTTGCAGTACAGTGCCTGTCTTAAATAGGCATGAGCATATCTGTCTTCCTCCCCTGCATATGGAGGTTTGTCATTATGCCTTAATGATGTTTAACAACAGTCCTCATTAGGCAAGCCTAATCCCAAATGAGAAAGCGGCAGAGCCAGAGGAATTAAAGTCTTGGTACCTTGAATCCCAGGGGCCAGTACATCAGGTAGAGATTCAAGTAATCCATCTGGAGAGCCACAAGTGTTTTCTGGCACACTTCCTTCAACAGGCTTTTCTTGTAAAATGTACACCACTGCTGCAAGGATAACACGGAGTGCATGAGCGGCTCTCCTGACCCGATGACCACAGAGCATCCTTGGCAGGGCAAACTCATGGCTACAGAGGCATGTCACTGTATAGCACATTTTCTCTTCTTGGGGAAGTTTCTATTTTGTGAAATGTATTTTATTTGAGGCAATACTCACTGGTTGAATAAGATGAGACCGAGATGCTCTAAAATTCCACCAAGCTGGACAACAATTAAACAAAATGAAGAAAAGAGGCAAAAGTGGTAAAAATCAATCTGCCAGTTTCCAGCAGATAGAAGTTACTTTATTTTTCCTATCATTGTTGTGGGGGGAAAAAACAAAACAAAGCATAACACACAGGAGTTAAGAAGCAGAGCCTAGCAGCACAGCAGGAGTGACTGCGAATACAATAGCCCTGTTTCCTATCTCAGAAGAAACTGCAAGCACGGCTTCAGTTCCTGTCTCCATCATTGACAATAGATATGGACTACAAAAAAGTTCCCCGCAAAATGAGCGTGATTTTCAAGAGTTGACCTCTTCCTTCCCTCCATCCACAAAACACATAGAAAGAAATGGGTTAATTCCCAGAGCACCCTTCTTCTCTGGCACATTGCACAGTGAGACCTTTGACTCTCCTTTGGAGAACAAACCCTTGCATGCCATAATTTATCTGCAGAGATACCTTGCTGACAATGAAAAGGTCTTCTCATGTCACAACTCCCTCCTCAATTGTTTCTCGTAGCACCTCCTCTATCTCCCACTCATTCTGATACACATAGGCAAAATCAAAGTGGCAGTATCCCACATCGATGGCAAAACCCACAGCAAGTCGAGCTTCTCCTCAGAGAGCTGAAAAGAGGTGTCGGTCACTCTGGAAACTGCAGAAAAACAAGCTTTCTGTCCTCCAGACCCACAGACTTTAAACCTCTGAGCACCCATGAGGTGGATATCAATAATTAAGATCTTCCTTTAGTTATTTTCCTGGAATAAAGTGAGGTGGATAACAATAATTAGGATCTTTCTTTAGATATTTTCCTGGAATTAAATAGAAAAACAAGCTTTCTGTCCTCCAGACCCACAGACTTTAAACCTCTGAGCACCCATGAGGTGGATATCAATAATTAGGATCTTTCTTTAGGTATTTTCCTGGAATTAAAAGAGCGCTCTGGAGCACAGCAAAATTGACTATGAGAATCACTGAGGGATTATCAGATCACCTTCTACTATTTTATAGGGCTTGAACATTCACATTCAGACCATAGAGCATATAGATATAAGCTCTTATTTGCCTCGAAATTAAAAGCAATTTTAGCTGGAGACTTTGGCAACATGCACAAATGAATCATCTCTGGAAGCCCAGGTGAACCTGGGCATGAACAAGAGGGCTCTTGAGGACCCCAGCAAGACAAGGGATGGCGACAAACGCTTCAGACAGTGCCACCTCCCGAGTGAACACACACACTGCAGCGTTTCACAGCAAAGTAAATCACTATTTGATGACTGGATGTCAGTTCTGGAAAGTATTAGATGACACTTCAACATGCTGTGAAACCACGACCACCTCCTACATTTAACTGAATTACATCTTTGCTGACCATCTTAGCTTTCAGTTCTCCAAGTCTTTCCATTCAAAGGGTGCTTGGTTGTCTTGCCTAAATTTGAAACACTCAAGCAGAAATCTCATTAGTTGTCCTAAGAGGAAGATGGTTTCATGTTTTACAGGCTGTTTTGCATTCTCTTTCCCATCTCGCTCCTACCGATGCTCCTAAAGTGTCATGGGAAAGCTAGCAAACTGCCACCTGCAAAATGCCAGACATTATAGCATATCTTATCTTTGGATACTGCTGTAGCATGAGAAAGCTCTCTGCAGAGGACAGCGAGCTCCCTAGGGGAATAAAAAAATAACAAATCCCACACAACCAACAGTGATCTGCAGTGCTTTTGCGTGGAGGAGGACTTGGTGGAAAAACAGAGCTGGTAAAATACCTTATGATTACCAAAAATATGTAACTTGAGATATTTGTCAGAAAAATAATCCCTTGCTTTTTACAAAGTGCTTCCTGAACAGCACTTCAAATTCCTGAAATCAGAGTGACCAGGGAAAGAAAGAGTCCATTGTCACACAGCTTGTAAAGCAGGGTGTAGCAGCTGACATTGTGCTGGAGACCTTTGTATCAAATAACTTTGATTAAGCAATCTCAGAGGGCCTGGGGCATCTTTACATTGCATTGACAGAAGGTATTTTTGTGGTGGCAGGGATCATATGTCCAAACATTTCCTCCTATTCAGTCCTAGTGTCCAAACAGGTTCCTTGAGAGATCTCACAAACTATAAAATCAATACAACTGTTATAGCAAACATATATCATATATTCATAATATAAATGAAACAGGCAGTCTGCCCTAAGAGGCAACATATAACACAGACTTCATTTTTAAACTACTTCAAAACTATTTAGGGCTCTTCATGTCTTCTATCATCATCAATAATAACTGTGAGTAAAACAAATTCAGACCCATTTTTATATGTTATCTGATGACTAGACACAGCTGGTCAAGAAATACAACACAATTTAAGATGTTTTTATGCTGACTGGACAGCAGTTCATAGATCTGGCAGCTTTAGTTGAACATATTTAGTTTACAATTTTAAGTGCAGGGGGCAATTCAGTTTCTCTTTTTAATTTAAATAAGGTCTCTTTTCTCTCCTTTTATTTTTTTCAGCTCATTTCCAAAATCATTTTACTCTTATAATCCAGTACATCCAGAAAAGTCCTGACTTACCTCAGGTCAATAACACAATATTTGCAGGTAAAAAACTGCCTAAAATTTTTTTTTTGCACAACACTGTGTACTCATCTGCTTCCATACAAATAAGTTAGCTTCAATTTCTAAGTAGTTTATGTAAGTTCCCGTTCCCAAATCCATTGATCCTCATTTAAATTCCCATTTCTACATGCAGGCCTCAAAGATGACACCTACACAGCATGCTAGGATATTAATAACCAGTGTTAAAACAAAACAAAACAAAGAAAGAAAGGCTAGGCTTTTTTTTTTACTTTTGTAGTACTCTTTTTTCCTGCAGCTACGAAAATCACCTTGCTGTCACAACCTGCTCACTTGAAATATTTCAGGTTTCACAGCTCTCTTACACCTGTCCTGCAGGAAAATCTTTAAGATACAAGAAACACCCATAAAGGATTCAGTGCATTTTCCCACCCCAAAGAGAAACATGCTGAAAAAGATCTACCACAGCTCGCAGCAATTGTGACAGTTTGGCACGGGCCCCACAGAGGCACCTGCCAGGTGCCCAGCCCCAGGGTGGGCAGTGCCATGGTGGTGACTGCGCACAGTCCCTCTGAGCCTCCCACAGAGGTTCCAGCCCCTCAACAAGTTTTACCTAGGCTTTGCCCCTTCCTCTGGTCCACTCATGGGCAGCTGGCATGGAAATGTGGGCAGATTTAATGTGATGAGAGTTGGAAAGGAGGGGAAGGTTGCATCTATCTCACCCTGCGGAGAATTTCCAAACTCACCATATATGCCTTGTATGGGTTCACTTATGGAGCTCACCACACTCTTCACAGATCCTGCACAAACCACAGCAGCAACTTCTCCTTCATCTCCGTCTCTCTACAAGAAAGATTGTATTTGACAAGATCACCCCATAAAGAACAATTTTAGGTCTTACCTGTTAGTTCCCAAACCCACTACAGTACGAAACAAGCAACAAATCCACCTATCTTAGAAGAAAGTCTTGGTCAGTCTCCAATGGAGAAAGTTGTCAAAAGAACTCTCCTCAATTTTCCAATGACTGGTTCATCCCCACAGCACTGGGCACTATATAATATACATTTGCTACCATGACTACATTGCAGCCCATGCCATTGCCCTCAGAGGCTGGACGGGAAGAATCTTGCATTCTATTTTCATGAATGTGCGGAGTGACATTTGCAAGGGGCAGCCGCCCAGTCTCCCCCCACAAATCCCATCCCATCGAGTTCTGCCTGATTAAAAGATCTTCCAAAAGTCTGCCAGAACTCCAAACCACCCCAGCAAAACACACCAGAGGCTGGACACCTCCTTTGCTGACAGGACACCAAGCCCTCAAAATCCCAGATGCAATCCCCAGCTTAGAGGCCTCTGCATCCAGACAGAAGGAACCAGCTCACTACCCAGTGGCAGAGCACTCCCCAGAATTTTGCAAGAACTTAGAGATGTGAGAGGTAAGTTTTTTTTTTTTTTTCTTCATCTAGCCATTGCTGGATTTTTCCTTCCCTGCCATCACTTTGCCTGTTACAGGCTAAAAATAGTCCCGGGGTAACAGCACGTTTCACAAGGCAGACTGTGCAATGCTCAGTGGCCCATGTGGGTCACTTTGCTAAAGCACTTCTTACTCTGCACAAACTGCAAGCAAAGCACACTCAGCCTGAAAGCACAAATCAGCTGCTTAGCAGGTCATGCACACACAAGATTGCAAGGACTAGCAACTGACTAGCAACTGCTGAGCATGAGCATGCTCAGCACATCTAGACAGACATCCCAGATCTTTTGTGGGCATGGGACAAGTGGTGAGGAGTTGAGTTCTGTACCCAGTGCCAAAAGGGTAAGGCTTCCAGGAGGGCTATTATCACCACATGTCTCCTGAGCTCACAGCCTAGGGAGGGACATGATCACCTTGGATGATTGCCTTCACCCTGGCTCCTCTCTGCCACTCATGCATTCAGATTCAGGAGGGGAGCCTCCTGCGCCATGCACACCAGTACCACTCACACGTGTTAATGTTCAAACAGTGCATCCCCAGAAAGCATTAATTAGTACAGTGCAGCCTTTCTTAAGTCTTCACGAGGGCCTTGGTTCGCCCGGCCTTTAAGCCTTTGTGCAGCTTTTCATGGTACTTTTTTTTGTTGTTGTTCAAGGAGATTTACCTCAAGAGCATTTCTCTTTCATTTTCTTGGCTACATATATACCAGAACTCTCTGTTATCTCTTATGTTCTTAGAAGAGTTTGTGACTTCTGGGGACATTTCCACAGGCAGCTGCAAACAACACTGTTTGACGTGTGCCTGCTTTAAAACCAGCTCTTCTTTTGAAAGTAGTACAGAGTCAGAGCCAAACAGCTCCACTCTAAAAACTAATTGCTTCATAAAATACCTGTACAAGGTCGTTTAAGGTTTCTGTTTGCATTCATCAGGAAAGTGCTGCGCTCCGCTTACAGCTTCAAATGCCTAAAGCATTGCCAGAAGAAACAGCAGCACAGACTTCATCATGAAAGGCCTTTTCTGCTTCCCTGGCAAGAGGCCGCCAGGTCCGCTTTCCTTTAGTTTATCTACACTTGGCATCATCACACTTGGGTCAGAGCTATCTTCACAAGCTGTTCCTCCAGCCTCAAAAGGAAGCAGACCTTTCTAATCTGGCAAAGTATGACTTCGTATAAGGCAAGATAAGAACTTAATTTTAATGACAGAATATCAGGACAGTCCAGAATATCGGTCCAGTCCTGTTCAATTTATTCATCAATGACCTGGATGAAGGCACAGAGTGCTGCCTCGGCAAGTTTGCTGATGATACCAAACTGGGAG
>NW_010578790.1:0-20941 GCF_000705375.1 Tinamus guttatus | reverse complement strand
TGGCTGGGTCCTCCTTCTTGCCTTTTTTGAAGACTGGCGTGGCATTGGCCTTCTTCCAGTCTTCCGGCACCTCCACTGTTCTCCAGGATCTTTCAAAGATGATGGAGAGCGGCTTAGCTATGGCATCTGCCAGCTCCCGCAGCACTCTGGGGTGCATCCCATCAGGGCCCATGGATTTGTGGGTATCGAGGTTCCTTAGGTGCTCTCTGACCCAATCTTCCTCTACCCAGGGCAAGTCTTCCTCTCCACCCGCTTCTTCTCTTGTCCCTAGGGCCTGGGGCTCTAAAGGGCTGCTCTTGGTAAACACCGAAGCAAAGAAGGCATTCAGCAACTCTGCTTTTTCTGTGTTATTTGTAACCAGGGTGCCCATCCTGTCCGCCAGTGGACCCATGTTTTCCCTGATTTTCCTTTTGCTGTTAACGTATTTAAAGAAATTTTTCTTCTTATTTTTAACATCCCTTGCCAGATTGCGTTCCAACCACGCTGTGTTTTCCTTGTCGCATCTCTGCACTCCCTGACTACGTTCCTGTATTTCTCCCAGGGGACCTGTCCTTTTTTCCATATTCTGTATACCGCTGCCTTCTGCTTGAGCATTGCCACAAGCTCCCTGCTCATCCACACAGGTCTCCTGCTCCCTCTGCCTGACTTCTTACACACAGGGATGCACTGTTGCTGGGCGTGGAGGAAGTGCCGCTTGAAAACTAAGCTCTCTTGGGCCCCCCTTCCTTCTAGAGCTCTACCCCATGGGATTCTTCCAAGGAGGTCTCTGAAGAGGCTAAAGTTGGCCCTCCTGAAGTCCATTGTTGCAGGGCTACTTACAGCCCTGCCTCCTCCTCGTTGGATCCTGAACTCCGCCAACTCATGGTCACTGCAGCCAAGGCTACCCCCCACCTTCACGCTGTTTAAGCAGTATTTCCTTAGTTTCTGTCAATACCTCTGAGGGGACTCGCATTGCCTTCTTCAAAACTCAGTTGAAGTTAATACTTGTTCAGATTTTAGATTCCACTTACATGTATATTTAGGAGTCTTGAGTGAATGACATGTCCAAAGGAGAAAGGACACATTTGACACACACAAATATTCTTAACATTCATTTTTCTAAAAAAATGGAAAGTATACAAGACCTAAAGTTTTATGTGCAGGTTTTCAGCTAGACTGAATGTGCCCTTTAAACATCACAGAGAAGCACACTCACCTTGAAGCCTGTTGGACACCAGTCCACAAACTGGATAGCTCTCTTGGTCTTGATGGCAGCAATTGCTACGTTGACGTCCTTGGGAACCACGTCGCCACGATAGAGCATGCAGCAAGCCATGTACTTGCCGTGCCGCGGGTCACACTTCACCATCTGGTTGTTGGGCTCGAAGCAGGAGCTGGTGATTTCTGCCACCGAGAGCTGCTCGTGATAGGCTCTCTCAGAAGAGATGATGGGGGCGTAGGTCACTAAGGGGAAGTGGATGCGCGGGTAGGGCACCAGGTTTGTCTGGAACTCGGTGAGGTCCACGTTGAGGGCCCCATCGAAGCGCAGCGAGGCGGTGATGGAGGAGACAATCTGGCTGATGAGGCGGTTGAGGTTGGTGTAAGTTGGGCGCTCGATGTCCAAGTTTCGTCGGCAGATATCATAGATGGCTTCATTATCAACCATGAAGGCGCAGTCTGAGTGCTCCAGGGTGGTGTGTGTGGTCAGGATGGAATTGTAGGGCTCCACGACAGCAGTGGAGACCTGGGGAGCAGGGTAGATGGCAAACTCTAGCTTGGACTTCTTTCCATAGTCCAGAGAGAGGCGCTCCATCAGTAAGGAGGTAAAACCAGAGCCAGTGCCCCCACCAAAGCTGTGGAAAATCAGGAATCCCTGTAGCCCTGAGCAGGCATCAGTCTAGAAAACAAAAGAGAAAGGCCAAACATGAATGTATAAGTCACCTTGCAGAGGTAGCCTTAAGCTTATTTTGAGGTAGGGAGAAAGCAGTCAGTAGTAATAAACAGAAGAGTTTAGTTCAGATTTTCTTGCAGAAGGACTAGTGATCTTGCATCCTCGAGGAGATCAACTCAGGACATAAAAATTCGCCTCTATCCATGGAGCTGTCTCTGAACCTGACTTATCTTTCTGCTAGTTAGCCTAGCTGAAAACAAAAATAAGGAACTACCTAACTGTCCTTGCCGCCTCTGTATTGGTGCTCCTGTGCTGTCCTAAAATAAAGAATTACATATTCAGAACTGCCTTTTTAGAATATCGATATATAGCCATAAAACCAGTAAGCAAACTGTATGGCTTTTCTCAAAGTAGTAATGATATTTCTGTATGTCTTGCAATCTCCTTTCTGAACCATTAACCAACTCTTATTTCAAAATTACTGGAACTTACCAGTTTACGAACACGATCAAGTACTATATCGATGCTTTCTTTTCCAATAGTATAGTGGCCACGGGCGTAGTTATTCGCTGCATCTTCCTTTCCAGTGATCAGCTGTTCTGGATGGAAAAGCTGCCGGAAAGTCCCAGCCCGTACTTCATCTGCTCAAGAAAGAAAAATTACAATAAGCTGCAGGGCTCTGCTCCAATGTCATTGCTGCTGGAATTGATGCAAGCTTTGAGCCATAGGGTGACCCCAAAAACAGATGCTGAAGAAGGAAAAGCTGCTTCATAAACATTTTTGCTTTGTAGCAGGCTGTTGGTTTATAAAGTGACTAATCTTCAGCCACAGAAGTTCTTCTTTTGCTTGTAATGATAAGAGGAAAAAAAAAAAACTTCTGCCGTATGTCCCTTTTCAGAAATCTCCCTTTTCCTATCTGAAGTTTATGAGGCTTCCACTTTGAATCTGAATTGGAGAAAAGCAGCATTCCCATGACAAAAATGTCACTATAGACATGGCCAAGAGTTTATTTTTTACAAAGAGAAGTCATGCAAATCATGTGCACTAGGTATTTAACTACTATTTCCCATTGACTCAGGATATAACACACAAAAACTATAGCTGAATTCTGAAACTGCTGGATATGCTGTTCCTCCTATGTTCTTCCACACATCAATGGAGATAATTGAGTCAGGATAGAATCTGGCACTCTGTGTCACAAGAAAATTAATTTTGTGCTATCAGGATACAAAGGAGATGATTTATTGTTCCAGAGGAAACTGGTGACACATCAATGACATTGGGAAGAGTAAGTTCTTTTCCATTTTCCATGTTTGTTTCTATACTGACCTACTACAGTTGGTTCCAAGTCCACCATTACAGCCCGTGGCACATGCTTCCCATTGATTGTTTCACTGAAGAATGTGGTAAAAGAGTCATCGTAGTTGAGTTTATTGGGCAGATCCTTGAAGGTGCCATCTGGCTGAATGTCGTGTTCCAAGCAGAAGAGTTCCCAGCAAGCATTTCCTATCTGAACTCCAGCCTGACCAACATGAATAGAGATGCATTCACGCTATGGGGAGAAAACAGAGAGTCAGAAGAAAGCATGTACATCACTTCTCCTTCTTTATCCCTAACAGTTACTTTTGTCAGGTGTATTGCTTTTAAAATATATATATAAAATAGTAGCTAGCAACATTTAATTTGGCTTTTCAACCCCATGGACTACCATCAGACTATACAAGTACAGGCCAGAGACCGGGACAATTCTTAAAATAAAAAAAAAGTGGATCTCTAGAGGTCCCTTCCAACCTCAACCATTCTGTGATTCTGTGAGTTCTATTTGCTGTTACATATGGATATATTAAAAGGGAGGGGAAAATCAGTTACACAGACCCTGTTTGCCTCCTAGGGATTGTCTCAGCTGAGAAACACATCCCAGTTTATTTTTACTCCTGGCAGGAACCTGACACAGCCATGTGGTATTTTTCAACCTTATGTAACTGGAGACGGGTGATGTCTTTCAATCCTTTTACCCTCTGTTAGCAGGTTAAGTTGGAAGGATTGCTTTAAGCAATGTTCATCTCAGGAAATGATTTCAGGTTTTCTCAGTTGAAACAAATATTCTTGCAAGCTCCTAGACAGTCTTGGATTTTACTTTGCAGGTCCACTGTATTTTCAGGCAATGTCATTGCAATATAATGAAATAGAATTATAAAGCAGTAACTTCTGAGTTGGTCCTGACAATTTTGACTTAGATTGAAGTAAAAAGTAGGTTTGTGACTAAAAACAGTTTCAGATCACAGGAGTTTTTCAACTTCAGGTTCTGATTGAAAGAATTGTTCTTACAGTCTTCTGAATTCCATCTCTGAGATCACGAAGGCCTTGTCTATACTCACGAGTAAGGAAGTCATGTCATAGTACTGAACACTGGCCTGCAGTCGTCTAAACTGATTAAAATTTAGCACACTCTCTGGTGTAGCTTTGGCTTGTGCTAGCTAACGCTTTCTCAGATAATACTTGGGCACCATTCAGATGATAGTGCATGCCAAGGGAGGTTGGTGACCACTGTCATGATTTGGAGGGGGAAAAAGAATTCAGATGTGTAAATAGGAAGCAAGCTGTGCTACCTGGCCTCAAGGTCAGAGAGGAGTCCCCAGTCCCTAGATATATTCAATAACTTAATATCAGATTTTGACACTTTTTTTTCTTTATTCTGCAACTACCTACCCTCCAAAATCATCTTCTGAGCTAAGTCACACACATCTTCCCCAAAAACTAAATCCTCAGGTAAAATTGTGCTCAAAAACACACCTGGAGCAGTTTTCTACTTAAATAGATATATATTTACGTTTTGAAAGCAACACAAAGATATTTTTTCAGAACCGAGTTGAATTTTAGAAGTCACCTTTGCCACAGTTAGTTGTCTTCAAAAATTTAAATGAAGATGGAAAATAAGTTTAAAGAAATCATTCAAGAAAATATATTACTTCTGTTCAATAAACATTTTAAGTTGATAACTGCAAATTCATATGCAGCAGCATGTGTCACACACTCTCAAGTGTACTTGCTTAACCCTGCTTTTCTCAGCTAAATTGTGCAAGTTCATCTTGAATATTTGCGTGATGGTGAGGCTTCATAAATTATGTTGTGGTTGACCTGCAATCTGCAGGATTACTCAGGAGACACTGAGTGGGATATTTGGGATTACAAACTGTAATTACTGATGATTTTGCACAATTAAGGCTCTTGCTTTTCTTTTAGACCTCAGTGTGAATCTGTGAAGGTGGTTGTAAGGAAAAAAAAAAAACACTTTCTTTTTAATTCAGCAATGAAGCAATGTGACATTTTCACAGAAAATCTTTGATAGCGGAACCATAGTTAAAACCAAGCATTATTCAGAAACTACAGAGCTGCTTTGCTCTCTTCCTGAAATCAATAGATTAATCAGTCTTTCATTTTTCTCACAGTTAGAGCAAGTGAACGTTACTTAAAAAGGTAATAAGGAAATTTCAGTGTAGAATTACAATTAATACAGGACTGTAGTTGAACACTACAGAGCTGGTTCCTTTCCTTTTAGGCTCTGCTTTCGGTTCCACTTGTTGGTAGCAGTATCTGTTTCACTGGATTATCTCAACTCTGCCTTTTGAGACAGGCGTTTTACAGCGACTTCTGTTTCCACTCCCACCATCTCTTACCCAACTATCATTTGGAAATGTTCTGACAAGGAGAGAAAGCAGTAAGTAACAGGAGATTTCTAATTTTGTATAATAAATGACTTGAAAATCGATGCTAAAGTTTTAGTAGAGAAAAGTGTGGGCCTTTTTCAGAGTTACAGGCAGAATAAACTGATGTCTGCATGATATTTAAGTTTCTAGCCTGCTCCAAACTGTAATTTCACATCCCATCACTAACTAATCCACTAGGACCTATCTTACAAATTCGGGACCTGATGAGGGACATCAAGGTCCATAGAAAGAGGCTTATGTTTTTCAATGGGCCAGGTCCTTTGTCCACAGTCTTCTATTATCCTATTAAACCTGGGAAGTCTTTGACTCTATATTAAAAAACATATATACAGAGTGTATTACCTGGCTGAAGTATTTTCTCTATGAAGGCAAATTTTAATCTTCTGGTTACGCACAGCTCTTTCTGAAACATACTCACAACCCTAAGTTCACAGGGCTCAGTCTGCCTTAGGGCATTGCAAATCCATGGAAGTCTGTATCTTGCCCGTGAAATGAGTGCTGTCTTTTGGGCCTCCCAGTCTACTGGTATAAAATTATATAGTTTTCTGCGCCAAAATAAGACTCACAGCTAGACATAAATTGGAGAACAGGGTAAAGCATCTTTTTCACCTTCTAAGAGGTTTTGTGAGTTTTTTGCATATTTACAAAAAATCTGAAAAAATGGTCTTATTTATTTACATACATACAGGTATAAAAAGCTTCATACACTCCAGAAACATAAGTGTGTGTATATGTATCCATATATATACACACACCTATATATATATACACATACTGCAGATGTGTGAACACTACAGCGAGCAGGCTATAAGGGCTAAATTAATTTAAAACAACCACAAAGGTAATTGTCTTTTTTGTTTGTTTATTTTATTTCTAAAAAAAAAAAACTCTGTGAATGTTACATTACTGCAAAACCTTATATTATCTCATGTGAAACTCAGTCTGTGTTGATAAAATATAATCACAAGCAGAGAGTACTAAAAAGCTAAGGCCCAAGATCAAATTTATCTCACAATTTCACTGATTAGAGGCTCTCTGAAAAGAATTTTGATTTACTGTGACTTACCAGCTCAAGTGAAATATTGTCACTTATTTCTCATCCCTTTGCTTAGTAATCCATGACCAAGTTCAGGGAACTGTGACCCAAATTACTATACTAAGCTGGACTTAAATATTGTAACTGGGGCTAGAGAACCCTTTAGGACTGGACTGGACTGGACTGCATATATATTTTTTAAGCATAAGGAGATTGGGTTATCTGTACCTTTCCTGGGTGTGTCACATATTTCTAACCATGCTGGCAAGCAGTTAATACAATTTACAAAGATACCATTTCCTTTCACTAGCTTGAAAGTCTGTATTTTAGTCAAGTTTTATTGCTCTTGTGACAGTCAAAGGCACAGTCTATTGGAAGACGGGGACAGGTGTCAGTTAACGCAGAAGCTGTGCGAAACTGAAATTAATCCATTGCGATCATTTTCATGACAGTGCTTTTAAAGCACGTTCCCAAGTAACTTCATTAGCCTAGGGATTTGTGTGTGTTTGTTTTTGTTTGTTTAGAATGAAGGAAGGAACTGGAGGACAGAGGTTGGTAGCTACTCCTTCACTCACCCCTTTAGAAGTGAGGTCCATACCATCTATCAGTCCCCATGTTAAGGCTTGCAAAATTGCCTCTGAAGACTAGAGAAAAATGTAAACATCCACTTAAAGCAACTGTCCAGAAGCAGCAGAGCTACCATGTGGCAAGGTCTGGGCCAAGACCACTGAGGACTCCCCCTCATAAGGGGAGCCCTGACCAAAGCCATTTCCTTCACTCCCCGTCCCTCATGACCGCTAACTCCAGCTGCTGACACAGCTGATGGAGTCATCTCCCTCGCTGAGTGCCATATCACACCAGATTGCAGATCCCCTTAACTGCCTTAACTTACTTTTAACCTGGTCACTCATAATCCTCCCAGTCCCTGGATGATCATGGCCTTCCCACACCCCCTCTTACCATAGTGTCTCCAGCGGTCTTTCCTTCCTTTTCCGATCAGCGGTGGCAGGCTCTGGTGCTGCTGTCTTTGCTGGAGTGTAGGTCTGAGCAGTTGGGGAGGAGGCAGCCTGGGCTGAGCACCAGGCACCTGCTGCTGCGCTTCAGTGTCACAATGCGGTGAGGAATAGGTCACAGGCTGCCCAGCTCTGCCTGTTGCATCACTGCCCCCTGCCCTCCCAGTCAGCCCACATGCACACGCTCATCCATACAGGCACCACTCGGGCACTAAATTTTGCATTTAGTCCGCTCTGGTTCTGTGTGCTTAATAAATTTGAATGTGGCCCTGTAGCTCCCCATACCCTATACTTTCTAACACCTGAGCCATATACACCTACCACAGAAGCATACAGTCCCAGCCGCACATACACAAATAGACAAGAATCATGCCTAAATTCCATTACAGAAGACCAAGAGAGCATGAGAGCGCAAATGAATGAAAAGGGGGAAGATAGAAGGAAAAGTCAAAAATAAGGAATTGAAAAGTAAATGTAGTTACTATTTTGAAGTATGCCATGTCAGAGTGGTTTTAAATGCTGACTTCCCATGTGCAGTCACTGGGGCTATCTGCAGTATGGGGCACCATATACTAACTTCAGCCTAACTTGTCAGTCCAAATGCTGAAAGCCCTTTGCTTTCCATTGCAATGCTTGTGGCAAGAAATAGCTGGAAGCATACTTTCCCACATACTTTCTTGCACCAAATTAGGGCAGTTCCTCTACCACTTCATTGTTTGCTCCTTCTGTACTAGCTACTATTGGAGAGAAGTTTCCCTCAGTAGGGAAATCCTCACTTGCAGCTCTTAGGTTACAAAGATGAAGGCAAACTTAATTTCTTGAATCTGAGCGTTCTGCATCCCTTCTTTAGAAAAATACGGTTTATTATGGTGATTAATCAGCAGAAATGTAAACATGCAGCTTCTAAATTTTAGGTTAATTAATCTGTTTGACAAGATAAAATTAACAAATTGTTCTGTCCCTGTTGGCAACCAGTATCTGAGTCCTGTCCTTTAACACCTGTGTTTTAACAGTGTTAAATAGTTCATACTGGCTTTTAACAGCTGACATTTACTTGGGTATATTCTTTGTTTGGTGATGTTTACTAGGATGAAAGCCAAACACAGATCTAAAAGCCCTTAGGAAGACCCGGAACCACTGCTTTTTTTCACCTGAGCAGTGTATTTCCCTATGTTGTTCTGTCCACCTGCTTTGCCAAGTGTTTAGGCAGCCCTCGGTCTTGATTTAGAGAACCTCAAAGCACAGCATGGGACTGTGTCGCAAGTGCTGGTGAGTTTTGCTGAGAACACCTCTAGGCTTCCTGTACAGAGAGATCAGGCGGATGTGCCCTGGGACCTGACTTCTTGGAAATGAAGTCAGCTTGCTCCGTGCTGACATTTCAGCCTGTGGGAGGACATGGTGAGCTTGTAGGGGCAATCACTCTGTCTCTCTGTCACATAGGCAGCAGGCACAAGAAATGCTGTGGAGGGAGAAGACCAGCAGCCCAAAGCTCTGGTGTAGGTCTGTCCAGTTCACTTTTTCCTTGGGACACTGGTAGATGATGACAGGAGCTAAATAGGGCTGATGATGAAAAAAATCTGCCATAGAGCTGGAAGTGTGCAAATAAGCGAATCTGGCGTGAGTGCTAGAGTGTCTTTCCTAGTACGCCGGAGGGCTCATGAACAGCCAGTATTACCCAGGGTGACCCAGATACAACTGGAATGGCCCATATGTGCTTAAAGGGCTTCTTATGTGCACATATAATGGGTGCCACAGCATAGGAGTCCCTCAGAATGCAACATAGTAGTAAAAAAAAATAGGAATACTAAAACTACAGCCATTTTTCTATTTAGAGTGATCAATCTCTGAAAAGAGCATTTTTCAATAATACAGAGAAGAATTCAACAGAATTCAACAGATTTTCGGTTAGGAGAACCACTAAGTCCTGTGATCTATCAGTTTTATTCTGAATAGATATAAAAACACATTAGCAGACATATGGAGGGCAATAACTGCTTTATCTCATGAAGGACATTTCCTCTATCAAATTTACATCATTTCCTACATATCAGCTATCCAGGTGACATAACAGTAGTGGCAAAACTTAGAACAATATTGTGCGCAGATCTTAGAAAATTTATTCCTAGAAAGTTGTTCAGTGATTATATAAGTTCCTTTAACTTTTGACTTGATGCTTATGTAGACAGCATATGATTCACAAAAGTCTTTGCATTTTCCACATTATATGTGTTAATTTACCTTCATAAATAAAGCGAATGATGTAAATGCTTCAGTGTGTCCACTGTAAAACTCCATTCTGTCATCTGTTGCCACCTACTGGGAGACTTGAGAATATCTCATTTCCAGTATTTCTAAAAACTAAATTCTGGTATTTTAGTATCCTCACAGAACTCTGCTATATCAATAAAAGACTGATTTTCAACCATTATGCCTGGAACAGATAACTGCACTGCCTTATTTTTAATGATTTCATTTTTAATGGTTCCATTTTTTAATGATTTGTTGGTGATTTAAAGTTTCAGAGAGTTACTTCCTTTTAGGTAAGAATTTTTATGCACAAAATGTGTGTATATATGTAAAAATATGTAGAAATGGATCTGGACTTGCAGAATTACCTACCCTAATAAAGCATGTTGAGAACTATATTTGTAATGCAAAGACCAGCCATTCATTTTGTGGGTAAAAAGTAGGGCTTGTTGCATCTATCAGTCAAGTTTCTGGATGTATCTGCTTTTTTATGACCTTTATCAGACCTCATACAAACTGAGCTATCAGCAAACAGCCCCTTGCAGTTAAGAAAAATTTTCTGTAGCATTTCTGTAGCACAGCTGGAATTGGTATTAGATGAGTGTATGCATCAGTTAAAAAACTGTTTTTCTTTAAGAAATTTACTTATGAAAAAAATCAACAATATATCCAGTGCTAATATAGAGCTATATATTAAGGAGGTTTGGTCCATCCTCTGTGCCCCCCAGGATGTCTTCTCTTCCATGTCAAGAGAAACCTTTCAGGTAACCCTGACCACATAAGCAAGTGAGACTGGTAAGATCAGAAGAATGGATTCAATGTCTTGTTCAGGCATTGGGGCTGCTCAATAGCTACTCACAAACTGAATCTATTGCATGGTTTACTTTGCCTTACATTATCATTTTCATGCTTTCCACCTCCCTCCCAAAAAAGTACATACCTCACCTTCTTCTCCCACTGCCCCCTCTCTCCTTTTTTTTTTATTTGTTATTTTACACTCTTTTTCTAGAAATTTTAGCCTTAATGACCTTAGTAAGCCAGCATCCCCTTCAGTTTCTGTTGACATCTTTCATGCAAGGAGAGTCTCCAAAACCTTCTTTTCACTGTGTGTAATTTCTGGTAGCTTCTCCTCCTTACTATTTTAGACCCAGCCTGGTGCTGGCCAGCCACTCTTCCTCTACCACTGGCTGCAGAGTGCAGCACTTTCTCATGTTATCCTGTCAGTTTAACCTCAGACCAGGACTGGCCATCTGCATGCATACCTTAGCAATACACACTTCTAAAACCATGAAACAATGGGAATATGAAAAAATATTAATTATGAAGGCTACACTGTAAAGTCACAGCTGGTGTTTTTAGACATCCCACCTCCTGTGGGGACTGTGGCAAACATTCTTTGTCATGGCTCCAATTTACTGCATTTTCAGGAAATTTGATGGAGCTTGCAATACTTCTGTCCTGCATTCCACAAGCTGGTCATTTTGAGGTCTTTAGTTCTGCCAGAGAAGCTGTCTATTTAGCAATGACAGCAGGGCTGTCCACATACTTGCACTTCCAGACCAGTTCTGTTTTGATTGCTACATAACTACTGCCCAAGCATAGGATGTTCTAAACACCCACTGAAGAGTACCTGAATTGTGCCCCTGCTCATGGTATCTGGCAAAATCTGTAGAAGCAATGGGACTAAAACTAGCTGCGAGCTCTTGGTTCCAGCAGTGCCAAGAACTTTCTTTTCTCCTTTGTCCGAGGCTCTGCTAAGAGGGAAATGAATGCTTAGGGCATCCTTAGACTATTCCAGCTACAGTTGGAAGCTACACGTATCCTCGGCATTTATTCCCCCCTGACAGAGACCACTACTCTCAATGACTACAGACTGCAGCTCTGTTACCTGTCTTACTGCATCTCGCAGAGAAGGTCCGGGAAAGAGAGAGGGTTTTGAGGAGGCTGATAATGCAGAGATTAGACAGACAGGAGATTTCTGAGAACACTCTAGTGAGGAGGAATAAAAAAATAATAGTTGGGGATGTGGGAAAGTACAAGAAATAGTGAGACCCATGGGAAAAATAAGGAGAGAGAGATGTGGCAAGATCAAGCCAAATGCAATGAGACAATTGAAGGAATCAAATACATTTTTCTTAAAAAAGATTCAATAGGATACCTTTCAGAAGCATTTGAAGGAGCAGATAAACTTAGAACTGAGATTTTTCACTGATTCTTAAAGCTTTTCTGGTGTTATGTTTTGAATTAGTATGAAAAGGACTGAAGACTCCGTGTAATGTCTCTTCATTTAGTGTTTCTAGCACAATTGCATGTGACATTCTGAAGCAGCAGGGTTTCTCAAATCACAAGACTCGTGGGAGATATGATTGATATGAGATACATGTCTGTATCTTTGTATTAGATTAAGTGACAATATATAAGACAGATGGACCCTCAGCTCCAGAAGTAACTTGTTTGCAGGATACACTGGCAAAAAATGAAGCGTGTTGCCCTCTGAGGGACAGTGGCTAATGATTAGCTGGTCCTATACCCTGCACTGATTGTCTTGCTGTCTCATAATGGAGATGGCATTTTTGAAGTGCATAGCGGTTGCACCCTACTAAAATCCTCTGCAGACCTGGTGTGTATGAAACATGGGAAAATACAGCCATGTGAAATAAAGAGACATAGAGGCAATCTTATGCACAGAAGAGGGCAAAGTGAATTTTAAGATTTTTAAGATTCCCCCCCATCATTTTCATCTTCAAAGGAGTCAGTTGCCACTTCCTCATAGTCCTTCTCCAGGGCAGATAGGTCTTCCCGGGCCTCTGCAAATTCTCCTTCTTCCATGCCTTCCCCCACATACCAGTGCACAAAGGCTCTCTTGGCGTACATCAGGTCAAACTTGTGGTCAAGCCTTGCCCAAGCTTCTGCAATAGCTGTGGTGTTGCTCAGCATGCAGACTGCTCGCTGAACCTGGGCCAGATCTCCTCCTGGGGTAACTGTGGGAGGCTGGTAGTTAATCCCAACCTGTAAGTAACAGCAGAAAGATGGTGGAATACAAAGAGTTATGAGAAAAAGAATTGAAAGACACAACATAGAGGGTGAGAAAAATGTAAAACCATTGGTGGTTTGGAAGAAAAAGAGGTGGGGAAAAACTCAAATCACATCAGCAAAATCCCTCATAAGGCTAATGGCATTCAAGCTATTTACAGCACAAGTCCATTCCTATCTATTATTGAGAAAAAAGAGTGCAACTGGAACTGGACTCTAAATGAAGAGAAGCTTAAAAAATACAGTCTTACATTTGGCAAAATTGGGTACAGAAAAAAAAGTAGTTCTCACAGAGATATAATCATGTTTCACTTGCCAACAATGTTGTTACTGCTTTTTTTTTTTTTCTTTTTTGATATGATGATGGACAGTGTCAACAGTGTCTTTAGAATATAGGCCTTAACTTGATCTTGCCTCTAGAATGTAATTTCTCTACATTTAAATTACTAGAGGTTTGCATTGTCCAGTAACTAAAAATACAGTGCATATAATACAGTACTTCTATATGATAAATGTACTTAACTATTTAAGAGCTTGTGTCAGTGGGATGCCTGAAGGTACATTTTATATGCATTACTAGCATTTTATTACTTTAAATGCAAGTTTTCAGCTAGACTGAATGTGCCCTTTAAACATCACAGAGAAGCACACTCACCTTGAAGCCTGTTGGACACCAGTCCACAAACTGGATAGCTCTCTTGGTCTTGATGGCAGCAATTGCTACGTTGACGTCCTTGGGAACCACGTCGCCACGATAGAGCATGCAGCAAGCCATGTACTTGCCGTGCCGCGGGTCACACTTCACCATCTGGTTGTTGGGCTCGAAGCAGGAGCTGGTGATTTCTGCCACCGAGAGCTGCTCGTGATAGGCTCTCTCAGAAGAGATGATGGGGGCGTAGGTCACTAAGGGGAAGTGGATGCGCGGGTAGGGCACCAGGTTTGTCTGGAACTCGGTGAGGTCCACGTTGAGGGCCCCATCGAAGCGCAGCGAGGCGGTGATGGAGGAGACAATCTGGCTGATGAGGCGGTTGAGGTTGGTGTAAGTTGGGCGCTCAATGTCCAAGTTTTGGCGGCAGATATCATAGATGGCTTCATTATCAACCATGAAGGCGCAGTCTGAGTGCTCCAGGGTGGTGTGTGTGGTCAGAATGGAATTGTAGGGCTCCACGACAGCAGTGGAGACCTGGGGAGCTGGGTAGATGGCAAACTCTAGCTTGGACTTCTTTCCATAGTCCAGAGAGAGGCGTTCCATCAGTAAGGAGGTAAAACCAGAGCCAGTGCCCCCGCCAAAACTGTGGAAAATCAGGAATCCCTGTAGCCCTGAGCAGGCATCAGCCTGAAAGGCAAGAGGAGAAGTGGAAGAATAAGTGAGTATACCTTTGAATTACATCTTGAGATAGAGACAGCAACATCCACACTCAGTGCACAGCGCAGATCAGCAGAACATTCTCACAGTCTTTTTTTAACCCTGTAATTCTAAGATATTCCCTAGAAGGTTATTGTGTTTCTCTTGTTATGATAATGCCACAGTAATATTTTAAGTTTTCAAGTCTTAAGAGTGCCAGGATCTGTGTTTTCCCTATACCAAACATACAACAGTAGTAAAACCAAACAATAGTTGCTACCAAAAACATACGTACATGCTGTTTTATTTCCTTTACCACCCACCAAAGTTCTGCTTCCAACATACCCGTACATACCAGCTTGCGTATACGATCTAATGCCATGTCAATTTTGTCTTTTCCAATGGAGTAGTGGCCACGGGCATAGTTGTTTGCTGCATCTTCCTTTCCAGTGATCAGCTGTTCTGGATGGAAAAGCTGACGATAGGTGCCAGTCCGCACCTCATCTGAACAAAAGAGAAGAAGCGTAAGCTTGGAAGAGAGAGTTCACCAAGGCTGACAGTATTAGCAAATCCAATTGCTAAGGCTCAGCTTTCTATGTTGGCAGACAGATGGAATGGAAGATCTGAGGGTTGAGAACCTAAGTACAGAGCTAAGGAATACCTGAGACATTTTCCACTCAGGAAAAGAAAAAGAAAGAAGGAAAGAATGAAAGAACAAAAGAAGGAAAGAGAGAAAGAGAAAGACAGAAAGACAGAGAAAGAAAGAAAGAGAGAAAGAAAGAAAATGAGAGAAAGAGAAAGAAATAGAAAGAGACAGAGAGAGAGAAAGAGAAAAAGAGAAAGAGAGAAAGAAACAGATACTGGTCTGTGATGCTTCTCTTAAGTTTCTCTGCTTAAACACAGGTCATTTTTCAAATGATATTTGTGCCATGCTGTGGGACTCTTACTCTTAATATCCATACTCTTAATATCCATAATATCCATGAGAACATTCAGGGGAATTACTGGAAGAGATTTGCAGGAGTAAAATGGAGATTTCCCCCAAAAAATCTTTCAGATCATCCCTGTTATCAGATTGTTCATGCTCCTGTCCTCAATCTGAATGGAAGAAAAGTATTTTCCATCAGTTGTCAAAGGAAAATATCACCACAAGAATACCAGGAGGTGAAGATTCCCATGAAGAAAGGCAGATTATAAGCAACAGGGCAGTTAACAGTGGTAAAATTTTGAGCTGCTGGTACCCACAAGAGTTGATTCATTTCCATTTTCCAAGATTAGTTCTATACTGACCTACTACAGTTTGTTCCAGGTCCACCATAATAGCCCGTGGCACATATTTTCTAGTGCTTGTCTCTCTGAAAAATGTTGCAAAAGAGTCATCATCGCTGGGTTGGTCCTTGAAGGTGCCGTCGGGCTGGATGCCGTGTTCAAGGCAGAAGAGTTCCCAACACGCATTGCCAATCTGAACTCCAGCTTGACCAACGTGAACAGAGATGCACTCACGCTAAAGGGGAAGATCAGGGAAAAGGGGAGAAGAACCAGTGAATATCTGACTATAAGCTGGTCTTACCAGAACACCCAAATCAACCATTGGTTTTTGTTTGTTTGCTTTCATACAAATATGAGGCAAAAACTTGCACATTTTTTCACATGATTTGAATTCATATGAAATATTGTACACTTATTTACAAACAGGAAGATGACTGTGGTGCATGTAAATTCATTCAGAAAGAAAAACTGCATAATAACACAAAATGTACGGTAGATCTCAGCTAAGAATATGAGCTAAGTTCATTTGTCTGGGAAAAAACACAACTATGCAGCCTTACTGATCTGTAAGTAAAACAGTAAATGAGTTATCTTCTGATCTCTCCATATTCTTTTGAACATATGGGTTGGAGAGGTGGAAAACTGATTTGTACAAATTAAATGAAAATAAGTAGAATTAAAGTACCTTTAGCACCTAATTTAATCTCAGCCACTGATTGTTCTAGCCCATTCTCTGAGTGTTTTGATTCAATTTAACATGTGAAGAGTTAATTTGATACTCAAGAGAACTTCTCAAAGTACTCTTCAGATGTTAAATTAAATTTATCTCCTGAGGAATCATCCTAATAAATACACTTCTGTAGTCAATGCTACATTGTTGTAGTCAGTTTCTAAAATGCATATTACTCTGCCATACACATAGTTCAGTACCAGAAATCTGAAACACAAAATACAGTATCACATTCTGAGAGAAAAATAAACGTTTCTCCCTCTGTAGGTTGTATGCAGACTCTCAAGGACTGTAGCTCTGCTACGCTTTCAACTTTGTGTTCTGTATATTCTTGTCATAAAGTTAAGCAAGAATAGAACAAGGAACCCTCTTCCTTTCAACAGCCAGAGATCTGTAGAAATCTGGAAGCCGTTCAAAGACCCTGGGAAATTTAATAAAGTATCACAGTTTATTAATAAAATTCTCCATCTACACCAAAGACCATGAACATAAACAGTAGGAATTACAGAATAAAGTTCTCTGAATCATGTTATGTAAGAGATGAGTTTAGAGAACTTCAGTGACCTGGGAAGACCACAGATCATTAACATTGATCTCTGGTCTGTTCGCTTAGTCAGACTGAAGCAATAAAGTTGCTTCAGCCATCCCACCTTCACTCAGACCTTGACTGGAGCAGGTGGAAACAAAAGGCCAAACACACTGGTCATCATCTCATAACATCTGTGATCTTTTTTTTTTTTTTTTCTCACCATGTTGTCTCCTGTGGTGCTCGCTTCCCGCCTCAATTTCAAGCAGCAGCTTTAGTTACTGATGTTTCTTCTGCTGTTTTGCTCTAAGCAGCCTGGTGGAAGGAGGCAGGGCATTCATGCCTTGCTGGCCGGGGCCCTGCAGCATCACAGAGCAGGCAGGAGAGGTCATAATCTCCCCCAGGCAACCCTCCCAACCCGCTGCTTGCCCATTACATCACCAGTCTGCCTTCGAACACACACAAGCCCCAGCCCTACATCTGCTCTTGAGCAAGTCTTGTCAGTTCATTTGTCATACTAAACCCGGTTAAAACAAGTTACAGCCAGTATTTGTAACCAGAACTTTTAACATATATGGGGCATCTTCACAAATAATAATTGGTTTCCTACAACTCGTGAATATGCTCCTGATAGTTCACTTAGGTGTAGAAGGCCAGTTTCAGAAGGTGACATCATTTTAAAATTGTGTCTTTTGTGACAAGGATGGCTGGCAATGAACAGTGAGCAGAGTTGTTTAACTGGCCTAAGTTGCACCATTTGAAATGAGTCAGGTTGGATGATAAGGAATTCCGCTTGGCTCACTGTCCGTGTACAAAGTACATGGATTAGCTTCTTGCCTCCTGATGCTCAGGCAATAAACTTCATCATCGTGCCAGCCAAGCCTTATCTTCCTCACGTCCACTCAGCCAATTACACACAACTGTTCCCCAACTCTTCATCTGCCTCGAGTATGGGGCAATAGAAGTTTTTCTGTGTCCAGGAAGATGACAAAACAAAAACCAGAATCATCATTTCCTTTCATATGGAGTTACTTAGCAGAAAATTCACACATACATGGCATGTGCACATAGTCTCTCTCTCCCTGGCAAATATTAAATGGTAGGATTGCCTTAAAATAAGATGACTACATCTTTTTCATATGATGAAGTGAGAATTTAGGAAAAATAAAATGTAACTAAAAATAAATACCAAATACTTTATTCTTGATACTACCACTCTTGGCTACTCAGAAGTGCACCCAGGCACTTACATTATTTAAACAAAGAAACAAAAACCCTGCATCTTTCATGGGAAGTAAGAAATTAAGTAGTCTCTTAATCATATGTAGACCCATGCTGTACCACTGTGATCACGTTATTAGAGAGTCAGGCAGTTATTCACAATGAATAACTCCCCTACTTAATACAAATATGTTTGTATGATTAGGACAGATAATGTAACACATTTCCAGAAGTAATTTGAAAACTGTAAAGTATCAATGCTTTAAGTGTGAAAATGTTAATGTAATTAATCACAGCACAAATAAGCATCTCTACAAAAAGTTCAATCAGTAGTCATTTTATTGTAAAAATAAAATATTACATTTTTAGTATTAATCACAAAAAAAGATAGCTTTTCTGCCTTCTTTCTCTCTCAGTAAATGAAATACAACACAAATGCAAAATTAGTAGTACTGATTGGAGGCTGCCCAGCTATAACATTCAAATTGGTTTTAATCTCTGTCCCAAGAAATTAACTATGGCAATTAACAGGATTCTAAACTTAACATATGATCTGTACATGCCACTGGTCCCAACCCTACAAATGCAACTGTGCTGTCTAACTAAAAACATGAATAGAAAACTAAAGCAAATAAGTTGTTGCTACCTGAACAGGCTAGTATTAGTTAAGATTTGGCCTTCCTTTAGAACCAACTTTGATATTTCATTAATTGCTTTACAAAGTATTTAGAGTTAGGCCTTGCAAAGCAGGGGATCAGTAGATACAATATAGTCATTTTTGGAAGAGCTCCAATCTGGACAGAGCTTCTGTGGGCTTGATGTTATCCATTTTTCCATCAAGTGTCCCCCGACAGTTGTGTTACAATATATTCCCTATATGCAGAGGGCACATATGAAATAACTTTTTAAATATAGTGAGGAAGAAGCATTATGTGCTAATTATCTTGCTGTAAAGCCCTAGAAGAGACAAAAATAACACTTAGTTTTCACTATGAGGCAAATAAGCACGGTCATTACTGCATTCTGCTTTCATGCATGACCTGCCCCAGTTTATCTCCAGTACAGTAATCCTGGAGCATTTCTATTTGGATCGTTCAAGAAGAACTAGACATGGATTTATTTTTAGTAGTGCAGATGCACCTGTTCCAAGTGCCCTGACAGACAGCAAATCAATACAGCACACAGCTTGAAGACACCAAACCTGATATCTTTTTAAAGAAGTAGCCACTACCTCTGTATGTAGTTACTGCTAGAGATAAAGGAACAATCTGAAGAGGACTTCTGTTGTAAGAAACTGTGCTGGGATCTATACTGGCTGCTTCTCACAGACTTGGTGTGTTAGATGGAGTCGTCCGTAAAGGCTGTTTATTTCCTCATTTTGTAGTCTCCACTGTTACCAAACTCTTGGCACAGGCAGCTACGTTTGCCACAAAGGCACCTTTTTTACAACTTGTTTTCTCCACTATCCACACAACTTGCTTCAGTAAAAACAATGTTTAAAGAGTGCTGTCCCCTAGGAAACCAAATCAGTGGCCTTAAAGGGGGTCGGTCTTGTGACAAATCAAAGCATTCTGCAAAGACAGCTTTCTTGACACAGTTTTGGGGAAGTTTGGAGAAAATATTCTTTCTACCTATTAAGAAACTTATCCTGTGAAAGACAGTAGCATAGATGAATGGCTTTCATCTAAATCAAGATTTCAGGTATGGCAGGGGCAGCATTCTAGGCATCTGGAGCCTCTCTGACATCTAAAAAACCATAGCAAAACACAGGGACAAACTTAAGAATAAAACAATGCAACAACTTCTTATTTAGCAAAGATTTTAGGCAGAGTCTAGACAATAATATAGAATATAGTTTAAAAAAATAAATCTATTTCCTTATTACAACATGCTTGCAAGAATTTTTATGCATCAGGCAAGCACAAAGTGCTGTAATTTGCATTTAGGAATCGTAGGTGCAGGACAACAGTGTCCCACCACCTTCATTTTCATCGTCTGGCTTAGGTAAGACTAAAATCAAGAATGCCTATATGAGGAGGCATTGGTCAAGAGAAACCATGACTTTCAAAAGGCAGCAGACTCCATTTTCTATTTCCACACGTGTGTCCTTTGTCTCATGCTGCAGAAGGCTTTTCGGATATCTTCAGGCAAACGACGTATTTCCCTTCAGTCTTCTATGGTTCTGCCTCCAAGACCGTTTCTTCTCTTGAACTGCCCAGCATCTGTGAGAATGGAGCCTTCTTCCAAAACACCTCAGTGAGCCTACATCACAACTAACTACAAAACTCTCACTGAAAAGGTCAATCCAAAGCAAACTACTTTAAGAAAAATTCTTAGTTGTAGGTTAAGGGCATAGCTTTAACCAACTATTGGATATCATGATGCTGCAGAGCCCAAGGCAAAGGATGTGTGGGTGGGGAATACTTGGCATGTTTTAAAAACCATACCATACAGCTCCTTATCTGAAGGAAGATATCATCACATAGGAGTTCACAGGTGGCCATCTCAATTGGGACACTGATCTCAACAACCCGTGAAGAGCCTAATGAAGTCCTCAAGACAAGCTGACAGTTTTGCAGCAGCATAAAGAAAAAGAAAAGAAAAAAGTCTGCAGGGGTAGCCACTTAGTCTTGAACTGGAGGCCTGCGGATTGGAGGAAATACAGCTGCCCAAGCCTGTCGGAAAAGCTGGACCAGTCTGTAAAGAAACGGCAGTGACGTGGGAGAAGCTGCAGAACAAAACAAATATTTTAAGAGAGAAAGCTAAGGTACACAACACATATTAAGAAAGAACTGATCCTAGCTAGAGCTAATGGAAGCCTACATGTTTTATTTCCTCCAGTTCAGTACTTTGCCCTTCACCCTGGCCACTGCCCCATCCCGAGAAAGCTTTCTGTAGTATTTTCCAAAGGATTATTTGTGGA
>NW_010578789.1:246108-331205 GCF_000705375.1 Tinamus guttatus | reverse complement strand
AAAAAAAATGAGGTTGTCTTTAATGAAGTTGTCTTTACAGTTATAATGGGGAATAAAAGCTTGATATTCCTGTATTGTAACTTGATGAGAATTTGGACTCTATAAAGAACAAAACAAAAAACAAACAAACAAAAAAAACAGAGATACATTTGACCCATGGCAAAAATTAAAAGAAGGAAGAGGTGAGATTTGTAAGAGGAGTGGCAGTGTGAGACCTGGTGTGTGCAGACCTGGTGTTTGAGCAGGGATGTGTTGGGCTGTGCCAGGGACGTGGGCAGGTGAGGCACACACTGTGAAGTGCACAGGTCAGGGGAACCAGGGGATGAGTTATGAACCCCGAGGCTGATACCAGGGGACGTTTGGACAGGCAACACTGCTTTGTTCCTGCAGCAAGACCTTTTTTTCAGACGTATTGCCTCCCTATCCCTTTCAGGAAAAAAATCTGGCATAGCTGCTTGAGCTCTCTCTGGTGTGGATGCAGCTAGGAATATGATAGGGTGGTCATTTGGCTTTAAATCTCTTGGTGTGCTTTTCAGGAATGAAGACAGGTTGTTACTCTTGGTGGGTTTTATAGCCAATTATGGCTCATCTGCTTTGCAGCTAGTGTTCCTATATTTATGATTGATTCTGTTGTAACATTTATTGTACTGTGATACTCTCTTCCAGTTTTCTATTTTTTTTTCTTTTCAGGATTTATGACTTCTGTTCTTTTTTGCTCACTATTTTTTTCCCTCCCTTTCGTCTCCCTGCGTCTCTGTTGTATTCTTGTTCTCATTTATTTCTCTTTAATACATTTGTTCATAGTCTATTTCAGCCTTGCAGGAATACTCCTTTCTAAGACCTTAATCTTCTCTTGACAGTTGCTGAAGCCAAGTATGTAGCTTTTTATTGTTGTCTTTTCACATTAGATTAGATTAGCATGCATCCCTTGAAATAATGGTGCAGAATTATAGGATAGGAGAATTTCTGTGGATTGTAATATAAGGGAGTAGTAGAGATCCAAAGGATAGAGTAATATTGACTTCTGATGTGTGCGTTGGATCCTGTGTTCCTTATGTCTTCATTCTTTTCTTCAGTCACTTCTTACGTCCAGGCACAGCTGAACAATGTGTGGAAGTTCTAATGGGCGTTTTTGGTCCTCTTTGAATATTCTGGAAATTTTTAATGAAAACCTATTCTGTTTTGACCTTCTCTTATGAAGAAAGGGCATTATTGTTGATCCTGGCTAATCCTTCCTTTGCAGTTTAAATGTTGTGGGGTGGTATACTTCACAGACTGGCTGGAAATGACAGAGATGGATTGGCCTCCTGACTCCTGTTGTGTCAGGGAGTTTCCAGGATGTTCGAAGCAAGCTCATCAAGAGGATCTCAGTGACCTTTATCAGGAGGTAAGAAGAAATGCATGGGTATTTCTAAAGGCTTTGTGCAGTGTTCTGGAGACAGTTATGTTCAAAACTCATCATTTACTAATAAAGACCTTCAGAGATAGCCCCTTTGAAGTACACCCTGTGCACCCTGTTCCCAACTAGAAAATCGTCTGGAGGTGCACGTTGAAAATTAGGAGAGTGTGTATTGAGAAAGATACTCTGATTCTCAGATCTCTTGATGCATTTTTTTTTTCTGAAGGGCTGCAGTAAATCAAAGATGAGAGAGGATATTTAATGCTTGCAATTGCAAATGTGAAAATCGAGCTGTTTCCAGTTCTCATGTAACTAAACTGAAGCCAGAAGTCTGGTATCATCTCAAGGGTTAAGAATTTGGTGACCTCTTCGTTACTTGACTAGTGGTGTGGTCTTGCCAGTATTAAAGTGGCCACATTCCCTCAATATTCAGGTCAGAATAGGAAGATGCATGATTCGTTTGTACGATGCCCAGTCTCACACTTACCAAACTAGGAGCAATTCTGCTGTCCTTTGCTAATGAGGGCTATAGAGAGAAAGGAACCCTCTTGTTAACAGGGTTTTGTGAGGAGGCAGGTGTTCCAGTTACCGCACCATGAGCACGCTTAGAAGCTCTGGGGGAAAATGTTCTTTCTCTCTTATTACGTTATCAAACTTAACTTCAAAAAGCCTTAAAACCAAGAGAGGACCTATTTGAATCCTAAGCAGCTAAGGAGATAGCTATAGCAAATCACTGTTGTTTGTAGGGTGAAAACTAAAAGCAAGAAAATGTGTTCTCTACTAAAACCCTTAACCATTGCTGTGAAAACTTTGTCTAAAGTCTGCTTTGCACACTATTTTACGTCCATTATGATTGTTTTGATGCTGACAGACATCTGAAGACTTTTAATTGTGCATGTAGTATCAGAATGACCAACGGTCAAAATAACCATAATGTCTGGAAAAGGGTAGGAATGTATTATAGAACTTCCCAGGATGATGTCTTGGCCTTGGTCCTTTTTGCAGATCCGGGAACTCCTGAACAAGAGCTAATGTTTTGGGTTTTCTCTTAGGGAAAAAAAAATCTGGTTATTTTTGGAACTTTTTGGTTTCTTTCTAGTATCTAGTAGATCTTGCATCATGAAATTCTATAGCTCAGCTACATAGTGTGTGAAGTGACCGCGTGGTTGATGGATCCAGTGTGGTAGAATTGGGAAAAGAGTATTCCTCTAGTTAAAAACAAACAAACAGTTCAGTGTAGTTCAAATTATGTTTTTGTTCTTAAGCATGCTGGATGAATGTGATATATTGTGATCGGAATAACAGGAATATCAACTGTTTTTCAAGGAATAACAGGAATAACAACTCTTTTCCAAGGAATAACGGCATTTAGAGTATTTGAAACTTCTTGTGAATCTTAGGAGTTTTGCTAAATTCTGCTATGTTTCTAGATCAGAAAATGTATGGGATATTCAAAAATAGTTTTGTAACGTGGTGGTGTATGTTAGAGTGGCTTTTAAGAGTTACTGTTCTACTGTATTTATCTCTGAGAAAAGGTTAAAACTGCAAATAAACATAAAAAGCAAACTCTCTACAACATTTTGTGTGTTCTTTGGTATTAGAAGTTCTGATGAGGCTCGTGTGCAAAAGTTTTAACAGTGAATTAAGTCCATGTTTTGTCACGGTGCTGAACTTGCATACAAGTGGTAACAGCTGGATCGGTCAAGCTGAAAATACGTTCATGAAAATACGTTCAATACGTTCATACGTTTCATACGTTTCATATATGAAAATATGAGGAAAAAGCACAGGTAAATTAGTTTCCTTAAATAATCAGAAATGCTAAGAATTCTGGAATTCTGGAAACTACAGCTTTACAGAATGCTGTGTAAGAGAGATTAACCATGTAAATGCGAATTTCATCATGCACATGCACCTGCCCCCTCAGATGTAATTGCTACCCAAAGCAGTGCTTTTCAGCTGGTGAAGAAGAGAACATGTAGCCTGAGGCTCATGTGGTTTTCTCATCACAAATGATAGACCTAAATAGATCCCCTGTTGTGGGGCTGAATTTTTAGCAGGACGGAAAAGTCAAACAGCCTTAGAAATTTAGAGCAAGGTAGGGGAAAAAAAAAAAAAAAAAGTTCCTGAATCTGGGAAAGTAAAATTACTGCTAGAAGAGCCTCAGTGGAATGAATGGAAGCAATGATTTATGCACTGTAGTAGAATGGCCCTGAAATCAAGAGATGTGTCAGTCCCACTTTTGTTTTTACTGTTGTACTGGCAACTTCAGAGCTACTTGGGAGACTGTTCCAACCATGTCTTGTTTGTCATCTTACAGAAGATGTGACTGAAGAATTCACTGTTCTTGCTATTAAAAATTCCTGAAAATGTTTGTGTACTTATGTACTCCTAGAGGCGGGGGGGGAAGGATTCCATTCCTTTTACCACAGACTAGTACTAAAGCAATAGTTTCAAATGTTATGCTACCTCTCTTTTCCTGAGCCTGTGATTTTCAGAGATCACTTTTCTGAGCCTCCTAAGTGTTTGCCTGTAGGCTGCTTGTAAGTATATTTTATTTTAGTAGCTGGCCCTGTAGTTCAATATGCAGAAGTGATGTCATTGACACAGAGTAATCTGCCAGATAGAGTAGAAATGATTTGATCTGGTATGGACTTGCAGGCATCCATCCTCAGCTAGAGAGGACGGAGCTGCCAAAAGGCAGGTGCCTCAGCAGGCCAGGCTGTGGTAGGGAGTCATAAAGACCATTGCACAGGTTGTTTTCTTTCAGTCAGATAACTGGAGAACTTCTCTCACGTGACAGCAAGGCATGCAGCACTGGTTATACCACAGAGAAGTGTCATCTCTGAATGGTACAGCCAGACCACTCACTCCTAGCACCTGCCAGGCATTGGCATCTATTTGAAGAAAGTACTCTACCCTACAATATTATATATATATATATACATGTATATATATATTTATATGTATGTATATATTTTGTGATGCCATGCCAGTGATCCCATGAACCACCCTCCAGCTCTGCCTTAGAGACTGCAGAGCAAATTTATGGAAACTAAAGAAGGTCGTCATCTGCCCTAAGTATCTCTCCTGCTTATACGAGGAGATGAGAGTACATAAGCCATCCTCACTCAATAGAAACCTAATAACCTAATTTTTACCTCAGTAAGTGCATACTTGGGGAGCAATATTTATCAGGTCACGCCGCTGGCATGACTTGATCTTGAGAAAACTACAGATAAATATCTCTTCTTTCTGCTAACCCTTTATTCCATAGCCATATGCCAGGAAAGCAGATCTCTACCCACTTCATGTTTGCGATTCCATTGGCTTCTACTTGGAGAAAACTGATAGCCGAAGATGATGATTTAGTAAAGCAAAAAACTGTGCAATGACTCACTTGATAGGAAAGCTGCCTGTGTATTTTTCCTCAAAGATACCTGGAGAGTAATCTGAAGTTCTTCCTCCACCATGCCCCAGAACATGTTAAAATGATTCAGCTCCTAGTAATTTTTTTCGTTGTTGTTGTTTAGTGCAGAATCAGTTCCAAAGAGGAACTGTTTCACCAGCCACAAAAATACCGTGTTGGTTTCTGTGAGGTATGAACAATATTCATTTGGCAGTTTCTTTTTTTTCCTATGGTGCTTGCGTGCAAGTTTGTTTTACAGACTTGTACAGTATGCTTGCTGTAGAATTTATGAATACCACACTAAACAAACTTGCACGACTAGTCTGTCTGACTTTAGCTTTGGAGAAAAAAAGTAAGAAAAGCTTCTTTAGAAAATGTTTCAAAACAAGCACACATAGTCTGTCACTGTCTGATTCAAGTGGAGTCTAGAGATTAGTCTTGCTAGGCTAAAGTTGGCTTATGTAAATTCCTCGCAAGTCCTCTCTAGTACTTAAAAAAAATTCTTTCCAGTACTTCAGAAAACTGAAATTTGGTTTGTTGGCTGAGATTGACACAGTTGATTTGTTGCAGGTTTGCAGTAATTTTCCATTGGAATCTCTGAGCTTTTATTATTCTAAGTTATAGTTGTCTATAGATACTATTTTTGTTGTAAGAGGAATGGCTTATTTATAGGTCTGTCTCAGACTATCATTTGAAAGGAATCTTGTTGTACTAGCTGGATTTTGAAAGCTTTTTTAAAATAAATTAATCTTTGTGGACTGCTTTTATTTGCACTTCATAAAATACATTAGCTTTCGAAAGATAGTGGTCACGAGACATGTATAAGATGCCAGTGTGACATAGGAGGTCTGAGCACAAGGGCATTTCTACCAGTATTAAAATTAGGACTTGCAGACTAATTAAAAAAATGGTAGGAGTTGCCATCTTTAGAAAAATCAGAATTGAATTTTACATATCCTTTTCTATTGTTTTCTAATATATTTTTGACTATACATAAGGAGCAGATCTGTTGATGGTGTTAAAGCTTTTAGTGCCTTATATAAGATATGATGCTACAAGAGTGTATATTTATACACTCTTTAATTGCAGGCTACCAACTAGCAGAAATAAAATGTATGAATGTGAAAATAACAGACATGATTGGCTATTTCTCATTTTTGAAGTTGATTTTGAATGTGCATTAGAGCAGAATTGTAAGAACGTCATTAAGTGGAGGAAGGCAGTCTATACAGATCAGGCGTAATTTGTCTTAGTTATGTGTCTGTACTACAGGAAGTGTAGGCATTAATGTTATAGATGTCTGTTAATGGATGTTTCCTCTAGGCAACAGATGGAACTAAATTTGAATACTGCTGAGATTGAGCTTTTCTAAATTGTGACCAGCAGGTACCTTAATCCCTTAAAATTAGCAAAAGTATTAAAAAGCATATGATTTCTGTATAATTAAAAGTAAGTTTTGAAAGCAATATAATTGCAACAACATCTTTGAGTTCAAGAAAAAAAAAAAAGAGATGCCAACAAGATATTTTTTATTCCTCATCAAGTTTAGTTTAGTAGCTTTTGCTACATTGTTTTGGTTTTCTTTCCTGATTTTAAAAGAATCAAAATTTGGATCTTATTCTATAGGTAAACTCTGTTAATATCTAAGGAATCATACACTGGTATGATGAATACTGCGAAGACATTAACTTACACAATCATTATATAGTACATTAATTTCGTTTAGATCCTAAATGAGAATCTGTTGCTTTTAGCGAAAATATTGTGTGCAAGGTAAGAATAAATTGATATATTCTTGATATATTCAGGACTTTCATTTGAAACAGTGTTGAGTATTGCGAATTTTGCTGTGATCAAAATGTGCACTCTGTCATGTCCTGACTTCAGTTTCTGTCACTTTGATCAGCTACTTACTTGTCATAAAAAGGCTACAAGAAATATGTAGTAAGGAAGCATGGAAGTGACATTTGAAAAATAGTGCCCTTCTTGGTGGGTTCCTGATGCCTGAAGCTGAGACTGATGCCTTTTTGTAATCCTTATCATTTTCCTGTCCAGATTATTGCTCGGAATTTTTCATTGGTGTCTGCATGTACCTTTAATTTCTGTCCTGTAAAGTTTAGCATAGGGAATAAGCATTTGTTAAAGGAGCTGGAGGTCCACTTTTCAAAGCTTTATTCTTTTCAAGACTGAAGGATGGCACCTATGAGCAACAAGCAGTATAGTTGCCTCTGTTGTGCCCCAGTTTGCAGAGCCAGTCTCTTCTTGTGGATCCTCGCTGCTTACAAGGGCTTAGGAGCTCTCCTGGAGCGCCTTGTGCAGTAACGAGTTGGCCATGTGGGCAAGCTGTGGAGCCATGTACTGACAGTTCAGAAAGTGCTGAGTACTCGAAGAGCAACCACTCTTTCTAAATTTCCATTTCTAGAAATGCAGCGCGAAGAGCAACCACTCTTTCTAAATTTCTAGAAATGCAGCATAATTTATATCCACCAGACCTTTTCCGGCGAGAGTAATTACTTTGGGTTTGCACCTGCACTATGGGTCGGAGAGATGATGTATGTGAGCATCTTCCAAATACAGCGCACAGACTGTAGCCCTTTGGAACAGGGCCCAGCCCCCTGCCTGCGTTTGTGCAGAACGTGGTGCAGGCGCCTAGTTACAGCTGCTCTCACAAGGGTTAGTGGAACAAAATAAGGCAAAAATGCTGTGATGTGATTTTTCAAGCTCAGGTATCTGAACATTCACCACTGGCTTAACAGCCAGAGGGAAAACGTGGGGACAGAGCGGAGTGAAACTCGTAGAGGGGCAGGGGGCAGGATTTTTCAATGGGAGATTTTCAAACTACCACGCCTAGAATTTTGGTATTTGTGTCACATCAGAACTGTGACCTCCCTTGTCGTGGAGAGCTTCCACTGCCAGTGGTTCCTTGGTGTCACTGCAGTATCCTGTGATACTATGCAGGAGGGGCAAAAAGCGTCGAATTCTGTTAAACTAAGTTATTTTTTAAACGGGGACATTTCCTGTAATTTTCCATAATACCGGCTTCCTTGTTGCCTCCCAGTCACAATGACTTGGATTCATTTTTTTCTTTTCTCTGAGCAAATAGCCATAAAACTTTTCAAAGGCATTGAGAAATTACTGTGCAATGGCATTAAATTTCTTAGTGCTGCACAAGATGCAAGATAAAAATGGTTCTTAATACAAAGCTATTGCAAAAAAAAAGAACACAGAGAAATTTCTACATTTAGAGCACAAACGAATTTGGTTAATTTTTAGTGTATAGTGTTGGAATAGTTAGGGGGTGCTTTCAGGGTGTCAATTGTAAATGAATGTGCTTTTCTATTGAGGAAATGCTGCCAGTAAGAGGAATAATGCTACTTTGATACAGTCTTGCTACTTTTTTTCTTTAGTAAAAATGTTCATATTCTTTGCATCCTGGACATTTGTCAGGAGCCCTTCATTAACAAATATTCCATGCTCACACAGTCTGGGATGTAGGGATTTTTCTACTCCATAGGGACTTTCTGCTGAACTAATAAAACCAGCATATAATGAGTCTAGATAAAACACTAAAAATAAAAGGTGTAAAGAAACATTATGAGGTTATATAGGTCTATAGATCTTTCTTAAAATATTGTTTTATCTTAGGATTGGGGTTTTCTTTTTAGGAAAAAAAAAACACTACACATGAAAATAATCAATAGACCTAAAGGTCTGCAAATTAAGGAAATAAATACAATGATTAAGAGGATTTAAAGCCTTTTAAACTTTGGCTAAATAGTTGAGTTTAAAAGTCAGTGAAGGTGATAAGAACTCATCTGAAAGAATTCTGAAAGATTTTGAATAGAAGGGTGTACCATAGATCTGTTGGATCTTGTTATATGCAGGATTTTTGTAAGTATATAAAAGAATAAAGATTGCATTGAGTTTGAGATGACAGCGATAAAGAAGTAGGCAAAAAAGTTACAAAATATTGTTTGAAGGGGACAAGAGAAATCTTGAGGAGCTGATACTAGCTAGGATGAGCTAAATTTGGGAACTCATTGGGTCAAGTAGTGTTGAGTAAATATTTCTCTTTTCTATTTTGCTTTATAGGGCTGCGGTAAAAAAATGTACACGTTTCTGAGGGGAACGAAGCAATTGCAAGTGCTGCGATTTCTGGGGATCTCCATTGGAGTAACGCAGATTCTGGCCATGATCCTCACTATTACCTTGCTGTGGGCTCTGTACTATGACAGGCGGGATCCGGGGGCCGACCAGATCATGTCCCTGAAGAGCGACACCGCACAGCACCTCTCCTGTCATTCGGTGGAGCTGCTGAAACCAAGCCTGACGCGGATCTTTGAGCATGCATCCATGGCAAACAGCTTCAATACACACTTCGAAATGGAAGAGCTATAAGTGATGCAGTGGATCAAAGAAGTCACAAAGGGTTTAAATCTCTCTTTCTTTTTTTTTTCTTTCTTTTTTTTTTTTTTTTCCTTTTTGGTGGCATTTTTATTCTGTTCCATCAAGCACACTGAGTATACCAGTCTTCCTGTGCTTCAGAAAATGGCTAATGAGAAAAAAGCAGCCAAGAAAGAAAGATGAGCATAGATGTCTGTTCTCAGTCTCTTTGGACAACCGTGACCAGGGATGGCTGTACATTTTTAGAAGTCATTCATTCCCTGGGCACAGTAGTGTTTAACTTATTTTCGCAAGGTGTGCGATGCACGAAGTAGTATCTGCAGGTAGATGAACAGAACTAATGACATACTCCAAAGTACCACTGAAAAGGAAGAAAGGACTGTGCTTTGGCCAAACTTGGAATCTGACTTCAGCTAAAATAGACTTCGACATTTTTACTAAGCCATTTGGAAAATGTCTTAAAATAATCAGGGATCTACGTGTATATAAATGTGTGTTTTGTGTGTGCATGGATAGCAGAACTGCAATTCAAGTAAATACTTGGATTTAAAAAAATTACAAGATTTGTTTTTAAAAAAAGCAAGATTCTTTTTCTAACAAAATCTTTATCTTAGCTATTGCTGTTAAAGATGTTCTAAAACTTCTATTTTTATCTAACTGTTTAATTTTTAAGTTTAAATTTATTAAACAGATTAAAAACAAAACTGACTCTGGACAATAGACTAATTCTCTGAGTAACTGTAGAAAATTCTTCTTTGAAACAGTGTGTTCTGTGGACTATTCATTATTATTAAAGAAAAAAAAAAAAGCATTCTTTCCAAACTAGGGATCAGTATAGAGAGTAGCACGTTTTAGTAGATACATCCATTTTTCTATCCAGGTTTCCCCTCAAAATAGAAAAAAAAAAAGACTGCAGGAAAAGTGCCTGTTGTTCTGGATGCTATTGCAATAACTGTAAAAGTAGAGGAAGGGAAATTATACTTGGGCTTGTTCTTCAGTAAGAGATCTTCAGTGACTTAAAATGTCACATGGAAACAGCGTTAAGATATATTTATTGAGGTGGAAAAAGTGCATTTTACTGTATTTTTATGAAAAAGTTTTTTTCATAGGATTATTTTTACAATGGCCATCCTCCTGAAATTTGTATTTGCTCCACTGAGTACAGTAGTTTCTTGCAAAAGGGTTTTTACATAATATTGCATTTTAAAAATACTTTCCACTTGTTTTGGAATTTGTAAAAGGAAAAAAGCAGAAAAGTGTGATTTGGTAGACAATAAAATTACTGTTGTCTTAAATTCCATAATGGCTTTTTTATTGTAAAGATCTGAAATGTGAATGCTTTGGGTGGAAGCAGGGGACTCCTCCTAATGTGAGTTAATTTGACATGTTTTTACCTATTCCACTTAATCTGTCATGGAGAAGTGAACTGTGAATTTCAATTTCTTTTCTATTACTTCTAAGAAAGTTACCAAAGAATCATGAAATTCAGTTCTTCAATTGTGTGGGCTTTTGTTTGTTTCTTTTAGCAGTCTCCATGTGGGTGTAATTATTTCACAGGTACTGTTGCAAGCAAGATTAGCCTTCTGTTTTTGTACTTTTACAAAAAAAAAAGTCCTTTTTTTTTCTTCTGGAATTTCCTTCTCAAAAATATATTCTCATGCAGCGTTCAACAGCTCTGTTGTGTCTAGCCTCACTTTACATGTACAGCAGACTTCCATCCTTCCTTCTGTGTAGCCTGGGCAGCATTTCTGCAGCTATGGCAGTGGTCCTAGGTAGAAAAGGTGAGCCTGTAACCAGGAAAGCCTGCATGTATCCCAGCTTTAGAAGCGCTGCTCTGATGCCACACAATAGTTTGAGCCACTTGCTCACAAAAGAGCTTCTTGCTCTTTTGTTGCGGATGCTTCCATTGCGGGTTGTCTTCTGGTTGTGGCACCTGTGGTGGTGGTTTTACAAGTCGGTGTCATGGCTAACTAGATTTCTCTATAAAATTCAGATTTAACACTATAACTAACAGGAGTCATCTGCAAGCCCTAAGCCCATTTGGGGAAAATTCTTTGCTAAACATGGGTGTTCTGTGAATTTATAATCATGACAATTGCACTAATAAGAAATCTTACCTTCAACCCAGTTATTTGTACAATGTGCTGTGAAGAGGGCATGCGTAGGGTGGAGCTTCATTGGAGCCATCCTAGGTTTAACAGGTGGGCAGAAGGTGAATGTATCTGTGTGGTCCTATGGGGGTTGCCAAATTGGTAAAAATAAAAATCTTTTATGAGAATATAGGCAACATTTGTTAGGGCACCCTGGAAGAACATAGGCAAGGACAGGCAAGGGTTTCTGCGTGTCTTTGTGAGCTATTCAGTTTTTTCAATAAATAAGCTCATTGGTCCTCGTTGTCTTCAAATGATGAAGGGGATTCATCAGATCACTGTTATATCAGGAGATTCTAAGTCCAGGAGCTGACAAACGCACCATGCTCCCTCCCACACCATGCTAAGAAAGAGTAGAGATTTCAGGTAGTGCTTCTCAAAACATGATTTGGTCAGGGGTCCCTTATGCTAGTATTGTTTTGGCACATTTAATATAGGACACACTTTACAGACCGATGTTTGTGGACCTGCAGGATAGTGAACTTCTGTACTCAGGGTAACCTTATCTGATCATGAGCCAGTCTGCATTCAGATCGAGGTTGGTTTAATTTGGGTTAAAAAACATACATCAGAAATGCTGGAAGGTAATTTCTTTCCTGGTAAAGTTTGCTGGTAGGTATTCTGAGTAGTGAGGATGAGGCTTTTGGGTGTCTCTCCTCTTTTGAGTATCTAACCCCCTTTGTCCATCAAAGTTTCAAATATATAGTATATAGAGTTCAAATATATATAGTTTTGGAACTCCTTCATGCTTTTTATTTAACTGAGCTCAAACTATTTTGTCCTGTTTTTCTAAGGCTTACTCAAAGTCCTCGGTTGACTGACTAAGCTGCAGTAAGTGTATCCTTTTCCTGTAGGACTTTGCGATTCAAGTAGGAGAGTGGCTGCTTGGCAAGGGGAGCATTTAGAGATACTTGCAGCAGCGAAAGCTGCTTCATCCTTTTCTTTCTTTTTTCTGCAAGTCTCACAGGGAGTACCCGGAGGAGAATGATGGTATATTCTTTCTTCAGTGCAGCGGTAATGAAACACATCTTTCTTGTTGTGACAAGCAGCTACGAAGCTGCTTTTTAATGCCTTTCACAGACCTTCACTTAGTGTAGGGGACAGCATCTGTGTTAGATAATGGGTCAACCCCAGCCCTACATCAGGCATTCCCATTCAGCCCAGTAAATCAGGATTGAATCAATGGAACTGTTTCCGTAACAGTGGATCATTAAGTTTGGCATCATGCAGGAATGATTCAGGAGTATAAGGATACTTTTAGAAGATAATCTCTACTATTTTTGGTCCTTGGACAAGGTATCACTTCATCTGCCAGCAAGTCATAAAGCAAAAGTTTCTGAAGGAAGCAGCATTATGTTTTCTCCTCTCTGTAACATAGTTTATTGTGTAAAAGCACCCCATAAATCTAAGAGCATATATAAAGAATAAGTAGTAAAAAAGAGGCCGTTGGTAAGAGTGACTATACAGTTATATTATGATACAGGCTGGGATTTTCAAATAGTTTTTGAAACTTTTACCACTAGGACATGATGTTTAATTCATGTGAATTGCTATATGGAAATGAGATTGTGTCTAAAACTTTAAGACTCACCCATGATTGACTGCATTTCTTTAAAAAATATTGGAATGTCTTAAATGGCTCGGGATTTTGCGTGCAGCTATTTGCTTTTTTTCAAGGCTGCCCTGCTTTCAATGTTTTCCTGCACATAGGTACATTAATAATGAGTCCTGTATAAATAATGAAGACAGTTAAGAAACTAAGCTGGCTAGGTACTCTGGGTTTATCTTACAGACTGCATCAGTTCTAAGTGTGTTGATATTGTTCTTTCTTGACGGCTCCTTTACAGTGCCTATTTATACATTTACAAATCCAGTATCATTTTCATTGAGTAATTATATTTGATTGCTATTCCAGAACACCTAAAAATCTTCAAATGTTTCTGTATTCGATGGGAAAATAAAATGTTGGCCCCAGGTGCAAGAGAAGAGAGCATATGACCTCTTAAGCACCCTCCCTGCCCAAATTTCTATGGTCCTGTGATTTTTAGCAATCCATTCTTCTCCAGACTAGTTTCAGCTTTGAATGTCATCGTCTTTGAAAGTTATCAGAGAACAGGTGTGAATCCATATTATCTTCTCCACTGTGAAATGTTCTCTTGAGAGTGAGCGTGTTTTACAATGATTGTATCTAAAGCCTCAAAATGTAAGCGTATGCTTTTGGTTGATATCCTGTAAATAGAGGACAACCATTATTTTTAAAAATGCTCAAGGATGGTTCACAGACAGATTTTACTTATATTAGAAGGCTTTTCCCCTCATGTATCAGTCTAAAAGTGTGATCCTGACAAAGGTAGCTGTCGTGCGTGCCAGGAAGGCAGTGTACGTGATGGATAAATCAGCATGGTCCATGTTGTTAGTGTCTTCTGTAAGTCACGCACAGGGGGTTATCTGTTATAACAACAGGTACGATGCTACGAAAGGATTTTGATCTCACCGATGCAGTGATACTATGGAGGGAAGATGCTGTCAGATCTGAAGTGGTACTGTGGTCTAGGACATTCAGTACAGTGGTCAGCGTCTGGATGTATTCGGAACACAGGGTCTTTTATTTTTAAAAAATGCAGATAAGGAGGTAGAGTTCACTTTGCTGGGAGTAATTTAATGCTCCCAGATTCCTGGCAGTTAGCACCAGGGACATTTGCTGCCTTCGAATTTAGTGTTCCTTGAATCTTGTTAGGAGGGGGAAAAAAAAAAAAAAAGTCCATGAATAAGTTATTGCAAAACCAGATTGACCCGTTCAAGCATGCAGATGTTTTATTTAAATATTCCTCAAATGTCTATTTATTCAGCATAACACATGTATTATGCTGCCTTCTGAAATACGATATATGACTGTCAAACAAAATTGTCAAAAACAACAACCTTTGTTTCTTTGTATGATACACAGAAATAATTACATTTCATGTACAGTACAGATGCATTTTACACAGTCATCAACAGTCATTCACTACCAAAACAGCATTTAAATCACCTAAAACACCAAAATAATGTGTATTTCCCAAATTCAGAATAAATTAATGATTTTGCATGTGACATGGAAATAGAAGACAGGACTGGCATTCTGCAAAATCATATTAAATTATTCTTTAAGCTGTATTTTAGCAATGAAAGTACAAGTTGGTTCAGGGGTATAAGTGTTTTGCAAGTGTATTGCTGTAATGCAAGTGTTTTAGTCCGTATGAAAAAGAATAAGGAGGCCGGATTTCTTAGGAGATGCCTGATCTGATGGAGTCAGGAGGTTTCCTGGGCTGTATGCAGTCAGTCCCAAATGGATTTTAGTAGCAACCTTTTTGCATTATTTTCCTGATATAACTACTCCAGTAGCATGTGACATGAAGTTTTTACAGATTGTTAATAGCAAGGCAGTTTTTAAATCAACATTTTCTTTGACAGAGGGGATCAAGCTATATCTCTTTTTCAGAGTATTACGGGCAAATGTAGGATGGAAGCAAAAGCTTTAGATCCCCTCTGCCTCTTTTGTACACTGCAGTAAAACTTACATAACCCACCAGCTTCAGCAGATTTAGTGCAATTTTATAACTGGGTAAAAGAGAGGAGAGAAACGTAATTGACTTCAGCAGAGTTACTCAAAACGAGCATCTTGAATGTCAAAAGACAATCTGTGCTTCTACTATTTCTGAAGTTTTGGAAGAAATTTAGCAGTTTAATTCCATTAATTAGTCTAATTTTCACACACACAAAAAAGGGAGGGGGTTAATTGCAAGTTTCTGAATAAGTAAACAATAAAAAGAGCAATACGTTACATTATATGCTATTTTTAATTGAAGCTTAATTTGCATGTGTAGCAATATTAGTACTTTGGTGAATATACTGTGGCACGTTCCATCCTCTGTTGATCAAAATCTGGCAAGTAGATAGAAATATCAGGATTTTTGTGCAGTAAAAAGTATCTAACCAACAAGTTTCAGTTTTAGTGGGTGGTTTCTTTTACTGTAAATTTTAAGATCAGTAGAATGATAAATGCTGTATTGAAGCATACACTACTCAGATTATGTTAATCATTTATGACAATGGACTCTAACGCACTGAGCCTTTTGATTTGTACGCATATTTTTATTTGCAGACATGCAATTATTTCCGATTCGGTGTATTTAGATGTGTGTATCGATATGCATATGTTTCATGTATATCGGATGTATAGGATGTATGGTATTTCATGTATATAGGAAGCATTGCAATGCATCTTCTTACTGTTCCTTCATAAAGAAATGTGACTTTTTTATCAGAAAGTTTTCTGTTAACATTAATAATGTCTTGAAAATGAAACCGAAAAACCTTAATGTGTAGAGCCTTTATACTTTTGTGGCTTTTGGACTCCAACCACTATATTATCAGTGTTATTAGGTAAGAAAGTATCTCAACACAATACAAATTCTCAAGTTTTAGGATGTGAATTTACTGCTACTTACAAAAAGAACTTAGCAATTATTTTTCGATGTCTTCCAACATAGCCAATATGCTGGCTAGTGCAATGTGTTATCAAAGGAAGCCTGGAAATAGGTGCTGGTTAATCACAAAGGGGGGAAAATAAAAGAAGAAAAAAAGAGTTTAATTCAAATGCTACTGTAACAGTACATAAGGGCAAGAGGCTTGTTCTGCAAGTACAAAAGTAGGCAAGGTATTTAGAGAATGAAGGATCATGTTGATTCATCGGTGACCTTGAAAACCCAAATAGTGCAGCAGTGTTGGAATGGACAGGGTACTGTCATGGAAGTAAAGGACCACTGACAAAAAGAATATGACTGAATAGTACGTTTGTGGTGCACAGTTTGGTTCTAAGATTATTTAAATTTTGCCAGTAGAAGTTTATAGTGCAGATGAACTTGTGTAAATTATCTATTAAAAAATCCTGATTCCTGATACAACAGGTGTACAATGACTTATTGCAGTTGTAACAGTACCTAGGAAGCAAGATAAAACAATAATAAATATTGAACTAAATGAACACCTTCAGTTCACTAATGAGTGTTTGAGTAAGAAATACTGCATTTTTCAAAGGGATGTTATTTGTACAACTACCATGGAACATTAACAATCAGCATGTTGTAAGTGCACAGAAATGCCCCTTTCTACAGTAATATTTTATCATGCCTAATCTGAAAAACAACATAAATAAACTGAGATCACAGCTCCAAATAATTTCAGCATGCATTATGGTTGTATTTCTTTAAGTCAGTACAAACTTCTTTCATATGAGCATTTTTCTTTCATTTTTTTCATAGTTTCTCAACAAGTTTGTGGTTTATTAACAGGAAAAAAAAAGACATGTTATCAAAATGTTTCTTGTTTTGCATTCAGAAGGAACACGTTTGTTTCTATTTTTTATGTTGTGTGTTTTTTCTTTTTTTCTAAAAAGAGCTCTCATGATAAGAAGAAGCATCAATGGGGACATTTCATTGTGCTCATATAGTAAGTCAGAACGGTCGCAGAAGCTTCCACTGCATTATCTGTTCACACACGGTGTAGAAACTCCATTCGGGGTAACGCGCTCCGACACCGAAACCCAGGGTGGTTTTCTTCTGTACGTCTCGATGGGTGGCTGCTGGCGCACGCGTCGAGGGGGCCTTGTCGTTGTCAGCTCTTTCCTTCTTCCAGACAACTTGCTCACTGCTAGAGCTCAACTTGCAATGGTCTTTTTTTTTTCTTTTTTCTTTTTTTTCCTGATTTACAAATAATTCCTTATTTTATAAAGCAGATACTCTGACAATGTTTCCTCCTGAGTACTCAGGAGACTCTGGCCTATCATCTCCTTCAGGTGTGGTGACCGGAGGTGTCGGGATGCTAATTATTGCTGTAGTGACGTAAGGCTGCTCACAGTTTAGTTTAACACACTCCTCCACTTTGGCATTTAAGCTGGATCGGCTGGAGGAAGAAATAAAAATCCATGAAGAAAGTCCGGATTACCAACAGCGTGCCAGATGCAGCGTGCCCTACCCCAGCTGGTCACCTTCACGCTGGGCTGGTGGAAGGCCTGGTGCCACCAGCATGGTCATTACTGGAGCCCGAAGGCCTGCAGTGGTCGCCAGCCCCCCACGCATTCCCAACCTTCACGCGAGGTGCCCCTGCAGCAGATGGTCCTGCGGTTTGCTCCACGGGCAGCCCCCCTCCCTCCAGCAGTATTTCTAAAAGGGTTCAGTTTAGTATTTCTAAAATCGTTTAGTATTTCTAAAAGAGCCTCACCAGCTAAATGTTTCTGAGTAGTGGAGGTATTTGAGATCCTCACTGTAGAAATTAAGCTTACAATAGTCAAGGGATGTGTTATGTGGAAAAGCGTAAAAAGGTGAGGGACAATCTCAGTCTCCAATTGACTTCTATGCCATGATTTTTTTTTTAAGAACTGTTTGTATGTTGAGCATCCCCGACAATAAGACCCAGTGTTGTGTGAATTGGTTGAGGTTGAAATAACATGCCCATTGGCTTGCTCTGTCTTAACTCTATGGGGGCATAGACCAGTGCCTCAGCATTATGACAAACTTCTAAAAGTCAAGCTCTGTTGAGATAAGATTGGGTTTTATGTTTTGTGCTTAAACTTTTTGCTTATTTTTAGCCTAGAGCGTGTGCTTTGTGTTTTTATGGACTCTATGATTGGAAGTGTGATGTAGGGAAGTCCTCTAGCACAGAAGCAGTGGGTCCAGAAATATTTCCTGGAAATATAAGACATAGATTGCAGTGGTTCCGTTACACAACAGCAGAAAAACAAGCAGCAGTCACAAGCTGCTGAATCGCTCATGGAAGTGAAATCCAAACTTAATAACTATTCACAGTAAGCTACTCAAAATGTCACAAGACTGAATCTCTATAGCAACTAGTGCTGAAAACACTTCTTTTTAATGAAGACATATTTGACTTCAATAGAAAACACTTCTGAGTCTCCTGAGATCTTTGCTATGTTTTCAGAGGTGATGCTCAGATATACCTGAAAGCCAAAAGGCTTGCTTCTGAGAGTACAAAGATGTTCAGTCATTACAGCCTCTTGAACAGCACTTTCTTCACTTCTTTAATAACTCTTCAAACCAGGAAATATATTCTTTCCATCTATTTCATATTTTCATAGAGAAGATTCTTTTGCTATATGTCAACAGCACTTAGGACTGAGAGTCTAGTTTTATTTTCCTTTTCTGTGAAAATATGAGGAAATCTCATATTCTGTCAAAGACAGAATCTCTCATTCTGTCTTTGTTTCTGAACCAAATTAATAGAAATGGCAGTGACAGAACTTGCTGCCTTCTTGATCATCTTGTACATCTGTGGTGGATTGCTTTCTACTTCTCTGTTATAATGTGCTCATTGTGGCCTGTAGTGATTGGGTCTCTCTTTCATTTGAGAGCTCTAGAAGCTCTTCCCTGCAAATATTGCCTGGAGTTTGTGGGAAGGAGAGAACAAAGGAGAGACATAGAGGATTCTGTTAGATCGGATTAAACCTGGATCAAATTAAGTTACATTTACAGGATGTTTCAGTACCAATCTATGTTTTTGGACAGCTATTTTGCTTTGACCTGTAGCTTCACTACCTGCCCATGGAGGCCGCAAAACGTCTACATCTCTTCTCTAACGAACAAGGGTGGGTCAGCTCTGGGAGTACCAGCACACAGAAGATACCTGTTGGACAGAGGTGTTCTCTCCACGCATCGGATCTGGATGGTGCTGAGCTCTTGTACACTGCCTTGACGGCTGCCGGTGAGGGTGGTGTTTGGGATGCGGTAAGTCTTTTTGTGTCTTCGTGAGCAGCAGGTGCTGGTAACGCCTTGTTGAGATGAGAGAGAGGGGCTCTGGCTTGGGGGTCTATTGACTGTGGAAACCTCCATGCAGCTCTCTTCATAGACTTGTTCATCCACAAACTCATGATTCTAGTCCAGAGGAATCCAGCACAGGGACAGAGCACACGCACAAAGATAATTAGAGTGAACATATTAATAATGAATATTTAAAGGCTTAAGCTGACACAGGTGAATAGACTGAGAAAGTTGGATAGCTTAGTCTTAAGCATCTAGTGTTTAGCCTGTGTTAGCCTGGGCTGAATACCGATAAAAATGTAAGCACAGGAAAAAACCCTCTCTGACTGCTTACAGGTTATCATAGAGCTGAATCAAAATTACAGTCAATAGCCGGTTTATTTTAACTCAGTGGATGATTAGGGACCTCTTCACAGAAAGCCATGATTTCCACAATTGCTTCACATGCCAGGAAATGAGAAATAGGAATGTGGCTTATAGTAAAAAAAAAAAAAAGAAGAAGAAAAATAAAATAAAATAAGCATATTTATGGTAATCAGCAGGCTAAAATATTTATGTATTATTTGAGAAAGCCTCCTTTTTAAAAATCTCCCCAATTTCTCCGGGAATCTATGTGCAAACTCTGAGAATAGTTTAAGTAACTTGCTACTGGCTATTTTACAGTCTTGTTCACTTCAAGTTTTCTGCATTCACTTCAATGCCTGTTGCATTCTCACATATTAGAATATAGGAAACTAGTTTTCTCACCTAAAGAATGGTATGTTAATGGAAAGGTCACGTAGCTGTTAAGCAGTCATTGTATGTGCAACCTCATGTTTTCCATGAGAATTATGGTGCAAACATCAAATCTGTGAGCAAAGTAAACAATTGTAGCCAAATGTTTGCTAGAAATTGAAATACTTTCATAGACATACTATTATTTTCATTTCTTTTGTTCTTCTTTGCTCAGACAATTTTGTGTGGAACTGAGCAGTGGTGAAGAATGCTGATTCCAAGTGATAAGGAAAGAAAGAGCTTGCTTGAAAATACAATTTTTTATAAGGCAGACACACAACAAGATTCTAAATGTGTTCACACAGTGGACATAAAGTTCAGGGAGAAAAATAACCTAATAGCTATCTTTAGATTATACTCAATAGTTTCTAGTGTGTTTGCCAAGAATTTTGTTAGTTTTTTGATTGAACATAATTTTGTGCTTCCTAAAACTATTATGAAGCAAGCAACAAAAATTCAATTAGTAGCATCCATTAAAGAGGGTTGTTGAGTGAACTTTGAACATAGACTGGAAACATTTTGAAATATATAGTGGCTTAAATTAATATATTGGACAGTGTTTACTAATTAACTGTTCTTGTATCAGCTAAAATTATCCTGAAAAATATAAATTTTTATTTATTTTTATTACTAATGTAATTTTCACAGAATTTCATCTGTGACCTGCACTGTATTTTGAGAAGACATCTTATCCTACAGAGTTTAAATTACTTGACAAGATGAAAAACACTTTTGATTGATGCTCACACAAAATGATAGTTCAAAAGATAAAGGAAGGAAGAATTGCTCATGTTACTATAGTGGGAACTATCAACTTGCCAGATCCCACAAGCTGAGGATCCACAAATTTTCTAATTTCTGCCTAAAAGTTTGGAATGAATGATCTGACCAGGCAGTAGCCAGTACACAGCTTGGAGTTTCTATATACATTTTTGTGTTCAAGTGTTTTACAGACATCAGTGCCAGATGCAGGATTTAGCAGCCAAGAAAAACAGGACATAGGTTATATGCAAATTTAGGAATGAGATAATACTTCTTTTTTTTTTTTAATCATTAAAACAGGATGATTTGAAAAAAAAAGAGAAAAAGAAAGAGTTTTACTATTAGTAGAGGAAATTTGAAAGTTTTAGGGTTGAATCCAGCTCCCACCAAATGACTAGCTTTTTTTTTATTATGATTTCTATGAGTTTGACAAGAACTATGGTGACTTTAAAACCCTAGTGGGTTTTAAAATAAGTTTGTAATCAACTGTGGAACGATTTCAGGCAAATTGTTATTACTAGTTCTAGTACAAAAAGTCTCAAAAATATTCATAAAGTGCCCAGTCTGAATCTAGACAAAGGAACTACATTATACTGTGAATAGGAAACAAGACATTTTGTGCTGCAGCACATTAGATCATAAATGAATATTCCAAAAGTCAGCATGAAGGAAACCTAAGTCCCTGTGAGATGACACGTCAGTATCTAAATGACATAGCAACTGGGCCATTTTGCTTAAAAGCAAGTGCTGTCAAAATGAAAATAGTAAATTATACATATACCTACACTGTATTTTAATTTAGCAATGTCTGTAGGGGGAAAATTTTTTCATCTTTTCAAGCAGTAGCAGTAAGACTTCTGCAATGACCTCTATCATATATAACAGAAGCATTACTGTGTCTTTTAATGAATATCTAAAACCTGAATATAAAGGTACAACAATGTAGCAAGACGTTCTGCTGTGTACTCAAAAACAAAAGAGAAGTTTTAGAGCAGGCTTTTTTACTGAGGTGCATTTTTTAAAATCTTTTATGTCTATCTAATTATGTCTTTAAATGATGGTTTAAAGGAGGAACTGAGAATGTGGGGTGGGGTAGAACTGGGGAAGGAAGCCATGAAGTAACTGAAACCTTTGATTTGGCCTCTGAGAATAAAATAATTGATTCCCTGTTACACAATTCTAGAACTGCCATGAGTATTAAGGAATGGATAGGAGAAGTTTATTGTAGGTGTTTGTATCTGGCCAGATTGATCAGTTGCAGAGTTGAGCAGAACTCAGATCCAGAGTTGAGAAACTCTTTTTTTAATTTGTTTGTTTCTTTTTTTGTTTTGTTTTGCCTTGTTTCAGTAATTATGCATAAAAATGGACAAAATTATGCTAATGCCTCATAATTCAGATGTTCAGCACCTACTAATTTGGCATCAAGGTTGTACCATTTGTCAAGAATTTGCAATGGCAAAGTAGTGTTGATGGCCAATATCATATAATTTTTAGATGCGTCTGGAACCTATAAAACTAGATGTAAATGGCAGTTTAATGGATGTTGACAAACACAGGAAAAATTCTTCATGGCAAAATAATCCCTCAAAAATATTAAAAAATGGACATAATTTTAGCATGCTCATTTCCTAAATCTATAAATATTAAATTCAACATAACTAGTCTTTAAGCTTATACCTTCCTTAGGGAATGATAAAAGAGGAAAAAAGTGTAAAATTAGGGATCATTACTGTTATTGTAGTGACATTATCTGTCCAGAATTATACTGGAGAACATTAATTATTGCTGAATCATAACTTTGCTGCAATTTACTATCCTTCATAGCTATGTGATTACCCAGGTGATTACCAAGACAAAAGGCAGAGTGCATATGATAAGTAGTCCTTTTGGTTAATAGACAGTTTCAAATCTAGATACGTGTATTTGGGCTGTTATAAATTACATCACTGATTTCTACAGGCATGGCAGTGCCTAAACTGAAGCCGAAGGACTTTGAATCTTTGACCTGCATCTAGATTAAGTGGTTGAAGTTTCAAAATAAGATGCCCAAGGATCATTTATTGCAGTCACTTCAGCCAGAATCACGCTCATGTCATGGTAAACACCTCCCTTTCTAGAAATGCAGCACCTCCCTTTATATGAATTTGCCCATCATTTGCTCAGTCTAAAGCTTGCTTTGGCTGCAGGGTTTTGCATGTGTGAGGACTACAAATTGTGCCTATAAACTGTGCTGCAGAAAAATGCAAAAGATATATTATGTAGCATATGAAATACCATACTGAAGGTCACATCTGCAGCTGGGCTATACTCATGTCATTTCACTGATGCCAGTATTTTTTACCCTAAATGAGGCTCTCATCCAGGATCCCTCTCTGCTATTTCCATGCATTGGATATAATGATTTGAAATAAGGTAAAATAGCCTTTCTTCCTAGCTAACATCTGTCATGTAAAGGTTTGTAAATTAGAATAAACACTGAAAACATCCAGAATTAGAGTGATGTTAGAAATCTTTTCCCCTAAATTCCATTTTCTTACCGTGGTTTTTTCCAGGCAGTGAAGCAGGTGGTGGTGCTGTGTTTCAAAGGAAGAGCCAGATTTGCTAACAAAGGCCTGTTCTTCTTCACTGGAGGGCTGTTAATACATAGAACTGTATTATTCTCATTTCTGAACAAGAGGGCTCTTATCCAAATATTTGATCAGAACTAATCTGGATTGTATACTGTAGCATAACTGCAATACTTCATCTACATGGTATAACCCCAATTATTTTGGACATGATTACTCCTTTGCTTGTTCATTTTTTAATCAAAATATTTTCTGTCCTTCCTTTGCACTCCTTTTAGATATTTCCTTCTTGGGTCTTTTGTGTATAGACGGATTAGCGCAATTCATGAGTGCAATCAACATGCAAGCTTTGAATGTTGAATCAATGCATACTTTAAGATATCATAAATATAAGTGACAGGGAGATGCTTTTTTTTTCCTGAGAATGTGCCTCATTTGAAGGAAATTAAATGTAGTTGCCCTCCTGGGATCATTTCACAGTGCTGAAGAATTTGTGGTATTGCTGCTTACACAAAAATTCATGTCAGTGATCCCAATCTGCTGAGTTCGGAAAGCGTAGAGCAGATGTTACTGACACAGAATAAAGAATTAAGTAGAAAGCCTCCACTGTTTATTAATCGCTTTCATAATTGTTCAATGGAAAGCAGCAAACTAAATAAGGGAGGAAGTGGCATAATAGGAAAGTTTGCAGTTCAACATTAGGATGTTTGAAATCTGCATGGCAATTAAGCTATTTGGTATCTCTTTAGTTGGAGGATTCGAATTTTTCAAGCAGAGGAGGAGATGGGTGTTCTGGTTAACAGGCTTTCATGCTAAACTGGGCAGCCACTTCCTCCCCTTCTGGCTATAGGTTAAGATTTTTAACACTTTTTAAACAGAAAGGAAATAGAGAAATGGAAGCTTCCCTGTACTCCTTAGCAAACTGCCTAAATCACATAAAGTGGAGGGATTAAGAAACACTGTCTTCAGTCCTACTCCCACCTAGCTCTGAGTGGTCACGACGCTGTCTCCAGGCATCGTGTGGAACTGTGGGATTGTTGGGGGACCCCATTCCCAGTTTCAAGCTCCCAACTCTGCATCTGGGGCGCCCATAGGGGGAAGGTGCCTGGGTGACATTAAATATCTCTGATAGAGACACCAACATTTGAACTAATCACTGTGACTCTCTTCAGAGAGAAGCAGGTTCTTTCCAGGGAACATTTCTTTCTCTGCAAAGTCTGCCCATGGTGCTCTGGAGTTACCTTTTTCTCTCAGAGATGATGGGAGGGGGATACCCAGACTTTGTCACCCGCATTTTAGCTGCGCCAAGCCAAACGAGGTGAAAGCTGCTTATGTCTCTAAAACACAAACACTGCATCCTGTCTTAATGAAATCTGTCATGGGATCTCCCCCTAGTAATGTGGGTTACATTTGAATCCAGCATTTCTCTTTAGCCACTTCCCTCATTTTTTAATATCTCATCATCAATATTCACCAGCTTCCTTTAATAACAATAATAATTGTCCAATTCATTCTTCCTTAATCTGAAGATAATACTGGCTAAAGACCCAAGTTAACTTGTCCTGGTGATAAATAGAATAAAGTACTGCTGTACTATTATTAAGCTGTTACTGTGGAAGTGGATTATATAAAAATATTACCTGCTGCAACTGGTTACTCAGTAAGCCATTTCGTTTGCTCTGCATGTAGGCATTAGCACTCCCACTCTTTGCTGCACGAATTCGAGCAAGTCTGGCTTTCTGCATAAAGGAGACAAAAAGGAATATTGTCACCGATACCTGCATTATGCTGTTTATCTGAAACTGAAAGGATAGGGTGGATTATATTGTCCTCTAGGTGGAGCAAATCATAGTTGTTTTTCCATTTAAAATACAAATGGCACTGAAGTTTTTTATTCATTTACATCAGCTAGTATGAACAGTGATTTTGGAGAAGGGATAACAGATCAGCATGGAAGTGCCTCTTTTCTGTGTATGGCTGCAATTGTGCTGTTGTCCCTCATGGATCAGGAACACGGCTTCCATCTCAACTGCTCTTGCAGTGATAATCCCTCTAAAGAGGAAAAATGGATCAGAAAAATGTAATGTTTCAACTTCTGTGAGCTTCCAAGGTTTCTCAGAGCATTCTGATTGTTTGCATAAGGGAGCATGATAGATCTTTGCACACCAGCTTCTGTCTAAGCTCCTGAACATCTGCCTGGCCTTTTAAAAGCCTTTTTACTTCTTCATGTTTGCTTTCATAATCAGAGTTAATACTTGCCACTATTGGTCATATCTGGTCACATAACTGTCACATCTGACCATAATCTCATTTTTTTTTTTTTCTGGAGAATGTCAGCATCAAATTGCTGGAAGAGATAGAGATGAGATTAGAGATTTCTCAGGTGAGGTTTCTTGTTTGCGTAGGTGGCTTCCATCTCAGAGGAGATGGTGACTTGTAAGCGAAGAATGTTTTTAATTCCTGAATTCTATAGAGCAGTTAGAAGCCAGCATTAAGGTAGGATATGAAGGGGAAAATAATCCTCTCTACTCTAGACCAACATTATGGAAAACAAAAATGTATAGGATTTCTAGAATGGCACCTTAGTTTAAAAACTTTTTTAGCTGTTCCTTGTACATCAGAGAGAGTCTGTGGTAGCTTTTGATTCTTAATGTCAAGTGCAAAGCAGCAACTGGAGCTGAATGACTTCTACTGAGGCATAATAGGAGAGACGAGTGGAAAACTTGGAAAAAAAAGAGTTGATATAATAATTAGGATATTATACCTGATAGTTACTCAGCTGATATTTTCAGAAAATGAAGGGAACACATTTCTCCTCCCTACCCCCAATTTTTGTGGTATTAATTTTCATGATGGAATGATTGAGAATCCCTGAGCACTAATCATAGAGAGAAGCAGGCTGGTTACTGCAGCCAGCAAATCTCTCTGGCATGATTAATAATTAACTGACTATGAGGAATGACTCAACACCATGCTTCTTTGCACTCACAGTGCAAAAGAGTGTCCTCAACAAGGAGCCAAGAAAGTCATGACAGTTAAAAGCAAACATATATAGAATCTGACCTATATGTTGTATATTTATTATCATTTAATTGTTCCAAAAGAAGATAGGATAATACTGTGCCTATTTGCATTGTTAAAGTCAAGATACTCAAGAGCATCTTCTTTTTTTTTTTTTTTTTTGCTATATCAACCATATTAGATTAACGTTTTGCTTTCCCGTCTTCCTCAGCGTACATAGCCTTTCCAGCTAGAATTGTAAAATAACTATCATAGCGATAAGGAATGAACTGTCCTGGTTATTGTTTATATCCCCTGCACTATGCAGCTGCGCAGCTAAGTTCCCATTTCCCCTTCTCCTGTTACCACTGAAATAACAACTGCGGCTCCCCTGACACACGCTCTGTCACTCTACTCTTGTGGGGACCCTGGAGACTGCATTGGGAATAAATAGCTCTTTCAGTCATGGCTTTCTTTCTGATGACTCCCAGCTGGACAGCACCCAGGCAGTCCTGCATCCTGCAGGGAGCTACTCAATGCACCTGCAGAAGGGGAGTCCTGCAGAGCTGGAAAATGGCTCACAGCTCCGAGCCCCGGGCTCAGCAGTGCTCTTTGATGGGGCCATCTGAGGCCAATGGAATGGTCACGACTAAGTGTTCAGGACCAAAAATTAAAACTCCCTAAGGCTGAGAGAAAACACATTATATTCAGTGTGAAACTCCACAGAAGCAACTCTAATAGGAAATGATGAAGGTTAGGAGAAGAGCTTTAACAGCACCACAGAATTCAGTCATAAGACAAAATATATATACAGGGTTATGTTTATAAATATATTAAAAATTTCTCTGGACAATACTGATTAGCATTAGAAACTCAAGATGCTTTAGAAAGGCTGTCGAAGGAGGCAATATAGAGTCCCATAAATAACTAACTTCAGTCACAAAAATTTCTTTAGCTCCAATGTTTTCAGTGTGCTTTTATGTAGGAAAATTCATTAAATTTAATGAGCAAACATTTTACATACATTAGTTATGCTTTTTTCTTTTAGCCATTCATATTCATTCTCTCTTCTAATGGCAGAAGTAATAATTATAGTGCAGCACAATTTAATAAATATAAAAAATAAATCAGTTCATCAGACTATCTTAATAGATGTGCTATAAGAGTATAATGCTAAGCTGTACTTTCCATATGAAAATTTCAAATTGCTTTGTGAATATGAATTTACTGAGTCTTAGAAAGCTTTTGTGAGGTGGAAACTAATAGCTTACATCTTTCTAGCTGGGACTCATTAAGATGGCACGAATTTACATCATTTACCAAAGGGAGGACAATAGATCTATTATTAAGGCAGGAACCAGATATTGCGGCTTCTCGACTTATACTTCAGCTTTCAGAAAATACTGGAACTATTCACAAATCTGTTATATGACAAAATTCTTCTTTAGTGCTTCCACCTGGTTTAAACTGGTTTAGTGTATGTTGTCCAGCAACTCCCCATATTTCCAATCAAGGAATCATTAAAACCTTGTGTTGGCTACAAGATTTTAAAGGCTGTGCACTGGGGATTGAACTCCCATGAAGGACACAAAAATGATGTGAAGACATCAGGAGCACTGTGATTACACAAGAATAGTGTCTTTCTTTTGTCTGTGAACTGCATTTTCTTTCATGTCCAACAGAATATGAGGGATAACTGCCCCTTTCACTGAAAAGTCCACGCTTTCTCCTTTCATGTGATAGCCTGCAGAAGAAGAAAGGATGAATTCTTCTGCAGTATGTTATCTTCTTTGCTCTAAGCCATTGGATGTTTGTTAGAACTTGGTTTCAGTATTTTTTACTGCTTCTAGGAAAAAAAACAATACAGCTGAAATAAAGCTCTTTTAGTTATCCTGATGGAATGATCATGCATGAACATCCCATCTGGAATCTTCTCGAAAAATTAAAGATTATTTCAAGTTCTTGCATTTTTACTGCACAACTCTTTTAAATGCTTTATTTTTTTTTCTAACTTCAAATTTAGTTAGAGGTGGGGTCTTGTCTGCAATTGCAGGTTGCAGCAACACACAAAAAAACTCATATTCATGTTTGTTTATGACAAAAACCTTAAAAAGGGAAACCACTGGTGGTCAGTTACTACTAATTCTATCAGATAAAAAGAAAAACATTCACATTCATTAACAAGGTTTTAAATAGCGACAAATGTATGAACGTGCGCAAACAGGGGGCATTTATACAATCTAACTTTCGGCACTCAAGATTCCTTCAGCAGTCTAGCTGTTACCACAGAGATAGGTTTCTTCATCTCAAGACAAAGCTTTGTGAGCTTCCAGGAATCAGTTTTGGCAGGAGCCTCTCTTCAGTTTGTTATGCAAGAAGCTTGTCTCTATGGTTTAGTACCTAGTAGCCCCTATTCCCTTCTGCTGCTCCTCCCCAGGCTACTTAACTTCCTTCATATGACACTGAAAATGTGTTAGTTACTTACCTGATGTTTGTTGATTTTTTATGTAATTTTCTAAAAATAAAAGACAAAAATTCTTTCACAGTCTTTGTGTGACTCTTAGAGCCATGGACAAAATGGTCTAAATATTAGTCACATTGAGTTTACATTGGTAAATTGGTTTGGTTTGGTTTGGTCTTTCATAAGTTCATCCTATATGTTTGCTTTCAAGTGAAAAATCACTCCCACATTTCAGGCTTTGTTCTGCTAATTTTCAGTAATTGCAAATAATTTAATTTAGGTTAGCTGACAATAATTTATAATATGCCAACTTGCAGTAGAAAGTGCTGTTTGTACATGAATGGATGTGAAATTAAATAAAGTTCTTATTGTCTTTCTCACAATATATTCACATTATTGCTTTGTAAACACAAGCTTTACATGCTTTTTGTGTTGCATTCAAAAATCTTGACTAAATTCTGTTAATTATATTTCTGCAGCCCAAATGAGCTTAATATCCTATTTAGTTTATCCTGACAAATACCTCAAGTACAATCAGTAAGTAAAATATAACAAAACATATCCCCCCTCACCAGAAAAAAAAATCCCCAACAAAACCAGAGATCAGTCAATCTTAAGGATATACTTTCTATATGGGTAAAAGGTCATAATCACATGAAAGATTAATTTTATGCATTAAGTCAGGTTTTGGAGCTGATAGTTGTTTGAATGTTTAACCTAAATCTCTTGAGGCACCATGAAAACTCATTCTAGGGAGATAGTGCTTGGGCAACTGAAATTAAGGGTCCTCCAGTTATCAGGAAATGAACAATAATGAACAGATGCATTTGTCCTTAGGATTTCTTGACCAAGAGGATAGAAGACTCCTGTCTCCAAAATATGCAGAAAAAATGGCTGGATGGAAAACAGGGAGTAAATCCAGCAAGAGATGCTCCATTCAGGGACAAGATTATCATGTCAAAAGTGTTGCAATATGTGGGATCGGACTCTGCAGCCAAGATGCTATTTTGTGACCAAAAGCCCAGCCCAAGTGGGTAGTATGTATGCATGTATGTATGTATGTAGCTACCCAGTGGACTAGCTGAGGAAAGCTCTGGAAATAGTCTTTTTCAGGATAGTCTTCTCCATTGTGATATATCCGCTTGAGGAAGGATCATAGCAACACTAAAAAGCATAATTAATTCTTTCCTGAATGTTAATTTCCATGTCTACTTGGGGTGATTTATTTATTGACAGAGTAGGTCAAATCATTTTACCTTACTGAATGATAAAATAAGCATAGATGACTGTTCTTTATGCTGATGTCTGTAGACATACTACAGTATTCCTTTTATGGCAACGTAATTCCATGATTGGAAGAAGGACCATCTTTTAAAATATACTCGAAATGGGATATATTATAAATAAAAATCTCTGTCTTCCAAGCATTGTCTTCAAAGAGGCAGGAACTTAGAACTTCAAGGATTTGATCTTTTTGTTTGAATATTCTTATACAGCTACACATTGCTACATATGGACTGAGCCAAGAGGTCCTTCTCATGGACTTTTTTTTCATTAACATTGACTTTTTTAATCATTTCACAAATCATTTCCAATTGCTTCATCCTGTAACTCGTTTTAGATGGAGATAGAAAGTTAAGTTTGCAATAGGAGATATCTATGGAGCAGACATATCCAGTGACAAGTTAAGCAGAAATCAAAGCCATTTTCTCCAAGGATAAACATGGTTATCTTTCATCCTAACTGTGCATTGCTTTGAGAAATACAGGAAAAGACACCTTGTAAGACTGATTTCATCACTTCATATTCCAGTTTTTAATGTATGATGAACTCACTGTTCTGGGATGAGAAAAAGTCAGTTATTAGCTCAGTCAGTTTTATGCAGGAAGACTATGAGACCCTCTGCAGATCTAATTTTTGCAAGAAATTTTTTAGTGTCCATCTTGTTCTCACTGTAAGTGCAAACAGACTTATAAAATATGGTTTTACAACATGCAGCAAGAGAGTTTCTGTCTGGTTCCCTTCTTTCCAGTTATTATAAAAGCTCAGACACATTGATTGCTGGGATCAAACAGATCCGTTATCCATGGCTATCACAGTACTTGGAGGCAATGTAAAGAAGCACTGTGTTGTTTTTGATGGATACTATTCTTTTGTTCTCTTCTGCGATTACATAAACAGAATTGAAAAAAATCTGTACAAAAGAATGTGGTGTAAAAGTAGTGTATTTTCTGAATTTTTCAGTTGCAGGAGGCAGGAAAATACAGTTATTTGCTAACACATGGGACAAAATAAAATGCAAAAAGGATATGTAGAACTAGTGAATAGGTGAGATATCATGTCTGTATCATTGAAGCAACCTTTATTTGACATTAGAATTTCAAGTGTCTGCAACAAGAAAGGCACTGCATTTCTGTGTTATTGGCAATTTTTGTTATGGTGACTTTTCTCATCTGTTAGCATCCTTCCAAGATGTGGCTATCTTGTGGGTGGGAGTACAATATCTTCAGCTCAGGCCTATTTCTGAATTTCTTGGCCATGTACCCCTGAAGGCCTGATTCTAAAACACTCCAGGAATGGTTTCATTCTATACATTTATTTCTGTTCCTCTGTATGGAGGAATCTGGTCAAAAAGGTCGCCAGAAAGAAAACACAATCATTTTGCTCATCCAGTCCAAGTGCTTCGCCAGTATGAGTAGACACCCTGTTGTGAGTTGTGTGCCCCTTGTCTATGTGCGTCTTCCACGGTCATAGCCTGCTCATTGCTGGAGAGACAGGATCTGAGCTCACAGAGGGATGAAGAATTCCTGAAGTTTAGACAGAATCAAGGTCACCTTAACGGTAAAGAGAGGCCATGGAACCACACACACAAATCAAGTGGCATGACACCTTGACCCTAGTAATGTCTGCTGTATCCCAAGTCCCACCATTATCAGGGGTTCAGGTGCTATCTGACCTGTTTCCCACTAGAGGGCTGGGCGAAGTGGGCAGTGGTTGGTATTTTGGCAAGGAAAGGTGAGTGCTGAGGTTTGGCTGCATCTTTTCTGTTCTTCCTAGGTTCCATACAGTTCTTCCTAGCTCGTCACCTTGCCCAGATGGGGCAGGGAGGGAAAGTATGTTGTCACAGGACTTGATATCCTCCTAGTGAGATACCCACTAAGTCAAAGAAATAGACTTTTGCTTTTGTCTTTTCCTGATTAAGCTCTTTTTCTGAAGTATTTTAATCAAAACTGAGGTGAGGAAACAAGGTCCCCCATAATCAGATCCCCTGGAGATTGAATCTGGTAGTTAAACACATGGACTAAGTGAAACAGACAGTTAAGACAGACATTAGAAATAATGATTAGATTTTGTTTTTCCTCAGAAATCTCTGGAGGAAAGAAAGTCTGTCTGAAAAAATACAGAAAATATCTTCAGTAGATGAGGCTGCAGCTATTGTCTGAAAATGCTGGATCTAGTCTGACTCTGCAAGTACAATGAAGTACCATCATAACGGAGGTGTGCTTTTGAGGTAGAAGAAAAATGAACCATTTTCTTCATTAAAACATTATAACATCTACATCTGAGGCTGACACTAGTCATGTAGCGTATGCATATAATAGTTTTGTTAAAAATATACATTTTCAGGACACACAGCATCTAAAATATTATCTTTTGTCTACTGCTCAACAACACAAGAGGAAGAGAGAGATAGGAGTTCACCTTTTGTGCCCTGCGCTTGTCTGCTCGTTGGTTCTGGTGGTATATACGGCTGAAGTTGGAGACAATTACAGGAACAGGCAAAGCAATGACCAAGACCCCACTCAGAGAGCATATTGAACCAAAAATCTTGCCAGCTATTGTCTTCGGCACCATGTCGCCATACCTAGGCAAAAGGAAACAAAATGTTAGAAAAGATAAAACTCTTCTGAAGTGTTGAATTTCAAGTTGTACTAATTACATAAACTCATCTTGCAAATAATCCTTTATGCTTATATAGGTAAATAATACCTTATACACCTGTCCACACATATACTGCATGCCCAGTGCTATGTACACACGCATTTTTCGTTTCAAGCTAATGGTGGGTATTCTGTCCATCAGACTGACTGTGTCTTTATTTTACCTTCTCTAGTCTTCTCAGGCAGAGAGACACAGAGAGTCTGTACTAATGTAAAAATGTACTAATGAAGAAAAGTCCCTGAGCTTTTTACTCTTTAGAAGAACTCATCACTTTTCAGTGACTCTGGCAAGATCCTAGGGAGACCACTTGGTAAGTTAGATATCAAGCTGAATAATCTATTGCTTCACCATTTAGTGAGTACTTTAATTTAGGAAAGCAGCACATAATTGGAACAGGACTAAAAGATAGTGGAATTTCTATCCTTAGAGATTTTCAAAACTTGCCTAGACATGGCTAACCTGGTGTAGTGTTATTGGGAGTCCTTCTTTGAGTGGGAAGTCAGGCTAGCTGAATTCCTGCAATTCCTTCCAACCAACTTTTCTATGATTTGAAGGATCAAATATTTTTTTCACTGACTCAAAAAAATTCCCCAACAAACTCAAGACCCAAGTAAGCAACCAAAAGAGTTCTATCTACAAATCCTAACAGTGTTCAGAATTACCAGAGCTTGAACCTACTGCCTTTTTATGACCTTGGATATTTCTCTGTACAGCTAGAAGGAACACAGTGATGCTGAGTAGCATATAGAGGCATTCCAATGACAGTTTATTAGGAAGTATCTGTTCTGCAGTCTGCAGACTGCCGTACTCTACAGAACAAGTATGTAATTACATACTACAGAGTTTAATAAAAAGTTAAATTACTTCAAGTACCTTTCTGCTTTTAACTTCAATGGATTTTAAGTTATTATTAAATATTGGTGTATCATGTAATTTTATCTAGTATGCTTGTGAACAGAGAGGTGACACAATCTCTATTTCAAGAGTTTATAAATCATTTAATGATGACACATTCTCAACTGCAAAGAATTTACAAGCTGTTTAACATAAGATAAGGTAAGGAATATAACTGCACCATTTAGAAAGTGATATCATGAAAATTAAACCTGTTTGTTCAGTAGGAATTAGAAAGATAGTAGAGAAGATTGGCAGCATCTTTAAAGCACACATTCTGCACCTAATCTCTAGGAAGAGAACTAAAGAGACAAGTATATCAGACTACTGAGAAACTGTAAGGAGTTTGACAACAACTTCTAGCAATGAGACGTCATGTATCAACAGGAAGATGAATTGTTCGAGTTGTGTAACATAAGAGGTGTTTGTTTAATGGCAAGATTCAAAATGTGACAATCCAGGCAGAAATAATAAAGATGGTCAAGTCTTCGAGTATTGACCGGGGTTACATTACAAAAAAATCAAAACAACAACAAAAACCCCCTGCACATTCCATTGCTTTACAAGGCATATCCTAGTGCAAAATATTAATGGAAAAAAACACATCAATATTTGCACTAGTAACATCCTCCACTTATTCAAAATTCAAATACTGTTAATTGCTGATTTTGTGACATGCAGAAATGGATAAAAAGATATTATGAAATAAAATCCATCTTATAAAAAATTCATATAGATGGTCTCAATTACAGCATGTGTAAAATTAGAAAAATACTAGAATTCATACTTCCCATCATATTAACATTTTCACTGCACCACCTAGATAATTTTGTTGCTTCCTCAACACAGAGCTGACTAGAAACTGTTGGGAATGGCTCATGCCCAACTGTTCTTTCTTTGGGCAGGGAAATGCATAAATAACTTTTCAGGGTCCCTTTGATGAATGGGACTCTCAACGCTCAGATTTCAGGCCAAGAGGCAAACCTAGCCCTGAGCTTAGGGTTGGAGAAGAGCAAGGGGAAGTGCATGTGGCTGGCTTGATGGAAGTGGCTGCCCAACGCCAGTGACAACTTGGCTGTGAACACTTGTTACGTAGTGTGCTGGGTGACATGATTCTTGCTTAGGGTAGGATAAGTCCTAGAATCAAATCTCCAGTAGTTGTTATTGTTTTACAATAACAGCTACTATTCTACTTAATCTATTCTGATACGATCTGAGCCTTTTCTTAAAATAAAAGCAAAATATATCATCAACAAGCCATTTAAAAGACAATATATGTTTACATACACCTGATACTACTTCAACTTAATGCAATATTTACACACACCTAGCACTACTAGAACAGATTTCTTGTATTAGTCCTAAACCTATATTTATATACCTAAAATTATCACTTCCAATACAAAACTGATGAATCCATATAACGTTGAATTGTCACCAATGGCTACTGTAGGCAGAAGACATTTCTAATTCATTTACTTTGAAGTTGCTCAGGGATATATTTCATCCTATTGACAATGTGGCATTATAATTATATGAACCTACCACAGACTGATGTTTTAGAAGTGATGATAGGAACTAATAGCTGATCCATCTTTAATGTTTCAGCATGTATGAGTTTGGAACTACCTAGTGAAATAGAGAGATGTCTTTTCACAGTATCACAGTACTATGAAAAAAACAAAATAAAAAATAGAGTTGTTTAGTATATGAAGTATATTTTCCTCCATGTTTTCAAAGTGACAGGTGGATACTTTCCATAATTTTTTATTGCTTTCTCTGAAATAACTTGTGTTTGATCATTTTTCCATTTCATCTTGAATAAGCTTTAAAACATGTCAGTTCCCAAATGTGATTCGTTTTTGTCCATTGTTTAGTGTGAATAACATCCTTCCTATTATTAAGAACTCTAATATCATTAGATATTGTCCTGTTGATGAACACTGTGATGGAAAAGTTTAAATGAGATTAAGATCAGAAAAAATAAGGCTATCAATAAATTAGGGTTCCTGCACGGACTGAGAAACGTATTTGCTACCATCAGTGGAACTGGTAGCATAAAATGAAAGAAAAACTTCTCTCTTTACCCATCTATTATTACTCTCATCCTAGGAAAGTCTGAACAAGAAAAGAATGTAACTCCATTTTCAGATGGCAAGGGTAGCTTGGCAGTGCTTTCATTTCAAAGTGGAAGAATTATACTTGATCTCTAAAACAAATTTTGATTTCTGCAGAAAATCTGATCTCTTCTGTCATGGAGACACAATAAATATGAAATCTCATTAAGCAATTTTCACAGAGTAACTTTTCAAAAGAGAGCTATTTCAAGGTTTTATGCCTGCCCTAGTTGTCTCCTTGTTACTTAGACTGTAACCACAAGCTTATTCTCCTCTGCCTGTTTTCTTCCAGCTGAAGTCTTTTTATAGCTTTATAGTGAGTTCCACATTTGTCTATTCTTGTGGGCTAAGTTCAGGTTAGTGTTTGGGTCTGTATTATTTGTACTGACAATCTAATTTTGTAACATCAAAGGTAACATCACAATATTGCATGTTGCGGGTGAGTGAAGAAAAGGTGTTTTAATACCAGTCCCTCTTATCAATGGCATATAATCTGTTTCATTAACCAGGAAAGGCAAATGAAAAGGAGATGTGTCAATCAAATCACAAGTCAGAAACTACATGATCAAAGCAGTGCCTTGTTTTTCCGGAACAAGGACAAGCCAGGCTTGCCAGTGGTGGTACTGCTTTCATTCTGCAAGTAGGTGGCCTGTGTTCACTAACAGGGACCTGCAAGAGGAGGGATTTAATGACAGGTGTGTTTGTTTTTTGCATTCAACAGGGTCATGTTTGACTTCTTACTGTGAGAGAAGGAAAAGAACATTGGATCTTTCAGAATACCAGTCTGAGGAACATGGGCAGGACTTCTTATAGCTTTGCATGACAGATTTGGGGGAAAGGCAGCTTGTAAAGCACACAAAAGGCTAGGCTGTTACAGGACCTTGGAAATATGAATGTATTTGTGTTTACATTTTGTGACCTATGAGGTCATCAAAATTTATCCATTGATATCCACCTACTGAAGTGATTTTGCTATTCTGACTAATGAATGAAATATATCTAATGTCACATCCCCGTAATTCAAGAAATCTCAGACAACAGAGACCATATGATCAGCATTGTGGGATTTTTAATTATTCCTAAATCTAATGAAGACTTTTTTTTTGATGAATCTAAGGCAGAAGACCTCAGATATTGGTCTGAATTATAATCGAATCAAGTCAGGGTTTTTTTGACCATTCTTCTTCATATGAACATTGATGGACTTTTCTTTAATATTCTAAATGAATGTGAGGGACAATGATGCTCATTTCAATTCTATTTGTATCTTTGATCAGAAAAATATATTTTTTCAAATATGAAGCAAGTGTATTTTTGAAAGTAAAATAATGACTCACAGATGTTTTTGCTTAGCAGCATGTGTGTGTGCATGCACCATGTGTATGTGTGTTGAGCTAAGAAAATGCATATTACTTCAAATATAATATCCTAAAAAGGACCCCAAAGCCAAAATCACATTTTATAGGACATACATAGTAGGAATAAAGGCAGCACTTCCATAAAGATGACACAGTTGATACTGAAGCATACATTAAAGAAAAAAAGTCAGTACTCCGCAAATATAGATGTAATAACGTTTTCTACCACTAGAGGGCATAAACACCATTAAAAATAAATATAAATGCCTTTTTTTTTTTTAATGTATATGTTACAAATACATGTGCTCTCTTTCTTCCTTTGAATTCATTTACATTCTCTTTAAAGTCCCATGCCGATAGAGGTCTGTTACCTGTTCCCATCTTGTTCGCTAAAAAGGAAAAGCTAGTAATATTCACATTTTCAAACATGTAAAAAATACCACAAAATAATGGACTTGTAAAATAAATGAGAGGTCATTAAAATTAGCTTGGCAGTATTCATTTTAGAAGAAAGGGAATTTCTGACCAATAATGCAATGTACAATTCAATACAATGATAGGAGTACAAAATCTGTAAAAATTAAACAATTAAACAATGTCCTGGCCATTTTTTCACAAATGGAGGACAGCAGAGTTCAAGCTTTTTATACTGGAGTTCATTAACAGGATGGTATGAGAATTTTAATTCAGGCCAGCTAGTTTTCCTGGTCATGCTTTGCATGTCTGGGAAAGTCGTCCTGCCTCGTCACCTCTTCACCAAGCTGGTGATGACCACGTTGCTGTGTTACCTTCCGTGGGGGATGACGGATCTGCCCCTTGTCCCTCCCCTTGGCTGACAGGAACGTCCTGCTCTGCAGAAGCACGTGGAGAGCCCCAGAGCTGCCTTATAGAGACCCCCAAGGAAGTTCACGCCACTGCTCATCACCCTATATATGCAGCCAGGCACAGTCAGGCACAGTCAGCCAGAGAAAGTGGTTCCTAGCCTCTCTGACACTAACAATAATCATGATGAATCCTTATCTAGCTTTTAAAGTAGCTTAACGATCATAGAAAAGTAATTTCTAGTAGAACAAAATATTTCTGTGGGTATGAGAAGCAGCACATTATAGGCATTATTCCAAATTTTATTCCAAACTAGGGAGATTCTGTATGGAATTACAACTATTTTTTTTCTCACTGCATTAACTGCTTTGAAAGGCCCTCTCTTCTCTTCTGCTGAGTAGCGATGGACGTGGTCCCCTCTAGAGTCCCTTAGTGCTGCTCCAAGCACTAGTCAGAATAATCACTCATGAATGATGAAAAACACATCCACTTCTCAAGGGGAGCAGTGTGCGTCGTCCTTCCTAGGCTGTAGTGTAAAACAGTCAAACCTGTTTTGCTGTATAATAGCAGGGGTTTTTTTTGCCCCTGCACCCAGCTGAGTTAGCACTTTCCAAAATACAAGGTGTCTAAAAGGAATCCAGGGCTTTTTTTGTGAGTGCACCAAGGCTTTCAGCCAAGAGGCTTAAACAGATTTAAAGGCAAGTTTTGGTATTTAGAGGTCAGAAAAAGGGAATTTTTCCTTGCGAAGGTTAAAAGACAAAAAGACAATAGCGATGCTCTGCTTGCTGGCCGTCAGCATAGGGATTCAGATCATCCAATTCATTGTGCTTTCATGTGCCGTAGAATAAAACGTTCAATATGAAATGTTAAAAAATGCTTGCTGTCATCCCTCCCTCGCTCCATAGTGAAAAAAATATTCTAACTGCTCCTGAACTGCTGCAGAGCATCACAGAAGTATGATGTCTAGTTAATGTTTTATGGTGGCTATTCAAATTACCAGAGCTATGGTGCAGCTGCCTCCTGAAAGCTACATTAACAGTTACACAGAAATCCTTCTGGCATTTCTATTTTTTTTTTTCAGTTCAGGCAAAAAAATAATAATTTGAGCAAGTTTGTTCTTAGGAAAAGGCAACATTTTTGAATAGATACTTTCCATATAGTTTTCATGAATGAGAAAAAGGATGTAACTAGGAAACCATCCTTGATGTAAAATTCACAAACTGTCCTCCCTAAACTTTACTCCCTACATCCCTGTGATGCCTACAATGCACTGGCCATTTCCACACTTCTGGGAGAAAAGAGGCTGTTTTTTCTAAAGAGTTTGCAGGCAAAGGGACCTTTCCCATAGCCTGCCTCGTGGTGAGGGGTTTCTGTGGCAAGTGCAGCTGCTCTTGCCCCACTGTGTGCTGCATGTGCCAGGTGTGGGGCACTGCTGGCACCTACTTACCAGATATGCTATGAGGGAGCAAATATGACTTAAATACTTTAATTTTGAGACCAGTTGCAAAAAAGCTCTCAGCGCCGAACAGAAATGTTTTGACAGTAGAAGAACTGCAAAATATAAAGCAGTTTTATAAAGGCATCATATTATATACGACAATTGCAAAACAGTGTCCTTGTCTAAGGGAGGGGGTAGGTTGCTGTAAATTGCTATAAAGCTGTTCCCTAGAGCTTCCAAGCTCCTTGGTGACTAAATGCTGGCAAGCTGACACTAATTAGTTATTTATTTCTGCACTGTATCCAACAACAGATAATTGAAAATATTATCGGTAATAATTTTAAGTAGAACTCTAAATAAGCAGGTGCATTTCACTTACGTTGGCCTCAGGATGCAACCTGTACATTTATAATTTAAAGAGAATCTAAGCTGCTGTTTAGGAGCTAATTCCATTTTTAAGATAATATTGCATGTGAATATAAAATGATCCAGTGCTAGATTTGGAAAAATAAGTCAAAGCTAACTCTTTGTTTTCATTCAATTAAGATAGTGCAGTGCAGAGAAAGAGATAAATAAAAATGACTGAATGTATATATTATTTTGTTGTATATATTTCAAGACTTTGAGATAGATGGTGATAAGCAGAGAATAAATGCTTGCTGGTTAATTATTCATAAGATAATACAAACAATTACAGGAGCTACAAGAATACAATTTTCTTCTATCACTCAGATATTTTGCATCTATTGGGGCCTGCTGTAGATATTCCCTTTTCCATTTTATTCTATGAAGCCAACTGTAGCTCAAAGGAAAAAATATATATATCATATATAAATGATTCGTGGACAATCTCTCTTTCTCTGCACTTTCCATGTAATTCCCAGTTTCTTACTTTTCTAAGAAAAAAAATGTTCCAGGGTCTTTGTTGCTAAAAACCAATGGCTTTATTTAGTCAAGACCCAAATTTAGTCAAGACACAAATACGCACATATTTACATAGGATGAGCATCACAGGATGAACCTCTTTCAAAATTTGGTAATTAGTGTAAAAATACCCATAATAAGTCAGACCAAAGCTTCAGCTATCCAGTACTTAACCTGCAGAACTGAACCTTAATCAAATATATAGGAAGTAGAAAGAATAAGGTAAACAAATATTGACAAATATTTTTGAATGTTCTTTCAGCATCCAACCATTAATATTTTGCAATTTCTTGAGACATTTATAAGTTTTCTATAGTTTTTCTACCTTAGTGGCCTGTACTTCCATGGACTTTATTTTGTCCCCCTGAATCCAAGCACACTTTTAGCATTCTCAGGATGGTTTGGTATTCACAGGTCTGTTCGACAGCACAGTCTCCTTTTGACTGTTCAGTCTCCTTTTGACCCTCCTTTTGTGTCTTTGGATGATGCCCACCAGTACTTCTGTTTGAAGAAGCAGTGTGTACGCAATCTCCAGCTACTCTCTTCATTCTGCTCACAAGTCCACACATATCTACCCTATTTTTTGTTCAGACTGACAAGTCCCAATCTGCTATTACAGAAACAATTCCCTATATGTGGTCATGCCTTTTGCCCTTTGCTGAACCTTCTCCAATTCTTTTATATTATTTACAAGAAAAGGGGAACATAACTGCACACAGTGCTCAAAGCAGAAATACAGACAAGTTCAGAATAGTTTCTTTTTTTTTCCTAGTGCCAGCTTGGACAATGAACCACTGCTATAACTGATGTTATTTCTCTGTCCAAAGCTTTCTTGTTGGAAATTGGTAACATTTGTCCTACTTCTCAGATCTCTTATCGCTGACACAAGGAACAGAGCTGCTGGTCTTCGGGCAAATTTTCATGACTGTCATGACATAATCTCAATAAAAACAGTCTCTAAGATGGCATGGCTCCCTGGAATTCCACTCATCATCCATGCTAACCACAGACAGAAAGTGCACTCCTAGATCATTGTAACAATATTTAGGTTGTTAGGTTAAAAGAAATGCTTTCTTTCTCATTTTTTTTGTTTGCTTTTGTTTTATGATTTTTTTTCAAGATTTTTTTCCTTTGTTCTTTCTTTTTTATTTGAGACATTAACTGTAAGTAACATGAACAACATCAGGATATAAATAAGCCCTGCACTCAAGAATACCACTCTTCATATTAAAAAGCCACATTCTCTAGCCACTCTTCACACTAAAAATTAGGCACAAAAGATGCCCAATGACTCAAAATGTGATTCTGGTCATAGCCTCTCCACATTGCACAGGTAGCAAATGAGAGTGATGTGAGTTTTATTCAAAGTTGTCTGTAAAGAGACTCCAGTTCCAGGCTCAGTTACTTCCTTGCAGAATGGATTAAGGTTTGATGCCCATTCTACCTAGACACAACTCCAAAGAGCAGCTGCTACACGCAGCCCATGTCCCTTCCCTGGCTCTGATGCATGCTCCTCATTCACCTCACATACCACAGGAGCACAAGGGAGAATGCAAAAATCACACTTTTTGCCTTCTCCTGGGAACACATTGCCTAGTGAAATAGTAATGACAAAAATTAGGGTTCAGCTAATCAGGGGGAGCTTTTCTGAAGTCTGAGGGTATTTTTTTTTTTGTTGTGCTGCCTTGCCTCACTGCAGATGAGGGCAGCATTTTCAGATTAGTGGTGTAATTAGATATAGTCTGTGTTCATTGCTCATGTTTTGTCCCAGAAATATTGCTGGACATTTTATGTAATTTTATGTAATTATTTTTGCCTTTTGCCTGAAGATTTCTTTTCAGATGCAATATATACGTTGAATAGCAACAAAATCAAAACAAAGCTTTGATTTGCCAGTCCATTCCTAAATTTTTCTTGGCTATATACTAGTCGTCAGATCACACTGCTCCAAGTGTAAGATGCATAAACATTCGAAATGCACTGTGCTGTTTACAAAGACAGCCATGCCATTTTTGTGACAGCTACTGGGCACTGAACTAAGAGCAGAGAGCTGATTTCATTTAGGAATCAAATCCAGCTGCTCCTGTGTCCGGCTAAATATCACAGTGACCAAGGTTTTATCCACTGCTGGCGTTAATGCTGTTCAGTGCTCTAACTGGCATTCAAAGAAATAGGGATGACTTTCAGCAAACTTGGAACTCCTTGTCCTGCTTTCCACAACAGTACTAAGGAGTACCAGGTATGCAAAACATGCCTGTGTGCAGCCTTTTGCATGACTTGGAGCTTAAAAATATCCCAATATAGTTAGCACTGGAGTTTAATATATTATAATAACAGTGTTTTGTATGGACAAATATTGCAATAGTTGTTCTTGAAGTAATAAACAGATTTATTTTCTTCTCTTTAAAAACACTTAGAACTTCACTTTCACCAACCTTCTCCCTGTTATTTGTTTTACTTCAAAGATTTTCACCTCCTTGAATACGGGACATTTTATTTATGTACAGCACTGGGCAGCTAGACCAAGCTGATTTTTTGCTTGCTAACACTAGCACTGATGGACCAGGACCATTTTTATGTTCCTTCAGGCAAAATTGTGAAAACCAGAGGATGTTTTTTATCAGTATGATACTTTTACTCGGCTAACTCTCTATGGATCCCTGCCAAATATTCTATACTACGGTTTAAAAATTTTCTCCTAAGTCTAAATCAATTATATCCAAAAATTGTAGATTATATCCAAAAGTATCTGTAGAAAAGTACATTTTTATATACATATACACATACATATGTGTACTTAGATAAGATTAAGAACCTTCCTTTTAAGCCAGTAATGTGAAATTTTGTGCATTAGAAGACTTACCAAAACCCAACATCTTAGTGTCCTTTCCTAGTTGGTGGTTACAGCAGTAATTTTTCTGAGAATTTCTACTCTTAGTTTGCCTCTGAAATTCAGCACTTTCCTGTCCTGTTTTATATGTTTTTTTCCTGCCTTTCTATTTAGAAAGTGTTTGAGACAAGATATCTATGAGTATCTTTTAGTCACTTTAGTGACTAAAGTCTCTTTAGTCTAGTGACTGAAAAAGGTGCTTTTTCAGTCAGTAGCAGTGACTGAATATTTGCTTTTTTTCACCTTGATCTGATTGTCTTTTCCTTTTTTATTTTTTTAATTATTTTTTTTCTTCTAACTTTCAGGCATTTCTGAGCTTGGTCACATACAAGAAAAGTGAAACAGTTCACATTTTGCAAGTCTAGTAAAACAAAAGCAAAGGCCTGAGTTTATTCAAGGCTCTTCACAATTCAACTTTCCATCAGTGCTAAGTCATCCCAAACCTTGAAAGAGCGAGGGTGCTAGAGCTTAATCCTCTTAAAGTTTCTTGGCAGAGAAATTCATTTCAGCTGAACATATTTATATCTCCCTTCTTGCAAAGAAACCAAAAGCCCGTGTGTATGCTCCAAAAGACCATGGACCTTATCCTGCCCACGGTCAGACACGGTCTTTGTAGACTGTAAAAACCTGATGTTGCATATTAACATAATTGAAACAGGGAATTTTGGAATTAGTATACATGAGAAGTCTTGGATCAATAGTTAGGAGACTCTAACATGAGTTAGGCTAAGACTGCTCATCAGGCAGTGTAGGATGGACTTTGTCAATGAATGCTTTGCCACAATGACTTTGAGTCTCGATGTAGCTTTTAACAGGTAATCTTGAACACGAAAATGTTACAAAGCATGTTATAGAGAGTAGAAATGAGTTTGCCTACTCCTGCCAGTTTTTATAGTGCATTTTGTAATTCAGCCCCTTGTATGCTAGTAACTGGATGGAAGCCACCAATGAATCTCTAGGCATTAGCAAACTGCAGTGACATGGTAATGACTTTCTGCCACTACTAACCCCATTCATATTTGAATTCATGTCCCATAATTGAAAGGGTCCATAGCTCACTACCAATCCTTTTAGTTATTCAGGCATAATGCTTAATAATGCTGACCACTACCATTTTTTTTCATAAGTAAGAGAGAAATAAATTTTCCATGTGTTTTTTATCATTTAACAAAAGTATCTCTCTGTATCATCTATAATAAACTTCTGGACAAAATTATTTCAAAAGCAAAATTTTAGAGCATGAGGTCATTGTTAACCCTTTAAGTTTCTTGTGGATCTTGCAGAAGTGGTACTTTTGAGATGCTATACACCCTTCCCATGGCATTTTTTCAATAAAAATTGTATAAAGTTTCTATGTTCATTAAAGTAAGACTGGAACTTTTTGGACAATATATCAGATGCCTGATAGCAAAAAGTAGCCTTTGGAAGGTCAAGTAGGTTTCTTCTGCTCAAAGAATAATGCCATCAGGAACGCTGGGAAGGGATTTTCTTGGTATCTTCCTGTATAGCCCATGTTCCATTGAATGCTCAAACATTCAGAAAAACCGGAAGTATGGTAGCATTTTAAAGAACGATTTACATTGTAACGTTTACAATCTAATATCTAGATTAGACAGATTATCTATTAGAATAATATCTAATTGTTCTATTAAGACAATCTAAATGAACAATTTTAAATGAATTACTACAGGTTGTTTTGTATATATATATTTTTTACAATTTATTTGAAATAATTTGTTTTTATTTTTGAATTAGGATATAGAAAAACTTTAGATATAGAAAAACTGAAAGAGCTTTGGAGCTTTCTTGGAGGGCAAAATCCTTCATGCAGAAAAGTTTTAAGAGCCCAGCTCTCTCAAAGTCAGTTTGACTACTCTAGACATAGAGGCTAGCATTCAAAGGGAACACAACTTTTGAAATAAAAGTCTATCGAATCCTTTCTGCTCTTCAGATTTTGAAAGTAAAACACTTCTTAAAATGATGGTTCAGTATTTATACACAGAAGATTTTGCTCTCCTCGAAACATGGTTCTAGATTCTGAAATCTCTGAGGAAATAGAACTTCTGTCCTATAACACTGCTCTGGCCTTTTTTTTTTTTTTTTTTTTTTTCTCACCAATTGGCTTATAGTGACCTCTCCCAGCGGAAAACTCCATTTTTAGGTGCTAATCCTCCCATTATCATTTGGCACAGCCTATGTGCATGCCATTATGCCTAATAATTAGATAAAACAACGTTCAGGGTTGTGACATGAGACTTTCTGAATCATTAATATTATGCCTCCATTAGTTCTCTCCCCTTTCAAAGGTTGTGTCACACTCATAGAAATGCTGTGATGTATCAGAGGCCAGTGTACTAACACAGAAAAAGTTGCTGTTCTAGTAATAAACCCTGTGTCCCTGTGCTAGAAAGAAGTGCTTCTTCTCCTTATATATGGAGAAGTGGATTTCCTAAACCAATGATTCCTGAGCATTTTGAACCACATACCAGCTTTCTTTGAACTATTGTGGACCTTTAGAATCATATTTTTAATTAAAAACACTGTAAAAGCAATATATTGCAGATAATTTATCTTGACCTTGCAGACAGTGTTTTTGGCCCTCTTGATTTAAACAATAACTAGGGATGTACAGCTCTTCTTGACCAACACTTCTGGCCATCCCAGAAAGATTATTTTCTAAGCCCCTTTTCTACATCTTGACCTCAAGGTCTCCAACAACATGCAAAAATATTCTAACAGTCTCTACCTGTCTTAATAGTATAATACAGTATAACTGTGTTTGATGTATTCATGTTTTTATTTGTCAGAATCAGCTAGGAGTTTTCCTCACTATCTGATAGCTCTCATGCTTAATTTTGCCTGTGCCATTCACTGAAAAATTTGTCCACGGATTTTAAATTTCTACTCAACCTTTTGCTTCAAACTGTGTTTCTTTTATCTCTGCGGCAACAGGCACAATTTAATGAGGATTGCCAAAACCTCTCCTTTTTATGCATTTTAAATTAGTTTTGCTTCTTACTGAGTATAAATCTCTTTTTAGACACCTTTATATAGCAAGTCTTGTGTTTTTTTCTACTGTCAGATTTGTTGTTTTCTGCATGTTTAACATTGATTTCCTTCCTCTTTTTGACTCTCCTCTTATTATAAATATTCCTTGTTTTGGCTCACATTATAATAATGTGCAGCTTTGGGGATGGAGCTGTCATACTGCGAGAAGAGAGTCAGCATCTGCTGCAGTCCTGGTGCAAAAAAATGATGTACCTCAGAGTACTCAGATTGCTGGTCCATGAGCTGGTTCTGGCCTGTCAGACAACTACCCCCTGGGTACCCACTGATTTTCAGCTGTGTACAGAGCTGTATATCTAGGGAATGGATGAAGAACTGAAACCCTGGCTTTTAAAACTCAGGCTTTGAAGGAGAATTTTGCACTAATAATGACTGCAGAGGGATATATTTACATGGAACACAAAGAGTAAAACAGGACTTAAGTGGAGCACCTCAAGCATCTGCATACGGGCAAGGAAGCGCCTTGAAGACAACACCGTTGGGAAAGCTCTTGCATGCTGTCTAGGAAATCAGCATGCTTGGGTGCCTTTCTGCAGTGCCTGTGAAAAAAAATGCATGTAACTCAAGGAATAAGCAAGAGGAATTAGATATCTGTATGCATCTGAAGGGCTATGGTCTCATGAACACAAGCAGGTATAGCTCAGACAACTGGAATACTGTGAAAGATAGACACAGGATATTTAGGAAAGACAGGCCAGGAAGGCAGGAGAGGGAGCTGGCTGTTTTGCCAGAGAGCAGCAGGAATGCATGGAGCTTTGTCTAGTGGTAGATGATGGGCTGACTGAGCTCTCAGCAAGATTCCTGATGGTACAGAACTGAGAGGAGTGCCTAATACACCAGATGGCTGTGCTGTCATTCTGAGGAACTTGAACAGGCTGAAGATATCAACTGACAGGAACTCATGAAGTTCAATGAAGGGAAGTGCCAAATCCTACTCGTAGGGAAAAACAACCCCCTACACCAGCGCAGCCTGAAAGCTGATGATCTGTAGAGCAGACTAGCAGAGAAGAACCTGGGGGTCAGGGTGGACAAGAAGTTGATCATGAGCAATGTGACCTTATGGCAAAGAAGGCCAAAGGTATCTTGGGTTGCATTAGGCAGAACATCACCAGCAGGTCAAGGGAGGTGATCTTTTCCCTCTATTCAGTCCAGCTGAAGCCACCCTGGAGTACTGTTTTCACTTTAGTCTCCGCAGTAGAAGAGAAATATGGAGCTACCATAGTGAGTTCAGTGAAGGGCTACTGAGGTGATCAAGGAACCCAGGCATATCTTGTATGAGGAAAGACAGAAAGTTGGGGCTGTTGTTTAGCTGAGAGAAATGAGGATTTATGGGGGATCTTGTCAATATATATAAATATCTGATGGGAATGTGTAAAGAAGACAGGACAAAGTTCTTCTCAGTGGTGCACTGAAGGACCCTTTTTCCTGCTGTGATAGTGACTGAGCATTTGAACAGGTTGCCTAGAGCAGTTGTGGAGTCTTCATCCTTGGACATGTTCAAAAGATGTCTGGATACAGTCTTGGGCAACATGTGCTGGGTGACCTTGTTTGAGCAGGGGTATCGGAACAGATGATTTCCAAAGCTCCCTTTCAACCTCAGTCACTCTATGATCTGTGAATCTGAGCTGTTCCATGTTAGAAGAGGCATAAAAGTTACATGTATGCAGCATGTTCCTGCTTTGAATGTTGTACCGTATTCACACACATCTCTAGAAATTACTTCTACACTCCTGTGGGAGGTGGGAGATACTCTCTCATGATGGAGAGGCCTCTCAAACTGGAAATTAGGCCAGGGGTTTAAAATAGTTGATTATTATAGTCCAAAAATCAGAGTTGCATTTTTAATTTAATTTTGTTCAAGTACACTTTATTCAGGTGAAATATAACTTCTGATGAGAACCACATTCTGGTTGTTACACTTTCAGTAGCAGGTTAACTAACTTCAGTGAAATTTCTTGAATCTGATATTTATGATGTGGCTTACATCCTGCTTCTGATTGTGACAAAGACCGTACTGATGTCAGTTGTAATGCTGTCTCTTGTGAGAATAAGGCACATTACTTAGTGAGGTAATCTACGTAATTCCTATTAATTTATCTCTTGTGATAGATCTCCCCATTTTCTCTCATCCTTTTACAGAATACACTATACTCTCACATTTGCACTAGTTTTCTGCACCCTGCTTAACTTCATCAAGTATCACATCAAAGGTTTTCCTTGATCTCTTTTCAGTACTCATCTCTCTCTCTACAGCTGTACTTTCAGCACCCTTCTTCCTACAGGAACATATTATTTAAATCAAATGGGGAAAAAGAGAACATTAGAATAAGTGACAGTTGCATGCAGGGCACAGAGTATTGTAAACTAACCAAGCCAAAATTCACAGCAGTTGGCCAAAACATACTTGACTTCTTTCTCTATACTTAAGAATCCTTTTATCACTACAAAAATGAACTAACAATAATTATGATAATAAGAGTAAAATATTTCAAGCATTTGAATGGACACATGCTGAGGTTGAATAAGGACTTGGTCTTATGATTGTGACTGTGTTTCTCTTTACGAGCTTTTTCTCTAGTGTGTTATAGATCATCCATCACCCTGCTTGTAAACTTAAGCCATGAGATCTCAGAGCGACTTGTGCTGGAGAGCATAGATCAGTTCTGGATGTTAGATGACTATACAGTCAATAAACCATTTTTCATTGCTTTCAAAGTAGGGAAAATTTTGACTGTAAATATTAGGAGTTTCTTATATACGTAGCTATGCCAGCACAAGCTCATGTATCAGATAGCAACTAAAGTCCCCTCTCCAAGTCTTCTTCTCTCTAATATGCTTATCTGTATTAACCACTGTATGCATTTGCCTTAGAAGCTAGAAAATCTTCACTTTCTCTTATCCATATTATATAATAAGTAGGCATGAAGGAATATCACTGCCCTGCTTCTGTTTAGAAGGAATGGTAACAAATGGAGAAAAAATCCACAGGAGGTCAATTGTTAGAAGAACATAAAAGACCAAATTAGTAGAAACCTCTTAGAAATAAATCAGTAATTCCTGTCTGTGCCTATAATCACAACATAGCTAAGCGCCTATTTTTTTCCTTATTTTTTCTTTTTGCTTCTGATTTCATATTATTCTGCTTTATTCCTTTTCTTCCCAGCCTAAAAATGTTACATCTTTTTGATAATCTCTGATCATCTTATGCATAAGAACAAATGTCCAGTCATTCAGTCTCAAATTGAAGCTTATAGGAAGCTTATACTATATTGAAGCTTATAACCTGAAAGCTTTGGGATTCTGCCTTCATATAGATCTATATGTCACTATATGCATAAAATGAGGATAACCTCACAAAGAGAGTGAAGAACGAAGGGCATAAGGAAAGAAAAAAGAAGTGCTCAAAGAAATAATGGTTTTAACTTCAACAATGATTATAGATATGCCTATGAGGGCAGCCATGTGTGTGTGGTCCTCTGTATTCCGGTGGGAGTTCAAATGCAGGAAGGTTAGATCATTAAAACAGGTGAGTATGTTGGTCACCTCTTCAAAAAAATTATTGTCTTCAGCTCAATTTTATGTTGGTATAGGATCCAAACCAGAACTGAATTTCATCCCAGCAACATGGAGGGTAGGCAGAACAGACATGGGACTGGGCAGATTTGCCTCCAATATGTTTACTACTTTGTGATGGAGATATTTCATGAGGAGATGGTGAAGGTTTACTCCTGCTTAACACAACACTCAGGTTGTGGCTACTGGTGACTGGAAGACTCTGCTCTTAGTGATTCAGCTCATCTGCTTCCGTCCTGTCTTTCTAACATAATTATACATTTTTTAAAAACAAAACCAAAACAAAACAGTGAATGCTTTTAGATTTTCTAAGACAGGAACTTCATCAAAGTGTATGAGTGTATGAACGACAGTGGTACTGAATTCCTCTTAGCATAAGTATTTGCTTCAGTAAGAGGACTAAGCCCTAAATAGTACTGGAAAAACACTGAAGACAATAAAACTTTGTGACAGCTGAAGTAATTGATGCATTCTAGCTTGTAACTAAAGGATTGAGCAGATTTACTTAATCCTCAAAAAGCCCTTAGAAGTTTAAAAACGTGTATAATGTATTCCTTGGAAAATAAATCAAAATGTGACGTAAGATAACAGGTATAATAGACATTATTGTTCTTTCCAAATGTCTTTTGAACATGTCAGATATAATTACATTGATATTTATTTTATTCTATTCCCATAAAATTGCTGAAATTGTGGACATCATGTACTGCATTATATCTAGGCCCTTTTACTCAGCTGAGCCGTTATGCAAGAAATGCATTAGGGCTGCAGAGTAGTACTCGCCAACAGCCAGAGTGGCACCATAAAAAAACCCACTCAGAAGGTAGAGACTTCATTATAATATTTCTCATTTCCTTTTACAGACAAATAGTTTTGTTCTATTGGAGTAAAAATTCTGCTTTTACCCAGTCATGAATGGTGTTTTTGTATTCCAGTCTCTCAGGGTCTCAAGGTAGCAATCATGGAAGTATACTACTATATTTTTGTCCTATTTCTAGGATAAATACCCTAAAAATACATGTCTGAAGGCTATCTGCAGCATTATTTGAGGAGGGCAAAAGAAGCTTAAGGAAAAAGAGAGGGGTATTTTCCCAGCTGAAGCCAACATAAAGGCAACATGCTCATGCTTACACACACTGATTTTACCCAAAGAACTAGCAAGAGCATGATTGGGCCCATAATACTCTTTTAATTCATCAGGAGGTGGATTATGGCTAAAACTAATGAAAGCAACCTGTTTCACTCAAAAAATATCTATGCATGTGTTTCCAGGATTTAAATGCAAAAGAAGTTTTTGAGTACTCTAAGAGATTTGTCTTGATGGAAATTTAATAGGAGGGTAATTTTATAATGATCAACAATTGCAAGTTAATTTAAAGACTGTTCTTTAAACCCTGGGAGGTAGAATCTCCTTTAATTCTGACTTTAAAAGAAGTCAGATTTTGAAGTCAAAGTGACAGGGAACCTAAAACAGGGTTCTCTAATGAAGACAACTTCAATCTAGTGAAACAAATACTTCACTGTAACACAGCTTAAATGAACACTGCAGACTAAATTCTAGCTTCATTTATATCACTGAAGTCCTATTAATGGGCCAGTGCACAGAAAATGGGGCAAAAAAATGTCTTCAACTGAGCCAGTGTCATCTGGAGTCTTTCAAATAAAATAGCATATAAGTTTCCTAATATTGATGATGACGATCTGTTATTAGTGCAATGCTAACAGAGTGATTGTAGATTGAGATGAAGGCCATGTTTATACTCCAAAGAGCTTCACAGGGAATACAGAGACAGGATATAGACCACAAAGGAGAAATGAAGAAAAATATGAATAAAAAGTGTATCAAATTGTTTCCTTGATATCTAACGATTTTTTTCTGTAATGGAAATGCATGTCTCTAAGTATGGTAGAACAGATAAGGTACTGTTTATAGACTTTCAAGAATTAATCTCACCCTAGCTTTGGACATCTACCTGAGAAAAGTGAATTGGAGAACTCTCAATGCTGACAATAGATAGTTGAATAATCTCCAAAGGCTATAAAGTAACCTTCTCCTCGGCATCTGAAAGCCCAGGTAAACCCACGTGCTTTAACTGAGGAGAGCTAAGAAGTAGAAGAGATGAATCTCAGCCCGGACACTTATGTTCTCAGAAACAATGTTAAAGAAGCTCAAAGAGTAGTGCTCTTTAGAAGTTCCTTAGACTCCCTCTCCTATTGTCAAAATCAATCACATTTCCTGTCAAAATATATGTACATATTCAGGAAAGTAAAACCTTTCTTTTTCTCTTTTCCATATCCTTTTTTGTCTTCATTTGCCAGTGCTTACCTGTCAATGCCTGTATATTTACATATGTGAAAGTGTATGTATATTAAACATCATTGGCCAAGCTTTCAAGGAGTCTAGTAAAAGATGTTATTTGCTTTCTCTTAAAAAATCTAAAGTGTGCATCTATCGTTTGTTACTAGAAATGATGCATATGACTATTTTTGGTTTACTGTTCCGACTGACAGGTCATTTCTAACCTAAATATTTTCTACTTTTTATTTTTTAATTGCAGTTGCAAATTGCAAATATTATTACTCTTCCTTAAGCAGTGGAATATAAACTTCTGTGTTTCTTGTACTTGGTCTATTAAGATACATATGCTTTTGCCATTTCGCTTTCATTTTACCTGCTCATACATTTTTTATGATACTGCTCTAAAGGATTATCTGTAAATCAGATCATGCTTAATTTTTATATTAATACGTGCCAAATATTATAGAGAAACTCTTCAAGCCTATTTAAAACATTAGACTGGAATCTCTCTCTTGTGAGGTATCTTGTCGAGCATTTCAAATCTCTAGAGTGGAGATCTCTAATCTCCACTAGCCTGAATAAACAACCCCTACCCACAGAGAGCAGCTAAATTCAGGACTGGTTTGCTTACTGAGGCAGAAAAAAGTAGTAATGTTTCTGCAAGTTGATGTTAGCAAAGTCGACAGAAAATGATATATAAGAAGGCAGTAATGTGTTGTCCAAAAGTTAAAGCACCTTCTTATTATTCCTCTACTGCTAAACTTATATTTAAAAGAGAATAAAACATTAAACACATCTATTACAGTAGCAGCCTGTCTGCTCATCAATGCTCAGCTCAAATGATTTCCTCTAGCAAACAGTACTTTAGTGGAAAGAAATGCCATATCTTAAGCATTTGGAAGGATTATTCTGGGCTGAAAATATTATGCAAAGACATTACTTTCATGATCTGAGAGGATAGTCTCTGTATCTTCTACTCTTTTATAAAAACAACCTAAAGCCACCGCTTGAAAAATGAAAAACTGATGAGTGCTGAAAGATACCAGATGAGACTCTTGGAGCTCTGCAAGGGCTTAATGTCACACCCAGTATGAATGGAGAGGTGCTGGCCATTCTGATTAAGGAATGGAACAAAGACTGCTGGATCTGCAGAGCATGCAAGACACAAGTATGGGCAGAAGGTGAGGCTGCAGGTTACATTGGTTTAGGTACCTTTATATATATCTTCAGCTTAGCATTTTCAGTCTACTAAATGCAAAAAAGCATGTCACAGAAAAGTCGTATGAAATTCCAAAGTGGAGAAATAGCTTGTGGTGAGGGTGTGAATTGAGTGCTACTGCAGACTCTGGCTTGCTGTGTCAAGCTGGGCTTCTTAAACACTTTGGGCTACATTAACACAGTCCACTATGTCATGTTAAGTAATGGAACAGCCCACCCAATATCACCCGAATGAAGTATTAATAACAGGCAATATAGAAGTAGTACCAAACTCTATTTTACTCTATCAATATATTGGCAAAAAAAAAGGATGACTAAGGAAAATGTGCCCTGCTGCTGAAGGGGACAAGCATTAATCTTACAAAGACCATGATTAAGGCTGAGATATTGAATTCCTTCTGCTTTGGTGTTTACTGACAAGGTCTCTTTTTAAAGAATTGACCAGCAGACAAGTTGAACATAGATCAGAAGGGCATCTTTGCAATCCACATATTGGGGTCTGACAGCACTGGACTAGATGATCCAGAGATCCCTTCCAATCTCTACCATTCTATGACTCAAACATTCTGTGATTACTAAGAATTTATCTATCAGGATGAGGGAAGATATTATTTCCCTCTATTCAGAACTTGCAAGACTGTGTCTGGCATACTGCTTCCAGTGTTGAACTTCATAGGGCCACCAAGATGTTTAGGGTGCTGGAGCACATGATGTGTGACGGGAGTCTGTGACAGGCCTAATGGGTGATGATATAGAAGATGCAGCCAGACTCTCCTCAAAGGCACAGAGATATGAACCTAACTTTTTGGGAGTGAAGTTCTAATTTAATATAAGGAAAAAATCCTTACAGTGAGGGTGGTTGGACACTGGAATAGGTTGCAAGAGTGGCTGCGATGTTTTGGAGACATGCAGAACTTGACTGAACAAGGCGCTGAGCAATGTGATCTAACATCACAGTCAGCTTTGTTTAGAGCAGGCTGGGCCAGATGACTCCCAGGGTAATATATATATATTTTTTCCTGTGGTTCTATAATTGTGTAATGAACCTCTTAACAGCAGGTGGATTCTCAGCAATTTCTTGAGTTGAAGTACCATGGGATATGTAATCTGAACACAGTCCTTTGCACTTCTCTTTCTCCTCTCTTTTTTGACCTCTCTTACACACTGAATTACTGCAATATATAAGATATCTGACTCCACAGGAAGGGACTGTTTTGTATTTACAGTGTGTACATCGAGCACTTGGTTATGCCCTCTAGGTATATAGAACAAATAATAACAAAAACTTTCAAGACTATTAAGTGTTTTTTTTTCCCTAGAAATCCTAACCCTAAAAAAAACGAACAGGTAACAAACCCAATTAGCATCAATATGATATCCTTATTTCTGCTCAGTGTCATTACCATGAGTTTCTCCTCCACTCCACCCTAAGATTAAGAACAATTTGTGTTTAGTAGCCAGAGGCTATGGAAATACTGATTGGGCTAATAGCATTGCTCAATTGTTGCCCTGTTTTTTTCTTGCTTCAGGCTACTTTCCTAGTGAGATTCTAAAATAAAGCAGATGATGTGACATGCTACTCAAATCAGGACTGCCTTTTTAAATGGCTTACTCAATTCCCATTGATTTTGCTTCTCATTTAATTGTAAGCCACCTTCTTCAACTTCAGTGTAGCTCAAAACATTTTTACAACTAAATTTACTTAGATTGTATATCTTAGGTCTTTAATGTGTTTTTGCTGAAGAATCTCTGCACTACTGGAAATTGCAAGTGTTTGCAAAATGTTTTGCCAAGCTATTTTTGAACACTGGAGCCAGTCTTTCATTTTTGGTAGGTGAATTAGGATTTATGTCAGGCGTTAAAAGACCCTAGGCCCAGTAGCACCTGAATGTAGCTATATTCTGCTTGTAATGCCACTTTGGATAGGGATATGATAGAGTTGTGTATGTACAGCAGTGAGCCAATAAGACTTAAAACAAGCCCTCTGGAATATGTTCAGGTAATGCTAGGGGACAGGAACCTGGGAACAGGTGATAAGCCCTGACCTGGCTCATCTGGAACCTGACAAAAACCAAGGTTCCTAGTATCAGGTGGATAAAGCTTGTGGCTCTGACTTGGTCCCTTGCCTTTATGCTGTACTGTGGTAGGGCTCTTGAAGAACTGTGGACTCCTGGTCACTTCAGGACTCCATCAGAGTCCTGAAGCAGTAGTTATTTCTCTGTTTGAACTACCTCAGCTATAGCAGGTGATGGAAATTGGTCTGCATATTGATGCTTGCTATTGTGTTCTGCTAATTTTTTACCTGGATTGCTATTGCTGTAAGGTTCACTGAGAGAGTTCAGATGAACAAAAAGCAGACTAGATATTTGCTTCAGAAGAGCAGGCTAGCTTCTTTTCAGTCTTATACAGCATGACTAAAGCAGTTGGCTAAGTAACAAACTTAGCATTTCGGAACTGCTTATCTTTTTGTTGCTTCCATGCCTTGCAGAATGAAGCCCAGGCATGCAGGTTGGCCCACACCCACACACAGAGTGACCTGATAGACCATGTCTGAGGCAGTATGAAAGAAGAACTGAAGTATATTTTTTTTAAAGGCCAATTCAATTCACACAAAAAATTAGACCTGGAAGAAAAGACAAGAGCCAGGGTCATTTTCAGTGGGTTTAAGCCTTGCCTTAACTGTCTAGCAGAAAAGATTTTTAGCACCTCATGTGATGATGGCCAGTCATCGTGCACACACACACACACACACACACACACACACACACACACACACGAAAACCCTGTCTCTGTAGGGTCTATAATTAACTCTCACTAAATAATAGACATGTATGTGTATCCTATAAGCTGTCAGCTACTGATCAGACAGTATATTACCCACAGGTACATGAGGAGAAATGTGCTGGTGTACAGCACGGTGTCTTGAGCACTGCCTATAGGGTGCTTTATGGGGTGGCATAAACTTTGTTTTCTCTGGGCTATAAGCCCAGAGAACCCATAAGCCTTGTTTCTCAGTTTCCTGTTCTCATCAGGAGGCCCAAATAAATTTCTAAATTTTAAAACCTGCCTGCAGAGAAACATCATGCCCCTGCTAGCTGCCCTCCTGTAACAGGGTTTCACTAGAACAACACCAGGCTTGTGTGTACAGGAAACAAAACTTACAGAGGATAATAGACATTATCATGCCCTCTTCTTCGCAAGATAAGAATACTCACATTATTATAAGAGCTTTCAGAACAAAAGATAACAGCTTGTTTTCCCTCAGTAATTTGTTTACACATGCACAAGATACCCATTTGCCCCTTATCGCATACATACGTACAAACACAAGCAAATAAATAGAAACAAGCTGTTTTATCTCTGGGCTTGAGAGGAAAGGAGCAATATAGTTATTATTCTTCCCGTTTCAAAAATAAATAATTAAAAAAAAAACAAACAGAGGGACACTCAAAGTCTAGGAAATATAAAAAATAATTTAGTAACAAGACAGAAGAAAAAGAAAAAATGAAAGAAAAGATAATATGTATTTTATATATTTCAGCAGAAGCTTCAAGTCCAAAAATATGTTTGCATACCAAAAGTAATACCTTCTTTAAACTGATAAACTGAGCAAATGTTAATGTTAAACAGTGTATTTCCTTGAAAGAAAAACATATTTCACTCTGAGGAGAACCGAGCTCTAAGGACATGAAGTAAAATGTGTAATCTGTTGATGAACAAATTAATTTGGCAGAGGCTTTTATATTATGCTTTTCTGCCTATGAGTAGGTATTTCTTACTCTTTCTTTAACACCAAAATTCAGGTATGTGAAAGGCTGCCCAAGATGTCCCTATAACTATTTCCATAGTTCCTTTCAACAGGGATGGATTCTTGGGGAAATTGGAGTTATAAAGCAAGTCATGCCCCCTGCTGCCACGCATCAGAGAGAGTTCAAAAATTAAAGATTCATCCTCCTCTTCTTCCTCTCCAAAAGCTGCTACCAGTTAGGCCTAAGACTCAGCAGCAAGAAAATTGCACATACTGAGGGTGGAAATGACCCCAGGCTGGCAGTGCAAAAGTCCCTTTCACTGCTGTTCTTTCCTTTTGAGCCATTCTAGCTCTCATCATCTAGATATTGCCATCATCCCCCTCTGCTAAGAGAAGAAAGCCCTATTGTTCCTTTTAAATGAATGTTCAGGTGATAAAGATGCTTTCATTCCACTGCCTTTGTGAGGCATCTTGATTCTGAAGAGGTCCAGGTCATTATGTTCCCTGTGCTACTCCCATCTTCACAGGCGAGACATGCAGCCCACCTGGGTGCACACGTGTTGGAGGGAGAGAGGCCACAGTGCTGTATAATTAGGCTGCAGTCCCTTCCTTCTGGGAAGGAAAAAGTAGTTGGTGCTGAGATAATTCAATAATCTTTCTGTTTTTTTTGGAAACAATTTGAGAATATATATATAAAAAGAAAAAGAGTTGATCAGGAATCTTTGTTTCTTTGCCCCTCAATCTCTTCTTTCAGTAACTTGAGGCTGCATTTGCTGGCACTTGTTTTGTCTATGGCTGAGTGTTTTCGGTTTCATGCCTGGTTGCCTGCCTACCTGAGCACCGCTGAGAGCGTGTTTTCCTCTGTGCAAGGAATGAATATGTTAGCCTGCCTGCTTGCACCAGGAACTGTTTCTATGGGAAGAAAAAAAAAAAAAGAAAAAGAAAGAAATGATCAATTGCTGTTGAATTACAGGCAGGCACTTCTTTCTGAAAATTGTTCCTGTAGACAACAGCTGAGGTTCAGTGAGGTGAATACAAGGATGTGTAAGATATTTTTCCCTGCCTTGACCTGTCCATTTCTGTGTTTGGGAGAGGAATGCAATTTGTTCCATTGTGAGATGGGATTGTCCTGCTACCTCTTATGGTTATAAGGAAGTTGTGAAGAGCGATATGGAAGATTCTTCTGGAATCTCGGATGAAATTTATTCCTTTCTAACTCTGCTAGAAAAGACGGACTCACTAAGAGCAGTGAGGCTACAGCTGCTTTCCAGGGCTGCAGGACTACATATCAGACTTTTAGCCTTGGCCTTGATTGTGAATTGCAAGGATATTTTAAAGACTCATTTAATTTTAATTAAAATGGGTTTGTGATTTTTCCATAGGAGCTGCAGAAAATGCAGTTGTGTATTCCTTCTAGCTTTGTATTGTGTTTTTGCCATGTGTGAGGATAAGAAATGTAAGGTTTCAGCAGTCCTTCCTAAAGGCAGATACAGAACATGATTTTTCATCTGAAAAATGCTGTCAAGAAAATGGAAAGCAACAGGGAGGAACAACATAGCCTGCCATACTGCAGGAGGCTTAAATCATGGCTGGAACTGAAGCCTTCTCAATTGCACACTTACTTAGAGCACTTTACTCTGCAAAAAGGAAATAGAGAAATCTATGGACTTAAAAGTTGTGATACCATAACGTTATATATAAAAAATCAGTGCACAATCTTACTTGTAATTTTTTTAAAGAAAAAGTGTGATACAAAACTAAAACAAAGCATGGGGTTGGTCCTGTGATGTACTGAAAATGTTCTGTGATTAGTGTCACATGGTTGAGGAAGGCAGATGGGGCAGCAAGTTCTCAGCATTTTCATTAGAATTTCACCTGGAGAAAGCACTCTGGTTCTTTTTTATTCTCTCCCTATTTTTTATTCTCTCCCTATTTCCCTTTCCCTCTCTCTTTCTCTCTCTCTTTTTTTTTTTTTCTGGTATTATATTTTCTTTCCCAGGTCAATGGAAACTCTGATCATTTCAATTCATTTCAAGATTTATGCCCTATAACTAAGCTTTTACTGATAAGAGTTGGCCATTCCATTTCTTTGTTATCTCCTCTTTCTCCTAAGTATATTGTAATACCCAATCCCTGAACTTTTTCTCCATCTGTTTCTTTCACCCTGCTCACTGTCACTGTGGAATCAAAGGCATAAAGCAGAGATTTACACTGTTCACTGGCCTTTTCCAAGTGCTCTTAGTTGTCTGTTTTAGGGAAATCCAGTTTAGAACACCAAATTTGAAGGAACAGAGGGTGGCAGGACAAATCTTCTTGCTTACATAAAACCTAAGCGGTCACCTTGTGGGATTCCCCATATATTTTTTTATCTAGCCTTATTTGTGCATCTGTCCAAATTATTCTGTTAACTCATTCAAAGTTGTAAGATGTCTGAAAATTCTCAAAAGTCAATCATAGACTATTCTCTCAAATGAGGTCCTCTTATCTCATATATAAGACCTTATTATATACAAGACCTCATATATAAAAGCACAAAACATCTCTAAGTATTTTTGCAGGTGTTAAAAGCAAGGGCTGTTATCATAGACCTTAAGTTTTCATGGCTGAGAAATTTCTGATCTTCCTCTCCATTCTTATTTCCCATTTACACATATTTTGCATACATTTCACAGCTATTTTGTTTTTATTGTGTTTAGTCCTTGACAAGCATATTCCAAAGTCCAGTATCTGGAATTAGAATTGTTTCCTTTTTAGTGTGTGATGAAGTTAGTCAGAAAAATGTAGAAGTAATTTTCTTAACCACTACTGGGGCTTTTCCTGTTTTCAAAGCTATTTCTTGATAGCTGTTGTAACATGATCATTTAGGAAGGAAGTGAAGCATTTCTTTGTCTATGAACATTTGCCTTGAACAAATGATAGCTGGGACATAGACTCCAGGTAAGCATATTTTTTTCAGATGATCTTTAAAATGATCTGGTAAAGGATCTAGGCTCTTCTCTGTCATCAGATAGAGAATGTGTAACTTTGTATGAAATATTGTTACCAACTGTGATCTGTGCTATGAGCTGAAAATAACTTTTTCTTGGTAATATTTAATAAGGCCTAGTCTTTTTTTTTTTTTTTTTTAGCAATTTCTCCTACTTTGTGGTAAAATTGCAGGAGATGTACCATTTTCTATCCCAGATGTACAGATTTCTGAAGTTACGGATGAGTTCCTGTAAGAGAGGATTTTGTTTTTTCTGGATAAAGTGTCATTAAAATGCATGTGAAACTACTCAGCTTCTTTTTTGTTTCCTCAAAAAAAAAAAAATTCTTCTGTTTCACATTTTTCCTTGACACAACATATTCAAGATAGTAAATGTGATATATTTGGATGGAATCTTCCATATTCATATCAAAGCAATAGGATATTCAGGGATATCATTTGGATACCTAACATCCGAAGCAGCTCTCGCTCTTAAAAGAAATAAAATCAACAACCCATTTATTAAAAACAAAACCCCCGCAATGTGCCAATTGAAAAGCCCACTTCATCCCCCCCCATCTGACAATTCCCCCTTGCACAGCCCCAAAATTCAACCACAGAGAGCTCCTAGGAGGTCTATCCATATTCTGTTTATTCCAGATTTTTTTTCCCTAAATAATTAGGCTAAATTTTCAACCAATATGCTGTGTTACCTGCTTTTGGCCAAAGAGAGAAGGAAAAAAAATCCTACAAAAATGAGCACACTTATCTTTGTTAACTTGAGAACCACATCTTCGCAATTTCTTTCAAGCCTCCTCTAGTTTTTGTAAGTGTTCCTCTGAAACCTTCCCTGTTATTAGCATGTCATATAGATAACAGACAACAGCATTTACCCCCTGCCTTACTTAGCCCATTATTCTTTGAAACACAGCAGGTGCTTTTCTTGTTCATACCTAAATAGCCCTGAACGTGTGTTTACCATCAGATCTTTTTTTTTTTTTTAATGCTAGCCGCAAAGGCACCTGCTGGTAGGTTTGGGACAAGTCTTGTTTGGTAACTCCTCTTCCACGAACAGGTTTAGACCCAGTTTTGGCCAATGTATGCAGGTGATTTTGTATTTTAGACAAACTTACTCCACCGTTACCCTCCAAGATGCAGTTGGTACAGCCAACTCACTGATATCCATGGAGGAAAGTGGGCTCTGGTCCCGAGGGGGATCTTGCATGCGGCTTTGCAGGGCTTGTAGCAAAGGTTTTCCCCACGAATGCCGAAACTCCTTTGCCATTTACTGCAAGCAAGACTGTTATGTCTGCTCCGAAACCAAGTGTGCTTGGTACACGTTAGTCTGAATTTTCCTACCCTGTTACACAGCTGATTAACTACTCTGCACTATAATTGAAGCTTAGAGAAACAATTTCTGCCCACGACTTGCAGTTATGATTGACTTTAATGTTAACCAAGTATATTTGTAAATTATAGTGACAAGAAGACTGCCTGTTAATCATTACTTGTCCTTACAGTACCACGATACGGAGCGTGCTGTATATGTTCATTTTCTCCTGCGTACAGCCAGGGCTCCGTTATCCACGGACGGTTTATTCAGCTGACAGATTAATTGTGCTGCAGATGCAGAGGCTCTGGGGGAGGCCAGCTCAGCTCTGGCAGGATTATTCATGCAAGTTCAGGGCTGGGCAGCGACTGCTGCATTAGTCTTACAGGGCGCATGGTGATGCTGACAGGGGGACCAGGGGGTACCAAAGTGCATGGACACCCCTGACAGACCTATTTGCCCTGGTACAGCCAGGACAACCAGTAAGCTCAGCCAGCATGGTGTGCCTCCTGCTGATCTGCCTGGATGTGTGTGGGATATTGCTCAGTGCTCCTGGTTTTGGACCTCTTATCATGAGCTCATGAGCCCTCAGAGCCTGGAGTTCATGTCGAGGAACTTCAACAGTCACACGAAAATCAGCTCAGGACTGATGGGAGGTGCTGGCTCCAGCTGGGAGCCAGTGGCACCACCTTTCAAATCAGTGCTACCTTACTGGAGCACTTCTATTTACACATATTTCCAAGATTTCTATAATATCTGTTGTGTTTCAGCCTCTATATTCTCCCACTCTTCTGGCACTGCAGTTTCCTAAATGAGGAAAATTCCTGCCTTAGGCTCTAAGTCCTCAGATGAAAGTATTGGGGCTCCAACATTTAATTTTCAGAGTTATCTTAAACCAGATTACCAACCAGTTTGCTCATGACTGTCCAAACACTAGTGCAATAGTGGACACAGTGGTAACGAAATGGAAAAGAAGGGTTAGGAGTAGGGCAAGGGCAGGACTGCCATTTTCATGTGTAGCACTGGTGTGTGTGAATTTAACATGCTTGCAAAATTGTGATGTTACTGCTAGACATTAAACTGATTTTAAAGAGTCATTTGAAAAAAGTTATTGAAACAACCAGTAGCAGGAAGCATTTTGGAGCTTGCCAAATGCCAGAAGGACTTTAGCTCTTTCTAGTTCATTTCCATGCTGAGGCTTATGTTTCTATTAAAATAAAAAAATAGGTATTGTTTCCTTAGCAGATCTATTATGTATGAAACTCCATCTCACTGAATTCCAGTATAAAATGTGTTTAAGTACTATTTTTTTCTTTAATTCTTCTGGAAAGGCTTGAAAAATAACTGTTGTTTAGTGGAACCTTCCATACTATTTATGCAAAAATCCCATCAAAGCCTGAATCTATCTCCCAAAGATTTTCACATTTGCATTTTACGGGAGACAATCTATTTTACCTTGTTCAGAGTGGATTTTTTTTCCTCTCATTCATTTCTTTAAAAATCAAATCCTTTTCCAGTTTACTGTATTGTGTTTTTGCTGTACACAGAGAAATTAAAAAAGAAATAATTTGGTCGTTTTTCATAAAAGCAGGTTTGGAGTATGATTTCCCTAGGATTAGTAACTGCTAACAATTTAAAATGAAAGGCAGTTAACAGAGAGACAATTTATCCTTCCTTCCTGCAGGAAGTGTAAATCATAACTGAAATTAAAGATCAGGTCTTGATCACATGCTTTTTACAACCTTGTTCTACAAGGGGAAAACTAATCCTTGACATTTAAAGCATAGGTTTTCACAATAAAAGTATTTTGTCTTTGCTTGGTGACAAACTGAAATTGTTAGTATCCGTTGAAAGTATCTCTGTGCATTTATATTCCTTGAAATAGTAGAATCACTTAAAGGGAATTTTATGAATATACTCACTATATCACAACTTGTTATCCTTTCTAATTCCCATATAAAGATTTTAAATATTGCTGTTACCAAAATAGCATGATAAGTTTAGGAAGGGATATGAAAGAAAGGTTGGAAAATGTGGGAATTATTAGCTTGACCTAAGTCTCATGTATATAGTGAAAATCAAAAAGTATTTCTATTTCTTTAATCTAAAACTGGGAAGATGCCAGCAGCAGAGAGAGAATGTAACTGCCTTTCTTATGTTTCTTTTTCTCTGGGCTACATTATATATTCCCAGGCAAGAACAAAGCTATGAGCTATACTTATTAATGATGAATCTGAGTTGGTACTTGCTTATGCCACTGTAAAAGAGGTATGATTCCAGTAGTGTGGCATAGCTCTAAATCCACAGCAAAATCCTATTCAAGCCCCAGTTTATCAGTTGAAATACTGCTCAGTTTGGTCCAGAGATTTCATGCCTACTTTCAGCCCAATAATTAAAGGATGCCAGAGGATGCTGATGCCTCTTGCAAACTGACTGAGACAGCTGGGACTTGGAAATGAGAAACTGGATGAACTAAGCGGCAATGAGGAGACAGAAAAATAGAGCAGACGAGATGAAGGCTAAGCAGTAAAGAATTCCAATAAACTAGTAAGAGATGGAATGAGTTTCATCAGATAAAAATAAAATATATCTGCATGTGGAAGAGAAGGACAGTAGAAGATGTAGACTGGTGCCATTTTACAAAAAGTGCTTTACAAAGAACAGATGGGGAAAGAATACTTTGGAAGAAACATAATATCATTACTTGTTTTGTTATACAGTTTCTTTTGGGTAGATCAAAGGAAACTGCTCTCTGATTTTTTAGCTAAAATCTTGTCTTGAAGCAGAGCCACTTGTTTAGAACTGGGGTTAGTGTTGCAGCTGAAGAGTCAGACAGGTGTTCTTCTCTTTGACATCTGTGATCTGTTTACTATGCAGGATGAATAAAGCAATTTAGGGCAGAAAATATCTGGCTGCATATTGCTGATTTCTGTTTCTAGAAAAAAGTACCTGGAAAACTATATGAAACTGGCTATATAAAATATGACAGTAGAGAAATGTTGATTGGCTTTATTAGACAGAATGTGCACAGGATAAAAAGGGAGAATATATATAGATTTGCTTGGCTATATCTTCAGTATCTTTAGTTTGAAAGCTCACTCACAGCTTAAGATTTTTGTAGACTTCTCAAATCTAATCACAAATATTTTCCTATTGGTGAACGTCGAAGGTTCAGCATCTAAGGTTCAGATGTTTTCAAAAGACAATTGGATGATGGAATCATTGCAAAAATAATTAGAGAAAAATATATATCCAAATATTATGTTTGCCAGAAAAGTCACGAGAGTTACATATTATGTGTAAATGAACTGTATTTATGTCAATTTGATTGTAAACTTCAACCGTTCTTCAGGTGAAGTCAGATTGCGATAACAGTTTCAAAGCTAATATGCAGGAATTGTAATGAAGTTTAAATAAACACTGACAGCATCCATGTGTACTCCCAGATAAGGATTGTTATCAGTAAATAGAGATGATGGGAGACTTTCTCCAATCATGAAAAGCATCTATTGCACTGACAGTACAACAAAAATATCTCACAAATTAATTATTATGCTCTCACAAGGTTTAGGTGGAACTTGTTTAATGTATGTAGATTTTTTCCATGGACACTAACATAAGACTTATTGATAATACTTCTGAATGATGCAATAAATTGACTTAACATGTTATCTTAAAGACAGTGGGGTGCATTTCATATTACATTTTCTTTCTAAACTTATATGTTTAGTAGAGCCAGTTAACATTTTTATTATAGGCGTCTTATGTCCATTTTAGACAAACCGCTCCATGCAGAATAAGATACAATTTAGCTGGACACCAGTTCCCTGCCTGCTCATCACCTCTTATACCTGAACAAGATTGATGCCATTAGGAGCAAAGATGGAACCAAATGAATCCTGGTTTTCTACCGCATCCGGGTAGGCTTTGACGTTTGAAATCGAGGAGCAATGAATGGTTCAAGATATTTTGTTTCAAGAATTTTTTTCTAGAGGATTCCAGTTGTGAGAGTTCTAAACTGGCAGAATCTTTTTTAGAAGACCTTCGTTATAAGACTTCAGCATCTGTGAACCTTTCAAACATTCAGAAACAAAGAGAGGAAATGCCTCTATGTAAAATATATAATGGCCTAACTACCAAGGCAAATAGATATGCATCAGCATCCTGATGAAAATAAGACAGCTATTAACCAGGATATATGTTATTTCTATTGCTTAACTCATCTGAACTACTTTAGAACATGTTTTCTTTCTATTAAAGTGGAAGAAACGTTCCTAAACACTTAACGGATTATAAAGTAAACCTTTTCTGGGAAAAAAATACTTTAAAAAAATGCTTTGCAAGAATGGACAAGGAGCTTTAGTATCAATAAGCTTTTATTTTTAGTAAAAAAAAGTCTTTTTTTAGTAAAAAAATAAAAAAAGGAAAAAAAATCCCCATGAAAACTGCAGAAATACAGGGAGTTCATTTGATTATCCACTAACACTATAAATTATGAAGAAAAATACTATGGTCTGTAAAAACACAGCACAACTACAATTACATGCTAAAAAGAAATCTCTTAAATAAGTAAAGGAGATATTATTAGAAGTATGTCACAGAAAAGGTTAATTGGTTCCTATTTACTTGATAAAATTAAAAACCGATGAATCTGATTCATGCTGGCGTAGTTCCACACTTTCCATGGACTTGATGGTGGCATAATAAAGATCAGAAAGTATTACTTACTGCAAACTGTGTTTCTTAAAATACATGAATACTACCAAAAATGCTGAACTGCAACACATTACAGATTTTTGAAAATATCTCTTTCTCCACTAAACAAAAAGGAACTGAAAGCTCTCCCTGAGACTGTGAATTGAAGGGTGTTACAGATCTCCTAGGACACACATGTAATTATGGCTATGAATTGCACCATGAAGTAAAATAGTATCAATTATAAGAACAATGTAGACCAAAAAAGGACATCCGGAAGAAGACAGGAGTCCCACATCGTTTCACGTACTGTGTGTTGTTCAGAACAGCTCTGCAAAAACACTTTCTTTGAGAGCCTTGATGCACTTTTCTAGAAACGGCCCTTGCTTTCTCCTTAATGAGTACTTATGCAAAGGAAGAAGCACTCTCAGGAACAGTCAGTCTCTTGCTTACCTAGCATGACAAATTGTTCTCTCATCAGACTCTTGCAATTCTCTAATTTGTTAGAGTTAACATGGATTGCACAGGTAAAAATGGGAGCTGAGAAAGGCTCCTCTGTAAGTGCTTTCCTTATGGCTCTCCTTGCCTTAATTGCCCACTCTGTGTATTTCATTAGTTTACAAGCACACTTTGTTTTTTCATGCAGCTTAGTTTTCAGACTTAAGGCACTCTGGAACTGGAAAAAAAAATGTCTTATTGAACTCCAAGAGGTGCATCAAGTCACTTCCCAAAGAGTTCATCATGATCCTGAATACTTTGGTAACGAGGGGAACATAGCTGATTGCCCTGGAGCTACTTTTATGGTTTATTTTCTTTTTAGGTGAATTTATAATTCCAAAATGACCTCAGAATGACAGCTTTGCTGTCTGTTGCTATTTACAGAACAAGTACAGAATATGCTGCAACCTATGCAGAAATGTCTTCCCCAGAGTTAGGGTGAAAGGGGAATACTAACGGAAAACACATGTATAATCTACATAATGTTCTTAAAAATGTAAAAATTGGGAACAAACTGATATTTGTTCACACCTGATGCCAATGTCATAAGGAGACTATGACTTGTAACTAATACTGAACTGAAAGTACCCAATAATTCATTCCACCAAATTACAATTACATAATGCTGATATTTGAAAAATGTTATTATTCATTTTATTAAAAACTTGAAGAATTAAAATAAATATTTGAGATACTTTTATGTTTGGGATAATTAAAATGATGCTGCTCTACATTCAGGTTCTACATCACTGCTAAAACCCAAAAGCTGTATGTTGGTGCTGATGTTGGAATACATTTAGTCTTAGTCATTTAGTCTCTCAAAGCCCATTTATCTTATTATCTATTTCTTAAAATCTATTCAGTTTGCAGATAAGTTATAGCAATGTTTTTCTTCCTAATTTTCATCAGTTACCTAAAAGGAATAGGGTAGGAAATCATTAAGACCTATTTGCCTTTTCTACATTTTCATGTAGTGCCTCAAATTTTACACTTTATGTTTTTTTTTCTTTAGGATGAGGGCTGGAAAGGGTAAAGCATTGCCAGTGCAGTGTTAGCCTCTAGGAGCAGTTGTCTTAGTGACCCGCAGCAAAAGAAAGAAGGTGTCCTAAAATCGTTACATTCCTTTATGTCCCTTTCAATTTACTGAGACAAGACTGATGCTTACATGCAGCACAGCCCCATCCTAAGATTCTTGGTAAACGGTACAGTCTTCTATTACCGGGACAGCTTTATCTACTGCCACTGCTTATAGTGTAGCCTTGACGAAAAACATCATTTCTTTGTTTCATTTCAGAAAAAGCAGTCTGAGTAGGTACCATGTCCACCATGATAAGACCTTTTATCTTCTCCCTCTTTATTATAGTCTTTTTAATCAGACAAGAAAATGTCCCTGGTCAGCTGGAAGAATGCTGTCCCAGAACTGCGCTTGTTCCAGAAGCAGTTATAGGGAAGCTGTGAAAACCCAACTTCTGGCACATTTGTTAGGCTGTTTTTGTGTAGGTCATGGAGCCTTTACTGGTAGATTTAAGATAAAGGAAGACGTTAAATGATGAAAACAATTGAGCATATGCTTGAAATGATACTTGTATTAAAGTTTTGTTGGAGTATGAGAATATGTCGAATCTACAAAGGTTCTTTACTGCCCACTTGCTTCTGATTTTAAACACATAAGCTGATATGAAACTTGGACATTTCAGCTTAATTTATTGCTCTGCTACCCCTTAAGTTACTGAAAATCAAACTCTACATTATTACGTATAGTGAAACAATTAAAGCTGAGCATGATTGCCTTTGCTAAACTGGGATTACAGGGACTGATTTTCCTCTTTGTTGTAATAAATTTGGAAATTCAGTCAGGAAGATAACCTTGGGGCTGCCAGGCCCTGCAGATCCCCCCAGCTCTTCCGTTTCCCCCCACCCTGGCTTCCCCTGCCCAATCCTGGCCCCATCTCAGCCCCGTCAGGGCCATCAGTCACTGCTCTGAGGCACCACCATGGTGCCACCTTCAGCTCCATGTCCCTGCACAGACATGGGCCCCCGTGGACCCCCAATCTGCCCCGACCCTCTCCTGGCCCTACCCCACCCCACCAGCATCTCCTGATACCAGGGAGCCACTGAGCCCTTCAGCAGCCTCACAGATGCAGATTCAGAATGAGGCCAACATCACACATAAACATTGATCTGCTACTTATGTTCAGCAGATGAAATACTGAAAAAGTGGGAAATAAGCAAAATAACAAACCTGAAACTTGCAACCATGCAATATGAAATTCTAGTCTTGCTCATCCTTGCTATTTTATCTTGAAGTGACTCTACATCCTCACAAGAACAGCTTTACAGGTATGTCTGTACATCCTCTGTAAAGAATGGGTAGTAAAAGTTAAAGATTCTCTGTTAAGCAGATGTTTTGAAACCTTGAGCTGCTATAAAATATTTTTACAAGAAGCTGATCATGCTTTACAGAGAAATAACAGAGAAATGACTATACATGGAAAATAAAATGCAATGATGTGGTACTCATACCATCATATGTTTCTGAAAGCACTATAATTTTTAAGGCGATGAAATTGGCACTATATTTTCATTGATTTGCTAGATCTATTAAGGTTCTAATGGCATGTAGAAAATGCCATTTACCAAAGATTATTAAATGCTTATCAATCATTATGGAAGTTACTTTATATCTGTTCCATGGACCACTAGTCAGTGAGAAGATCAAAATCATTAGCAGCATTTTGATTATGATTTACTAAGAACTACCTCAATTTTCAGAATATATATCTGAATATATCTGATAATATATATCCGAAAATATATGTATTATATATCTTAGTTATTTGCCCACTAGAAACAAAGTATGCAGTTTGAAAAAGACCAAAAATCTTTCTGAAAGATATTTTTGTTGTTTATGATTCTTTTCAACACAGTTATTAATAATAGCATTATTAATGACTTTTTCCTCTTCCATGTCTGAAAAGATGCTCGCTTGATTAAAAGATAGTCCCTTGTATTGTATGAATTCTGGGAAAAACTGTTATGTGCAAAACGTGTTTTAAATCCTTGCCCATTCATTTTAATGATGAAAAACTGCGGTGCTACAAACTGTGACAAAGACACAGAATGAAGGATAATTACAGAATATGTTACTACCATTCATGTGTGAAATCCTCTAGGCTTGAAAATGCATGCTCTTAGATAGTAAAAGAGACACCAGTAAAATGGATAACCTTGATGCACAGAAAATAAATTCTGATCACATCCACTTCTTCACCAGGTATTCATTTGAGAATGCTTCTGTGTACTGCACTGTTTTTCATTCTGTTTTGGTCTTTGCTTTCTCAGCATAAGGATATTCTTTTAAAAAGAAATACCCTAAAGGTCAAATTATTGCTGAAAATTATTTTTTGGTTAATATGTTTTAAAATAAGTGTATTTTGGGGCTGATTTTTATTATACAAGTCTTGAATTCTTCGCTAAAGTGCATATTATACTTTGTCAAGGAAACACATTTCTCCATTTATTTGACTAGCCATCATTTATGAAGACTTAAATGAATAAAAATGTATTATGTATACGCATAGTATAAAATTTATGTAACTATGATAGTTTACTTTAACTTGCAGGTTATCCTCACAGTTTGTTATATAATCAACAAAGACAGAACTTATGAAAAAATACTCGCTTAATATACACAAGTCTTTTAAGATATACATAATTTTTTAAGCTAAGAGAAACCCCAAAGGAATCCAGCTTATTCAAAGAAATAAATTGATTTTCGAGTAAGTATAGCATTTGCATGAGAAACTCCTGGAAATCAAAGTGTTTGTCAGCTGTTTCTATGAACACATTTTGTGAGCAAGAAGCATTTTGAAAATTAAAAATGGGCATAAAAAATGTCAAGCAAAACCAAAATTACGGCATTTTCATAGAGCTGATCTACAAAGAAGGAAAGATTATCCATGGCATAGACCTTATCAAGGAACAACATATTTTTCTTTTCTAATTTGTCTCATGTTTAAGTTTCTTTTGCTTGTCCCTAGATTAGAAGATCAGTCACTACCTTCTGTTTTTTCTGTGCTGGCAACAGCCTTAGGGATAAGTTACTCTTACAACAGTCTTTTATACTCTCCTAAGCTCTACCATGAGTGTACCTTTCCTGCAAGACTGTCACCCAACCATCTCTCAGCACTGTCTGCTTTTGCTCTTCCATCATTGATAGATAGTTAGGAGAGAAAAACAGACAGATGAGTAGGCAGAAACAAGTAGAATGGAGAGGTTTTATTAAATATTTACAAAATTCAAATTAAATGTATTCCATTCACTCCACTCTGTGAATGCAGAAAACGAGACTTACTCCTTGCATGACATAGTGAAGGTTCAGACAACTTCATGACAGCATGGCATGGGTAGTACCACTGAAGTCGCTAAGAATAACCAGTAATTAATATGAGTAAGTTTTTGAGGGAGTAAGACACTGTATAGTAACATATTCTGAGCAAGGAATGTTCTTTTCTCCTTAAATGGCCCATGCTAATTTTCTGCTCAAATATCCGACAGGCAAGTAAATCTCTCAGAGAGAGAGAGAGAGAGAGAGAAGTCATACTAGCCCCATCTTAAGAAGCCAAAAGAATCAGAGCAGGAAACTGGGGCCTTGAACTCAGTCCTTGAAAGGAGTCTCTTTTTCTGTCTAGTGCAGAGGGAACCTAAAGATGAGAATTTGTATTAAAAAAAAAAGAATCCTGCCTCAGTATGTCCTTCTTCTGCCAACTGCTTGGGTGATCTGGAGCAAGTTACTGAGCCACAGTACAAAACCCCGCTTAGCCCACTACAACCTTTTCCTCACTTCAGTACAATGGGGCCTTTGCAGATTTGGGGGTTATATTACTCCTCTATCTCTGACAACTGAATGTTTTTAAACTACAGAGCAGCATGCAATTATAGCTTATTCCATCTGCCTTCATCTTGGCTTTGGAATATTTTTGGAGAAATAAATCTTTAAAAGATCCCTTATGAAACAATCTGTTAGTCAATTAATATAAATAGGAACGGAAATGGATTACTGTAGTATTTTTTGAATAGTAAAAGCATTCCATAAAAATTCTGAATTCCCTGGGTTTTTAACTAATTTTATTTCAGCTTTATTGGCAACAAAGTTGCATGAATATGCAACACCTTTTCCACATGCCCTGAAGGAACAAAAGCTGTTAAAACATTATGAAGAAAGCTTTATGACTTAAATCTTTTGTGTTTCTCCCAGAGTTACACTGGCAAATAATTCAGTAATAATAAAATTAGTTAATGAGGAGTTTCATCAATTTAGAATAGCAAAAAGTGCTTTGATATTTCATGTAAAGCAGAGTTCTACACTGTTGTAGTAAACAAAACAAGAATTTCAAAGTATATATTTGACCAAGTGTGTTTAAAAATATTGAGATCACTAGTCGTGTATCAGAAGTGTATATATGAAGTAATTAGAGCCTGCATCTATCTACCAGTTGCTCAGAGAGTGAGTTATAACTAAAAATACTGTCATATTCCTATTTTAAGGAGAGGGATAAATCATGGCTAGAAGTATGTCATTTAAGTACAGATTCAGGGAAGAAAGAAAGAGAATAAATTCAGTGCAGTTCATTAGGAATTTGGCAAGAGATTCTAGTCAGCACTGAGGGTGAGATTAAATGTTGGCTTCACTCATGTCAGTAGGAATTTTTGCTTTGGGTTTCAGTGGAGCCAAGCTCTCAATACTAATATGAGATTTGAGGGTCATCACTTTGTACTTCAATCTGAAAGCTAAACCTTTCTGAAAATGGGCAAGCTGCATTCCCTAAGCTGTCCCATAGACTGCAGTATCCGTAACTTCCTCTTATACTTTTTATATATGAAAAGAAAGTACTTATATTTAAAATGTTTAGAGATGCACTTAGATCTTAAATCAAAGTACTTAATATAAGAACTCCTTCTTTAATGGGAAGAGAAACCTCTACCACATCCACTTGATCATTACCTCTTAAACAGCACTCAGAACAGCACTTTCTTTTGTCAGAGGAGAGCTGAGACTGATTTTTAACAAGGACAGAGATTAGGCAATGCAATGATTTGACCTCCATCCTGGGACTGGGCCTGGCCGTCAGCCAGGGGAACATACATCTTTCCACAAGGGGTGTTAAAGGGAAGCGTATAGATTCATTCTTTGGGGAATTCTCAGGTAATTACCAAGGCATTGCCTTTGAGGTTGTATATCTTCAAAGCACACTTCATCCCCCGCCTTATAGCAGGGAAAAGTCAGATATTTTCCAGCTCTTTCTGACTAGTAAACAAAAGAGAATCAAACAGGATGAACTAGGAGTCCTTTCTTGCCTCCCCAGTAGCATCCTCTGTGTTCAGACTGACTGATGATGTGCACAACACTGAGCAGACACTAAAAACAATTGCATTTTCATTTTGTTCTTTAGAAAGGAAATGTTTCCAATAGTCTGATGTGCTCCTTACTGAGATGGTTACCTAATTGGACTACTTTAGCAGTTTATAAAACTGAGACAATAATATTATTTTTTACAGAGCCCATTGTGGCAGCTACATGGCAGAAACTTTCAAGTTCTCATTGGAAAAATAATTATGTTGGTTTTGTTGCCAATATTATAATTTCTTTTGTAGATACAATATGACAGTACCTCCAGTTGTGACTTCTTAAACCACTTCATGGGAACCAAAAATTGCTCTATTTTAACTTTTTAAATTTATACACAACTCTATAATGTTCCTGTGACCTAATAACCCTTCATGCTTGATGTTAAAACATAGTCTAGGAAAGCAATTTGTGTGTCAGATAGATTGATTGTTGCCAGTAAGTAAGTCAAAAGTGCCATTTTCTACCTATGTCATTTTTTGAAGGTGTAGGGCAAGTATGTAATATGACTGCAGGGAAGACTCAGAAGAACTCTTATGTATTTTCAGATTATTTTTTTGAAAGGGGTTAAAGGATAGAAGTGTTGGAACAAGAATAAAGAGAGATTTCAGATAGTGGGAAAAAAAAGATGAAGGGAAGAAGGGAAAAATGAGGGAATTTGGGGGTAAAGAGTTAACACTAAGGATTAGGAGATAAGGAGCAATGGAAATCAGGAGAGAGAATCTGAGACAATAAATGAGAGAATCTGTCTGCTTCACAGCCTCTTCTCTTTCTGGCCGCAGTCCCCCACCACCCTAATGATGCCTCAGGTCAGTTCCTTTCTCTAACAAGGTGTCATGATCCTGGGCCCTTGCTCTTCAAAGATTTGTGAGATCACCCCCTTGCCCTGCTTGTGGCAGCTAAGGTTTAACTGTTCGCTGTTCGTTGATTCCCTTCCTGTAAGTCAGGACCTCAGTCATGTCTGCCATTTGCTCCCCAGAGAAGACGGAGGGGAGACGAGGGAAACATTAGTTATGCTCTAGACATCTCTGCCCTTCCTGTCAGTTAGAATTAAGGTGATGCCGGCATTTCAAGTCTGTCATTTCTTTTAAGAGCTTGAATACAAAATGCTGTAACTCTTCAACTCCTAGTATTTAGAAGTCTAAATAGTGCTGAACACAATAGATGATAGTTCTGGACACATCTAATTCTGTTATACTTAAGTTTTTTGGTCAACATAAGACTCATCTAACCCTCAGAAGTGCTGTGAAGTCAGTCTAATGATTACAAAGTGCTGCAAGTTCTTTTCAGAAAAGTGAAAAATACAGTTCTTTGTGGGTATATATTACAAAGCACTTTATATATCACTTTAAGTGATATGGTCAATATTTTTAGAAATAAAAACCAGCAAATGAATAACATTGTTCTTCCTTCTTTCCCTCCTCTGTATTCTCTAATGCATACTGTAATTTTAATCAAGATAGATATTTCTGATGTTAATTTGTAAATGAAGAGGAAGCTTCACTTATAGAGGAATTATTTAATGTCCTGTGTTCTGCACTCTATTTCTTCTCTGTAAGTTAGTTTTGGAATCAAGGACACGCTGTAATGTTTTTATGTTATTGTTGTTCAGCATTGTTGTTGGATAGTTAATTTGCTGTAAAATCCACACTATATCATTATTATTAATTAGGATAACCACGAGCCTGGCTTTCTAAAGCTATTAAATGCAAATCTTTAACCACATAAAATATAAATGTGCAGTAAAAGTTCTTCAGAAGAATTATGTCATGGAAAGATTAATACAAAGTAATTAAATCCTCATTGAAAGGGATCCATTTTGTCAGGTGATGAACCTGGACCAGGAGATAAAGACATAAAAACAGAAAACTACTGTGTTTACCAACTGACAATAAAAACAACCCTTTGTGACTGATAAAAAAAAGAGGATCAAAGCTATACTTGTACAACTTTATTCATCAAGAAGCTGAAGAGATAAATAAGCATAAGTGAATTGATCAGTACTTTACAGTCTGTGCTGTTAATCATCAGTGTTTTTCGTAGCATTAAGAAACATAGCAGATATCACCTGTTCTATATAATACTATCATCTCAAATGTATGTACCTTTTAGTCAGAAAGACATAGAACACTGGAAAATTTTCAAGGGATCATTCCAACAATGCAAGCAAATTTTAGTATATATGTAGTATAATAACAGAGAAATTTAATCCAGAAATTATTCCTACATAGGTATGCATACATGAAACTCATACATGAGTTTAACTTAAAGTATTTGCCTAAGTGGTTTTCTGAAGAAAAGCTTCATACACACTTAAATACATTTCTGATTTATACTACTAGATTCTAGGAGGTAAAGATTCTTACTTACTGCAGTTTTGAACAGTAGGTCCTTCAGTATTGGCCTTGATTTCATTGCTAATAGAGTACCAGCAGAAAAAAAAAAAAAAAAAAAAAAAAAAAAAAAAGTGATAATGCTAATTACAGAAAGGTGCTTTTTTTTTTTGGTGAGGTAAACAGAAGGGTTTGAGGCAATAATTTGAATTTGGCTTATCAGAAGTCTGATAGGAGATAAATATTTTTTGAAATAACTACAAACAATTCCTGGAATAGGATCTGGAATAATACATATGATCTTCTGTGAACTTTTAACTGACTGTGGTTGTAAAAAGGTCATAAAAATGATTGCTGATAAAGACGCCATGTGTCATTTAAATAGAGGTTACTTTTGGCCAGGTTGTAACACCCTGCAGTTAACATAATACAGATCTAGGAATGAGCTGTATATCAGTGGAAGATATTTAATAGCATAGATTTAAGTATAATAGCAGCAAAACCAAAAAGACCCACCAACTACCAAAAAGGAAAATAAATAAGCTCAGAGGAGGCTTAAGAATGGAAGTTGTCTCTGAGAAAGCTGTATGGAATAAGTATAGCCATTTAAAGGATTAAAATACAGCTAAGGTCAGCTGTATTCAACTGGAATAGAGCTCACGAGTCTTTTGCCAGGAGCCCAGTAAAAACTGGAGAGCTACATTCAGCACTGCTGGCACAGATATTATACACCTAATAAACTGAGCTATTCCCCCCCCAAAATATCTCTATTCTCATCTTAACATGACGGCTTGAATTTGGTTTTCACCTGGGGGGCAGACTCACACTGTAGGCAGGACTTTGTGTGCACACTTGTGTGTCTGTAGACTCTATAAACAAAAGTTTTGGCAGAGGCTGGGTAGGAAACTAAACGAGACAAGGACCTCCTGAATGTAAGTCTAGGGGGAATTTTAACTCTGTGACTTTAAGTAAGGGGAAGAACTTGGGTTTGAACTCCGCTTACCTTTAATGATTAGATGCGATAATGGGCAACCTGTGAGCAATCTATTGTCTAATTAATTTATTGTAGGATCATACCAACATATCCCACCCACCTCATTAAGCAAAATTAAACCTCTGGACTAAACATGGGTTCTAATTGGCTGCTCTGTTCACAGAACTTGTAAAAGTGACTGCATTTTGGAGCAGTTTGAGTAATATCTGGATCAATGAGTTGGGCACATATCTAACTAACCAGAGCGTTGTCTCTTTTAATGCTGGTGTTCCATTTCATCAACATACATTTGTAGCACAGTAGGGGCACAATTTCCTTTCTTGAACATAATTTTAATTCATTAAATATGCTACTGGCCAAAATTTAACACAACAAATGATGACAGAGAACCTAGTTCCTCTCTCTTATTTGTATCAATTTCTTTTAGGATCTGCATACATGTGAAGCATTTCTGCAGGAAGTATATGCTCCTTTAAGAAATACCTTAGTATTAGCACTGCTTCTACCATGTCAGGGAAGATGTTTATTGCAGCAGCATAATAATTATATTTTTCTAAGGTATAATTTGGAAGGCGACTCTGAATTAGAGGTGGTGTATAAATTACTAGTGTCGTGTAGATCCAGAGGCTTGCACACATTCTTTTTACAGAAGTTTTTACTTTGATTATGATGACTCATTTGTGCTATCAAAGATAGGAATGATTCCTTTTTGTTTTCTTGCTTTCTTATTTGGTTTCTTTTGTTTTAAAAGGCTGACTGTGCCCTGTTGGAGTAAAGTAATTGCAGTTCAGTGACAGGCTGGAAGGAAAAAGGAATATAGCAAACTTTAAAGCACTCCTACTGCAGGGATAAAAACACAGACAGCTTTCCCCATAAACGCATGGAAATATCTCAGATAGATATGGTTTTGGTTACTAGCACTTAAAAAGGAAGAAAATACATCTGCAGAGACAGTTGCTAAAGTTACAGTTAGAAATAGGACCAGTTATAAAAGTAGATGTATTTGCCTGGAAGGTAAAAACTAGTTTTTTTTTTTTACTGAAATGAGACATTATCTCTGGAAATCCTGACTAAGAAGAAAAAGAATCATTTAATTTGGAGTAAAACTGAAAAAAAAGCTGTTAAAGTATTTCATGTATTCAGCATTTGAGGTATTTAATGCTCTTAAAAATCTTTATTCTTTTAAAAAATAGGTCAACTACAATGTCTTTTGAAACGAAAAAGATTTTTTAAAGAAATGTTGAAAAACAATTCTTGATTTTTTAAAAATTTCCACTCAATACTTTTGGCTAGTATTTTTGTCTAGATTCAAGTTAATTTAGAGACTAGCTATAGGTCTTTATAGCTCCATTTTGGACTAAAACGACTGTTCATCAGAAAGCAATTGTTAAGCCTTATTTAGAAAAATTATCACTGATAAATGTTCATAATTTCTCATGAAAAAAAAAGTGATTGTCTACAACAGTCAAAAAAGTGTGTCCTATAAAACTTAAAACGTGGCCGCTAAAGTAATTTTAGCTGCAGTACTATATATTGCAATTTCTTCTAGAGTAAACATCTGACAACATCTGATGTGTTTGGATCTGTGATAACAAATCCAAAAGAGAATTAGGCCAAGTGTAAACACATGGAATGCTCCTGCTCTAAATGCATGCTTGGTCTGGTTAGTAACAGCAGAATTCAATACCTGCTTAAAAAAAAAAAAGAAAAGAAAAAAAAGAAAATCCAGAAATGTGCCTATCTACCAGGAGTTATCTGCTAAACAATTAGAAGTCGCTTTCTGGCACAAAATGAGGAGAATTTGGAACCAGAAAACAGAAGCAGCGTTTGGCCAAGCTGAACCATTCCCTAGCATTTAATCACAGCCATAAATGTACCTTCCTTCGATATCCGTGTGACAATCTGACTAGTGAAGCAGTGAACTGTGTAACTAAGCTTAGTCCCAGCGTAGAGCTGAGATATCTTTCAGCCATGTACAAACATATGATAAAATTTATAAGGAAGGTAATGTTTCCTACAGGTTAAACACAAAAGAAAAATGTTGCACTCTTTTACATTACACACACACACGCACACACACACACACCCCTGCATACTGTTCCACAGTTATATCTTTCTACAGTTTCAAGTGGAGTCAGGTATTCTTTGCCAGTAAGTTACGTCCCCAAGGTAACATCTTTTCTTTTTTGCATTTGTTTGGCTTTGATTTTTTTTTCTAATGGTAGGAGTGGGACGGGGAGTTAAATTTAAAAAATTTAACTGTTTGCAACAGTTGTCAGCCTTTTGACTGCCACACTTTAGACCAAAAGGTTCTAGCTAAATAATAAAATATCTCTTTGAAAATCTATGTTAATAATAAAATGTCTCTTTGAAAATCTATGTTAATAACAAACATTGTCAGAAGCATTTTTGTTGTGAAACTCTACTTTAGCTTTAACAAGGTCTGTCAAATCAGAAAGTTTAATATAAGACCATGAGCTGTGGCAGAGTCTCTCTCAGAAAGCAGAGATGTCTCATTCAATTTACATAGCAGTTAGTTTGAGGAATTTGTAGCCCCAGGGAGTCTTCCCTGCAGGGCTCTCCTTTTTGTATTATTCCTTACATTTAGCAGTGAAATGGGTATTTTCTAAACAGCTCAGACTGATATAACATGAGAATAGCCTGTTTTCTTGCCTATATATGGGATACCTTTATCAAGATCTTTTGCTTAATAAAGTTCAGACCTTTCCTTCCAGCAGGTTGAAAGTCTTTTATTTCCCAGTCAAGAACAAATAGAAAAATGTGATTCCATTTCCATCCATATTTGGTTAAGCTTTCCAAACCCCAGACAGAGAGCTGCGGCGTATAACAAAGATTATCTTCAGCTTTTAATTCTAGTTGTGTCTGCAGTCATTTCTTACAACCTCCGGGGTGCCCTTTCACCTGTTATTTCCCTCCAGTGAGTGGCCACCAGTGGTGCTGGCTGAAGCCAGACATCCTGGCGATCCCAGCCAATAATTTCCAGCAGCATTAGTTTGCTCTTGGAACTGCTCTCCTGCAGGGGCAGTTCCTCACGTAGGCAAAATCTGGAAATTGTATCAACTGAATGATTTCCCCTCATTAAAAGTTATATTTTTCTTAATGCCATTTTGAGTGAGAATTTGAAATATAGAAAATACATCCAAAAGAGCATTTAAACAAACACTAAACGTGTCAGGCCTTAGGCAAACATCCACTGCTGAAATAACTCTGATAGCTGCTGTTATTTCCCCTGTAGCTGCCAGAGGTTACTGCCTGCAGAGCAGAGGAGCCAGAGCACACACGAGCTCCTCCTGGCAGCTCACCCAAACACCTGCCACTGTAGCTTAGCCTGCTGGATTTGGCTAGAGCCAGCTGTGGTACACATATATGTCTTGCCCAGTAGTGATAGTAATGGTTTCCACTTGGGTCAGTGAGTAATGCTGCGGGGAGCGCTGGTGTCATACACAACAGCAGCCACTAAGTATACCCTCACCCTTAGAGAGAACCTCTGTCCTCGGCAAACTCTGCTTATATCCACTGGCACCTGAAGTATCCTCAGTCTCTGTTGATTAATCATGCAAAGAGTATTTCGCTTCTCTATTTGCCTTTAGCTTGTATGTACAACAAATATTTCCTCACCTGTCTTGTCTGACCTTAGATTATGTGCTTATCCAAACACCCTAACAAATGGGGGATGACGCTGTGCTTTTTCCCTTTTGGAATTAATCTTCAGCTGCCAATGAGCTAGTCTCTTTCATATTTCCATTGAAAGGCAATCCCTTTCATAGAAGAGAGGCATGGTTTGTATATTTTACGTCATTGCACTGATTTATACAAAAAACAAACAAACAAACAAACAAACAAAAAAAACAAAAACAACAACAGATTTGGCTTAGTATATTCCCCTAGCTCTTTGTAGAAGAAATTTGGCCCGTTGACTATGCAAAATTTCACGGGACTAAAAACATGTGAAAAAAGATATTGTTTTTAACTTTAGAACATAGTTTTATCACTTTTACATTCGTATTATCAGTTCCAATTTAAAATCTCCCATAGAATAAAAAAGTACATTAGCATAACCATAAGGGTAACAATGCATTTCTGGGAAAATGAACATAAAGCAACACAAAAGGATACACCAATCAAAGTATCTCAAATATATCAAGACAGTAGTGTATTACTGTTTTTTTAATTGCTTATTTTTATTAGCTTTGACACGAAAGACTGAACATGAATTTTATTAATGAGATCAAATATTCTATGTTAATTATTCTGTCTGTGGTAACAAAAGAATGCTAATATGAATGTACTTCTGAAAGCTAAAATGTAAATGTAAGTGAATGTATAATGAACATCACAAAACACAGTAGCTAATAAAAGATCAAGCTTACTATAAAGCCAGTAGCAGGCTTCAAGGCAATCTGCTAAATCAGAAAGCCAGTTAGTTTAAAGTTAACAGAAAGTGGTAGGCAAACATTTTAAAATGCAAGTAGTGACAGCTTTACAGAGAAAATAGGTTAAATGGCTTTGCTGCTTATATTTTGGGGCTATGAAGACTGGTGTCCTTATTCCATCTCACTTGTCAGGTTTCACTGGTTTTCACTAATTAGTTTCCTTCTCTTTGAAGTCTGATATCAGAATGGAATCAAATTTTAGTATACAGTACTGGAACAGAAAGTTTGAGAATGCTGAATAGGCACCTGCTGTTTCCTAAGCTTTCTATCGGATTTCATAAGCTGTGAATATGCAGTATGAAAAAGATTTATATGACAATTTGAAATCAATGGCAAGATTGCTACTGACTTTGGGGATTCTGGGAGTTCACACATTCCAGTCAAGGTAAACTCTGAAGAGAATGGAAAATTAGTGATACAGTCAGAAATTCAGACATATTTTTTGTTGTTGTTTTGAGAAATGTTCAGAACAGCTTCTAATAATCAGGCCCAAGTGCTATGTTTCAACCTGACCACCTAACGCAGCAAGTCATCAACCAATGATTGAAAAAGTTGGCCCAGATGTATTTGTTAATGTTATGACGTGCCAAGGGAACCACATGGAATATCCAGGAGAGGAGGTTTATAGACTAAAATTAGAAAAGGAGTATGAGACAACACAACCTAATTTTAACATCATAGACCCAAGAGTCATTTATGCACTTTTTCTCGAGTCACAAAAATTTTGTGAATCTGGGACTAGACTAGACGAGTCTAACCCCTGCACTTGTTACAAAGAAAGGGCTGACAACACCACTGCTGGCATTTCCCTTCCTGCAAGATGGGAGTGCAACCTGTCAAATGGAAGGTGGGAGCTAATGGTTCCTCTATTATAAATCTGTGAGTATACCAGCCATTAGGCTGTTTTATAAGTGACTGGAGTTGAGGAGGGCAAGAATATATCTCAGTCATGTTCTACAAGGAAGTGACTATTAAGCTGATGTTTGAAAGGGGGAGTTCACCCAGTTCCTGGGACACTGTCATGGAGGGAGGCAACAGGATACCTGATTTCTGGGTTCCAGTTGGCAGAGATATGAGAAGAGCATTGAGCTGCCAAGTCCTGTCAGGACTGAAGTGCACTTGGAGATTTGCAGAGGCAGCTCCACAGGGATCTGTGGATCTCTGAGGAAAAGAAACCTTGTTTAGAGGTCTGGGCAGCTTTTAGGCCTGAGATAGTGGGAATTTTTCAAAATCACAATTGTCTTCTCAGGCACCTAAAGTTCACCTGAATTGTGATTTAAGTGTTAAAGTCTTTCTTAATATTTGACCTAAAGTTTCATAACAACTAAATTCACATGGATTAAAATCTAATTATTGTATTGTTGCTAATTCTGAATTTAAAATTCCTTCTCTGGCAATTAAAAAGAGCAGCTAATCATGCCAATCCACTCATGCACAAATCCGTGGAGATTAGCAGAAGTGTTCTGGGACCTAGTCAGGTGCATCTGGCAGTGTAAAGGCATCTTTTAGTGCTCTACTTTGATTCAAAGGATTAGAATTTCAATAGCCAAGGAAAAACATTATGAATTTTAACTTTAAAACAAATGATTAATAGGGAAATGTGAGAATATGTGAATTGTCAGGGTGTTAACTTTCTCTGATAAATGCCATTTACATAGACAGTTGCGCTGGTAAAGCCAAAGCAATTTACCTATTTATAAAATAGAGACCCATACTCAAGAGTTTCCTGATTTTGGCTTTTCCATGCCTGTACAAGTGCACAGGAGGAAGTAATGCATAACACGGCTTCAAAGCTACAGCCACAGCATTGCTGGCTTTCAGCAGAGGGACTGTTCTCCAGCGTTCTTGTTCTAGAAACCCCCAGCTGCTGGTGATTTCAAACATTTGCTGCGCTGGATTTATCTAGGCTGATGTACTGCAGTGCCGCACTAAGGTTATGCCAAGGGAACCTGCGTTGATGTATGTGTATGCTGGTTCTGAATGTAACTCATGCCTTTATTGCTGAGAGAAACTTAGATTCACCAAGGGTTTCCCAGCAGCCAGGGAGTTATTGAACTATTACTATTTATAGTCCTTCCCAAAGCATGAAATAAAGCATTCCTCCAGCTGCCATGACCACAGTGCTTTTCAGTCAGAGGCACCCAAGTTTGGAGGGGCCTTGTGCTGCCTCTGTGAAAGGAGCAGTCAGTCCCTTCCAGATGCTCTCCTGCTAAAAGACTTGGGAATGAACCCTGGAGGGATGGGCTGCAGGAATGACCATGTCGTCCCTCTAGTAATCTCAATCTGGTATAAGGCGTTTAATGGTATAATCCATGTCTGTTGCTCTTCTCTCTCTGGGAAGATAGGCTGATGGAAACCTGAGTGCTAGTCCCAGACGGAGTTATTATATGCACTGTTAGAAGTTAGGTTTCTTTCATACAGACTGTGTGAATAAAAATATTCGTTAAACACAGGTTATGTGTAGCGTACAGAACTTTTATACGGAGAAAATAATGTGCTTTTATTACTACAGTTCTTAGCTAACCAGTTACCTGAAAATAGTAAAAAGAGGTAGAAAAGTTTTTAATTAATGAACTTTTGGTTTTAACAAAATAGAAAAAGCAATATGTCCCTTCTCTAGGATATCTTTGTTCATTGTGCATACAAAGCATGTGCAATTTAAGGATGACAGAAGCAGATAGCTGAAAAAGCCTTCAGTGATAAGGGCAATACTAACACGTTAAAGATTTTATTAATATACTGGAATAACTTAATTCTTTAGCATATTCTATAGAGGATCTTAAATCTTTGCAACATACACAATTACGTAATGGTGGCATAGAGGATTTACAGCATCTCTTAACTTTAAGATGTCTTTTTATAGAACAAAGCATTTAACGAAAGTGTTCAATGAAGCTTATTGACATTTACTTTTCTCTTTGATATACATTTATTAAGTTTGAATATCACATTCATATTAACATCAAACACATGAAATATGGAATAGCTCGACAGAACAGAAGAAATATTTTAGTGCTTTGATGTTGATGCCAAAGTTTTATTTAGGTTATTTATATGTAGCCTAAGAAGGATAATAAATTACATTGAAAGCTCACTATATTACTAGACTTTCCATCAATAAATTCCACAACGTAGACTGAAAGGACTAAAAGAGAAAAACAGAAATACTACTGAACAATCAATCTTATAAAGCCATGCATGTTAATAAGAAATCACATTTACAATATTCATATTTTATATTTGATTTGTGAAAAGTGGAATGACACATGATAGTTTCAGATTAGAGATAAGAATGGGTTCACATTAGCTTCCCTATTTTCTTATATGGGGATCTTTTGCTTCAGAGGCGTTAAAATAATAAAAAAAAAGATTACTATGTACAAAGTACTTACTGTGAAGCACAGTATGATTTACTAATCTAAAGTCTGGTCAAGGCCGACAAAGGCAATTCCCTTGACTGAAGTGTTTCCCAGTTTCTACCCACTGCTACCTAGCTGAAATTAAATTTATCCATAGATTTGTAAGAAGAACATGAGTAACTGAGAAAAAAAAAGGAGCATATACTTGGTAGATTAAATTTATCTCTGCTGCAGCTCCATTCACAGTTTCAGCAGGGATGAGTGATATTAGATATGAGTACACTGGATCAGCTTAAAAGAAAGATGAGTTAAACCATGGTGAAAAAATACTTCAACAAGAATAAAATTATCTTGGCAACCTTTACTTTTAAATCATAACAACTTATTAGTAAAAATACCTGGTTATCTAGACTGGATTTTTTGTTCAGTTGTTAACCTCCATTGCCGAATACATACATACATGCATAGATATACATACATACATATGTATATCTCTGTGTGTGAAGTACACACAAATGTAATTTGCTCTTGATGGCATTCAATGCATGCATCAAAGAAGAGAAGAGAAATTCAGTCAGTGTTTTCTAAATATTCAAAGAATATGCAGACCTACTTCAGATTAAATGTCATGCTTTGGCATCCCTTTCTTGGTTTTGCAAAATCTCACAGACAGAACTAACTTTTTGATTCACATTAGCTGGGAAACTCTTTCTGTCGACTTCTGTTTAGATGCTTGAGCTGTCATTGATATATTTCAATTGACATTTAGACTTCTGAATACTTTGTGGATTTTCTCTTTCTTATTATGGACTCAACATTCCTAGATGCCAAAGGAAGCTGTTGGATGCTTAGTACCTGCAAAAAATCAGTACTGTGTTTAGTAGTGATTATAGCTCCAAAGAAATTAGGAGTCAGGTCAATCACTGGATGAGGATTTAAAAATACACTAGAAAACCAGCTGTAATCTCTGGTTAAAAAAGAACAAAGAAAGTAAAACTTTGGCCTCCTGCTTTTATTGTAGCATATTCTGAAAT
>NW_010578789.1:218221-246092 GCF_000705375.1 Tinamus guttatus | reverse complement strand
CTAGAAACTGCAGATGTAACACCGAGAGTCATGAATTCTCAGCCTGCAAGACCACAGGTAAAGAAAGAAAGAGTAGATGGGGATGCTAAAGTCATCAAGATATTGAAAGAGACAGTTGTAATCCTTCCCCACAGTCATGATACTCAACATATTTCTGTGGACCTCCGAGACACTTGGGCTTTGCCCCCACCTAAATCTTGGTCTGTCAATCAGAAAACAACACAGTCTTCTGTGCTTGAAAAAGATTCCCTAGGGTAGAGTAAAATTTGAGCCCTGGAGTGTAGGTTACGAGGCATATATACCTAAGAGTACAGCTTTGGCTCGTACTTCCTATTTTGGACCACACCTCCTTTGAAAGCTTTGGGAAATTTTGTTCTTGAGGTCCTATGAAAAACAAATCCAACCAAATATGGACAAATACTTTCTAAATTGGTATGTTTATTTCCCTTCTTTCTATTTTTCTTGGCCTTGAGACAGGAATTTGAAGACCTGACTGATCAAAAAAACCTTATAGGACATCTCTGAAGTGCTTAACAACTTCAGGAGCTGTAAGAGCCCAGCAATTAAATTGGATGAGCCGGATGTTTGCAGTGCCATAGCAGCAGCAGGTCAGCTATTCTGCTTTTTCCCCATCATGTTCTTGCTGTGCTCTCCTAGGGGATTTCTAGCAAGGAGATTCTTCAAGTAGCTTGTTAAACTGACTCTAAATATCCGATAGCAGGAACTGTCATCCTGGGCCAGGCTGTGGTCCCATACCTCTCAGTATTAAACCTCTCAAAATTCTGACTTTGTGAAGACATATAACCTACCATTAGCAGCTAAAGCTAAAGAATTTCATGCTAACCACTATGACAGGACAATTATTTATTTAATGTAAGTTAGTAGAAACGCCTAATTGGCAGCAGTTTCTTCACTTTGGATCTAGGAAGAAACAGATATTTTAAGGTGTTTCTCTAGTATTCAGCTTAAACAACCCTCAAATGTATGCATAAATATACATACATTAAAAATAATTGTTCTTCATTATATCACTTTTTATACCCTACCTTGCAGATAATACTTATACCAAGTACCATCCAATTTATTCTGCTTCAAATGTCAGTAAGTTCCCGGCTAAAGCTCATCTACTCCCTATTTAAAGCTCTGCAGTTTAGAAACAGAGGTAATATTAAAAATAAAAAATAAAAATTCTTAACTATGTTGAAAAAGTATTAACATCACAGTAAATAGCCTTGAATAGGGAATGGCTCAGTAGATAAAGTTCACAAAATCATTATTTAAACTTTCATAAACATCATTTTATAGTGCCCTACATTTGTTTTAACACTATTGGAGTGAAAATGTATCAAAAATATTCCCCTGATCACATTCCAAGATGAACTTTAAGGTATTAGACTATGCACTGTCTTTCTGTTAACAGCTTTAGAAACAGTTGTTAGCAATACATATAATCTTGTTTAATGGCAACTGCTTAAGGCTGTTGTGATCACTAAGCCAAAAGATTTTCTAATTTACAGATTTAGTTAGCAGATGTAGTTAGCAGCACTCTCATAAAATTACTAGTCATACACACCTAATTTAAAATTCTGCCATATGAGATTATATTAAAAGTCTGCCTCTGAAAAGTTTCATTTGCATATTAATATACTTAAAAAAAGAGAAAAGGATATAAAATTTTTACTTTGAAATTGTCCAAAAACTACTGGATTTCTTTTGGAAAGACAATCTACATAACTAGCACAATTTCAATGGTTCAATTTCCAAATTAAAAAGTCCAAATTCAGTTAAAAAGTCATCCATGTTTTAGAACTCTTATTTTCCTGCACACCATATTACCTTTAGTGTCCAGTCCCATAAGCAGACTTGTGAGACTGCATATGCAAAATGCAGCACTCAGGATGAAACTTTCCTTCAAATGTTGGGATGTTACTGATAGGACTGGTGTACTTCTGCTAGAAAAGCCATCTAGGTAGTCTTTGTAGACGCAAAAGATCAAAATCAATGACCTAAGGCTTTAAGGGGGAAATGATACAGATCTATAGCAAGATAGACATTTGACTGGTTTAGGAGGAGGAATGTTTTTTGTTGACAAGAGGTTTTAGAACAATATTAACAGTTCCTGGGCACACAATATTAAATCTTAAAACAGCAGTTTATTCAATGAGGCTTTCACAGGACTAGAACTTAGAAATCTTTCATAAATGAACACATACACATTCCCTCCCCTTTCCACATATGTGTGGGATTACTGCTGTCTCTTAACTGCTTTGCAACTGAATGGATAGTTACTTAACATGAGGATATGAACAGATCCACAATCCTTACTGCTTGTTCTCCATATTTTCTTTTATCAGTTTAAAGAGTCAAGTTTTGTCCATTTTTTTTGCCAGCCCATGGATAAAAAGTCAGAAGCAAATTTGGAATATAGTCTCTTGGTAGCTGAAACGGTTTAGTCTCCATCTTTGGGGATATTCAAAGCTCTACTGGAAAATGATCTGTGCAACCTGCTCTAGTTAATTGTGGCTTAAGCAGGAGTGCTTGAATATATGATATCTAGAGATCCCTTCTGACCTCAACTATTCAGTGATTCTTTGAATTTTTCGTATTTTTATTTATACCATAGCAAATACTAGTCCATATATATCATAGCAAATACTAGTCTCTAGTTTTTCTCTGATGACGCAAAAAAGATGCTCAGTGGAAAAACAAAATGTAGAATAATAATTAAAACTTATTTTCAGAGAATGCAGTAAACTAAACAAAGTGAAGAACAAAACCGAGAAACTTTTATAATAACTCACAATAACTTGAAAGTTTTACAGATTTAAAGAAATAGTACAGTACAGCGTATGCTCTAGTTTCTGCAACAGAAGATCCAGAAGTCATATCATTCAAATATCAAATCACTGTAGAATAGCAAAGAAAGTGGAACTGGATGGACACACGTGTGCTATAAGAAAGCTTTCTGAGTAAGATAGTTTGTAGAGACTATCTCTGTAGAGAGACAATCATGCTGGATTGAATTTCTATTCAAAAAACGCAATTGTTAGCATAGCTCTAAGATGTCTGTTTATATCAAAATCATATTTTTGTCAATTAAAGCTATGGAATCAGATTAAACACACACACACACAGAAACATTCCTTTCTAGAGCATTCAAAGGAACAAAGAGCATCTTTGACACAAAGTAGACTCTTTTCAAATCTCTTGAAATTTAGTATATGGTCTTACAATCTGAAAATTAGGTCCAGAATGACAAATTCTTTTGCTTTCTGTGAGCTAAAAATGGACTTAATGAAATTAGTATTATACTGTGAAAAGAAAGCAAAGATCTGATACCTGTCTAGTTCCTCTTATAGAAAATATAATTATCAAGATGATTATGATACTATTGATAAGTGCATGCAAGAGAGTGGGAGTGTTCTCTAGAACAGAATGTGCCAGCGGTGTTTTTTCTTTAAAGCTGCTAAAGATTTATTCAGCTCCTGATCAGATAGCATGCCAGAGGTTTTCTTGTCACTATAGAACTCGACACTCAATTTAAGGTTATTCTGCTTTTGTTACTTTTTGTGCTTTTTCCAAGTTCGAAAGTGTTTAAAAACTCATTAAAATAACTACAGGTAATCTCAGAAGTGATAAAATAAATGTCAATATCATCATGTATGTAGGTAGCTGCTGTATACTAATTAGACATTCTTTTCTAGGAGCTTAACACCATAGCATTCCTTACAATAATTTAGATACACACTTAAAAGTCTCAGTTTAGGCTGAGTGCAGCAGTGCAAAGCACAATGTCAAAGTACATTTTCTATTATTTGAAAGCAGAATAGCAGCACTGTGAAAACCAATTAAAGTCCCTATTTCTAAACAAGCCACATCATTGCAGTTTTCTTTCAGCATGGAGGTCAGATATGTATCCATTTCCGAGAAAATCTGAATCACAGTAAGGCAACTTTCTTTTGATTATAGGACCTTTGTAGGATCTTATTAAAATGTAAGACCTAGCTTATTAAAACAAAGAGCTAATAAGAATGGAGGTATCTAAAATCAATGGACTTTTTGTATATTTAGACCGAAATATGCCAATGAGCATGTAGCATGAGCATGAGCTCATGCATGAGCATCAAAAACTCTATAACCTTGATCATTCTTCAGTTTCATTTCTTCTTATTTCATCAATTCTAAATATGATAAGACACGAATTTTAAGATCATACCTTATGATGGAGACTATGATATGAATTTTTATATGTAAGGTTCCATGTTGTTGTTGTTTAGTATCATGAAAGAAGTATAGGTATCTTTTTCTGTCTTTTTTTTTCAACTGATTGCAAATATGTTACATTACAAAGTCTAAAGGTAGAAAGATGATATGTTTTCTAAACCACCTGAGTCATTATTCTCCTGTGTGAATAAGATACTCAAATATTCTATTTGTGTTTTCTGAAGATATATTTAAAACACATCTACCCTTTGCTTTGCATGCCAATGTAATTAACCTACATCACTGAATTTATATTATTAACAAAGTGTGCCAAAAGAACTCAAATATAAATCTCAGATTGCCATTTTATCTCCTCCTATTTAGGGCCAGCACATCATGATTCAGTCCTGTTTCAGGAAAGATTTGAAAAAAAATAGAAGGAAAACAGAGAAACCATGTCTTTAACAACGATACCGCTAAGCAATGATTTTCCTTGGCCTTTCTAAAAGAAGACATTAACATTTTCAACAGGTCCAAGACCTGTGTATTGCATGACTTTACAAACTCATTATACAAACTCCTAATGACAGTTTTCACACATCATATCTAACAAACACACTCATTTTTTCTGAAGAGCACAGTTTTATATTTGTTTTGCTGTACCAACGGAAACAACTGGGAAAAAAAAAGAAAAAAAATCTAGTGTATTTTGGGACTCACTTTTCCTTTTAACTGCATTAGAGATGATACAACAATCAATACTTAATAAGACTGATATCATTACAAAATTTGCTTTTTCAATGCAGAGCAGTAGGAACAGAGAAGTTATGCCTTTATTTTATTGTGATAGTCAAATGAAAAATAAATATGTTAATAATTTATTCTCCAAAAGCTAGAAGTATTACCAATGAGCCAGAGAAGACTGGAAATCATATAAAAATGCTTTGTCAGATGGATTCCAAATGTGAAAAGTGGAGAACTGAATGTTAGTGTTATTTTTATTTCCATCCTCAATTCATTTTAAAAGTAATAATGAACTTGTCATCACAAGAATGTAGATATGGGAATAACTGTCTCTACCTGTGATAAAAGTTAATAATACATTCTTTTTTTTTTCTTAGAAAGTTAAAAAGCTAAAACAAGAAACTATTATTACAGTAGTTCTCTTCCTGCTCATTCTACTAATAAATATCTCTTTTTATTCTGAGAAGTTTTTGTTAATTATTTCTTTAAATTGTTCATATCAACACTTGTATCTGTTTTCATCAACTTCCATCAATACAGAATGTTTCCTTTATTATTTCTTGCATAGGTAGTAAAGGGTGAAAATCACTGAGATGTGAAATACGCTTTGCATTAGCTTTGGATGAATGACCACTATTCCAGTTTGCAAGAGTTGCTTTTTTTTTTTTTTCCCATTCTTGCTCTTCTCTTTTGAAGTCAATAGATGACAAAAAAAATCTGCAAATATTGTCTACCATTTTTTTTGACATGAAAACTGAGCAGCATTTAGGAGGGGTTCAAAGATGGGTGTCAAATAAACATTAAAAATATGCGAATAGTATCCAATAACAGAAAGCTAGGAAAACATCTATTCAAAAGGAAAAAAGAATCTTTTTCTTTTTTTTTAGTACAGGCAAAGTAATTTTGCTTCATCCAAAATCATTATGTTTGGTTTGCAAGATATGAGGCTGCACTGAATTCTTCAGTGCACTTTCCAAATTTCTCCCTTTTGCTGCTTGAAAGCATAAGTAGGAAACAATCCATCAGACTGAGTTTAACAAATTGACTTGGTATTTCTTTTTTCCAAGCTTCTTTAGTTCAGTGTGATGGAAACTAGTCGTGAATGGTGCTGAGTGGTGCTTTTCTTCTGAAATGAGAGTTGGAGAGTCTCTGTTGCTGAATTAATTTCCTAATGTGCCACTAAAGCTTTGCTGCCATGTTTCCTAGAGGCACTTAATCTCTGGGCAGAATTAAACATTTCATATACTGTCATGATAAACAGTATTCCATATAGGATCCTATAATTCTTGCTAGTATGAAATATCATAGACATACACTTAGTAACTGTTTTGTTGTGTGACAAAAATTATTGTCCGAGCTAGAGCAGACAGATTTAGTACATTGGACAACTCAGCTTTTGTTGGCTCAGGGGAGAGGAAGCAATTCACATTCAGATTGCTCAAAGCAGTCTCGGTTACGAGGCCAGAGTGAGTTTTCAGGGCTTTTTCTAGCCTAGTCTTGAAAAACTTCAAGGATGGAGACTACACACCCTCCCTGGGTAACTTATTTCACTTCTTGACTGTGCTCATGAGCAAAAAGTTTCTTCTTATGTCTGGTCTAAATCTCTCAGTTGAGGTTATCTTGCAAGACATCCTCTTGGTGAGCTAAATGAACCCAAAGGCAGCAACGCATAGCTGAGGAAGATACCATATTTCATTAACAGATAGTAACATCAGGAAAAAAAAAATGAAACAGAATCACTTCCATCTATTTTCATTCTATAATTCACAACCAAAGCAAAGCATCACCAGCCCAAAGCTGTTAACTTTTTTTTCTATTTGTTTCCTTCTCAAATAACTTGGGTATATGACTCTTTGCCAAACATTCCTGTTACTTTCACTGCTCAATATGCGCTCAATACTACTTTCCTATATATAAAATTAATCTTCACCAGCTGTTCTTGCAGTTATTTCTCTTCATTGAATTGTGTAAAAGTATAAAATATCTCTACACTAGCACTCAGGAGCTTTTTATTGAAAATAGCAGTCCCTCAATGCTGGGGAAATCAGGTTTTGTGCAATGATACACGTAAATAGCTTCAAATTCAGATATATATTCATGTGAAATAAATTACTTATTAAACCATATTTATCTGGATACATTTAAAGAGAGGAAGATGATAGGAGTTATCAATCTGAAACAAAAAGTTGTACACACATTCCAGGAATTAATGCTCTTCGTAAGTAGATTTCTCCTCATCAGAGAACATGATTAATATCGTTAAAAAATATATCTCACTAAGGCAATTTGGAAGATATTCTGCATTTGTCACAAATTAATAAATTAATTTTAGTTATGAAAATGTTTTATAGGGGAGCAGCACATGTAGATGACTGTAGTTTTGAAACTGTGGCCTTTTGAGTGCGCAGGCTCCTCCATTTGAAAGCAAGAAACATTCCAGTTTCTCATTCATTACTTCAAATGATCCTCCTCCACATTATTCCACCAGAGGACTGCTGCTGTCAGATCTGCAAATTTTACTGCATATTCCTGTAGAATATTTGTCTAAATCAAGCAATGTGTTAATTATATTTGCTATATTGTCTTCTGGGACTTGGACACATGCACACACACCCCACACTTATTTTTCTGTTTCTACTTCTATTTCTACAGCATGGATCTTCCCAGAGTAATCCCATTTCTCTGGCATTACATTTTTGTCTATATATGATCTGCCTGATTTGTAAGTTGGTGGTGCGTGTTAAGAAATACTGAATTAGTTGAACTTTGGAAACAGGGGGATTTCTCCTTTCCCAGCCACCAAATTGACTCCAGGAGGTTTTTATTTCTCAGCCTGATGGATGTGACTGATGCGGCTACCATTTGCAGCTGTGGCCAAGTGCCAGGCAGGGTAGATGCGTAGTTTTATGTAAAACGGGTACATATCCCTCATCAAGGCTTCTGTAGGTGTGTGAGGAGGGAAAGGGAGTCAAACATGAAAAACAAGAAATAAAGCAGGAGGCAGGACTAATGAGAACCCAAAATTAATCTCCTTTACTCACTAACGGTCAATATTACTGGTTTACAAGTCTCTGAGCAGGAGCTGGGAAGGATGCAGATTTCCTTTGCATGCTATAAACTTGACCAAATTTTACCCAAGGGGAACATATTCCTCAGACAGGCTTAGTCATACATAATAATCATTTCACTGGCATCACTCTGCAGTCACATATCTTCTTTTCTCTTCTTGTACCCAGTGTTTATAACAGAGCAGGTATAAATGTGGCAGATTCTGAAGGGTTTGTGGCATCCCTTCCCAACCTTCCTGCTCTGATGATTCACTAAGGACAAGTGATACATCTCCTGAGACTTTATTTTGCTCAGGGGTATGATTTCAGGGCACATATGTCCTGTATTATGCCTTTATATACTAGAAGCACTAGCACAAACAGATAGATGTGACAAAAGAGAATCTGGTATTTATCACTCCCAAGAATTAGAGAAATTAGTGCTAAAAGCATACAGATATTATATGTAATTATTCTTATGGTTGTACTAAGTTACATTTGGTGTAGTATCACCTATACATATTTGGTATACATTTGCCTAGTCTTCATTGACCTCAAGATCTGAGCAGTATAAACATGGTGTAAAGTCATCTTGCATTCTCTGCCTTTATCAGTTCAGGCTGTATAGCTCGGTCAGACCAAGGAATTAGAGCCTGGTAGTCTATCTTTAAGAAAAGTTTCCCAGACTATCAAGATGCAAAATAGTACAATTACAGAGAAAATTCATCTTTATGGCTTAGAGGAATCCTTCATTCTCAGGATATAGTTACACTTGTTGGGTGTATACAGCAAGATACCCAAGAGATTTCTCACATCCAGGTCTGCCCCACTGCTAATTTTGTACTTCTTGAACTTCAGGCCAATTCGTGTTCGAGATCTAACATTAAAGGAAAATGAATTAAAAAATTAATCTTGCTTTGGGCATACTACAGAAGAGGAAATGTGTGGCAAAATCAAAGAACAAGCTAGGGGAAAACCTTTAAGAAGTATTTTAAATATAGTTAATCTTCATTTTGCTTTTATGGGATAGACAGATAGACTGTGGAATGCTGAAATCTGTCCAGCCCTGTGTTCTGCAAGACGTTAAAAAATATGAACTAGTGGTTTGCAGAAATAACACAAACAACTGGTTGGGCCACAGCTGGGAAGTGTGTGTGTGTCTGTGGGTGTGCACAAGCGCACTTGTACAGAAAGTCTGACTATGAAATGAAGAGGACAACTTCAAAGGTCTATAGCAGAAAATCTCTAAGCTTGTTCCTGCAGGTTGCGTGCTTAGTTACAACTAGTGTAAGCTGAAACCAAAGCCTGACAAATGCAGCTGTGAAATGACTCTCTTCTGCTTTCCTTTGTGCCAAGAATTTAATATTTTGCTACAAGCGGAATCCCTTAATGTTCCCCCTCAAAGACTTTTATATTGGTTTGGCAGATATTTGTGCATTTCAACAAATCATAAGTTATCTTAATGACAACCTTCTGTAGATCATTTCAGGGAAGCTGGGATTAATTTCTTAAATTCTTTTGAGGGTTCTTTTGAAGCACACAGAAAACTGATTTTCCAGTGCCTCCTAGGCTTACAGTACTCTTAGAAATTTACTTTCTCAAATTGTACCCAAAGCAACAATGATAATACAAAATAAATGTTCTTGCCATTTAAATATATTTGACACAGCTCTGGTCTCTTCTTTTAACAGTAATCCATTTCCTGTTCCTGTGACACAGCAATCCAATCAAGTATGAATCAAGAGTCTCACAGTTCCCTACAGTGGGAACATTGGCCTTTGGGTCTAAACAAAACTTCCCGCAGTTGCCACTAAAGGAATATGTTAGTAACAAATAAATGAAGCAAGTTACAGAGACAACTAGGATCATTATTCTCAGCAAGTAGGTAGGATGGCTCAAGCTGAGATATTTGATAGGGCAATTAGAGAAGAAAAACAAAGGCTCCTTTAAGACTACCTCTCCCAAAATTATCTTTTCTGAGAAAATGCTTTTTGCATATCCACTGTGGGTTGTTAACAGTTACGATCTTTTCCCTGCTTGAAGTAAACATGTATAAGTCTGAGAAGTAGTCACTGTGATGCTAATTTGATAAGTGGTTATTATATATATCCATATTTCAGAAACTCAGCCAATAGCTTTTCTTATAAATACACCTAAATACAGCTACATATTAAAATACACCTATAAGCAGAAGCAAACCCATATATGCATAGGTCTACGCACATACACACATAGAACTGGCAAAAAGTCTTTCTGACCATTCATAAATGAATGAGGAACACATATACACTTGAACATTTGTACTTCTTTTGAACTCTTTAAAGATTATGAGTCTTTAAAAGCTGGACTTCATTTTACTCAAAAGGGAAATCTCCCTTCTATAATTTAAAAGTGGTTTTGATATTGAGTTTGTAGTAGTTGACAAAGCTCTTAAAGTCTTTGCTGTTTTTTGTCCTTCTAGAAGGTCTTACTGTGCAATCTGCGTAAATGTAATTAATAATGCATAAATCTGTAAATCTGTTCAGCATTTTTTTTTGGTTTGTGATACGAGTTGTGAAAATGGAACAATTTACTTTCAGCATTTTTTTTAAGGAGACAGACATCTACATATTATTATCTTAACATTTAAAAAAATATGTCCAAGTGAGCTACATGACAACATGATACAAACAGGACAATACTTGATGGATTCAGTGCGTATCAGATTGGCAGAAATTTTCTTGGTAGACAAGAATCTATCAAATGAGGAAAGTGCCAATTAGCGTTCAAAAATAACAATCTCTTGGCTCTTCAAGGAATCAGCTTTCAGATACGTAATACAGATTACTCAGGACTGTATGTTACAGTTAAATTAAAGTGCAGAGATCTGTAAACAATTCAGATGTGCCTGGCTATTTTAAGAACACCACAGTTGAGTTCCATGACTTCTGAGGACATGAGCCAAGTGAACTCTTAAAATTGAATACAATTATTATCTCCTTGCCAGGAAATATCACTCACATCAGAATTATCTTACCACCTTCCTTACATGTTGTGCAAATCACAACTGCTAAAGGACGTTTCCATTTAAAATACTTTAAATGATTTTTTTTTTTTACATAAAAGCTAAGAACAAAGGAGTCCTTGCTAATTTTAAGTGTCACAGAGCTTTATCATGCCCCCAAAACAGATTTGTCACCTCATGGAGCTGGTATAAGAGACTTGTGAATATGGAGCCTTCTGATCCTTAACAAAGTCGATTTATTGGCTTAAAGCAATTCTGACACAAGGGAGACAGAATCCTCTGGTGTCTCCATTTGCTTTAGACTTCAACCTTCTAACTACCATAAGGTACCATAAGTTGAGAAGTCAGTATGATACATATTGATTCTATAGTATGCATTTTTCCTAAATTTTGTCAAATTAAATAAAGCTACTTAAAGAAATCTTGCCATTAACTGTGCAAGTCAGACTGATAAAAATCACTTTAGTTCTTTGGGGGAAAAGACAAAACAATGTAATTTGTTTTCCATTATTTTGCTTCTTTACATATGGTTCAATTTTCTCTGCATTCTCAGAGAGGAGGGAGGAGATCCATCCTGCTTATTTGCTATTTAGTGCAGTGAAATAAAAACATGGATTTTGAAAAAATGTCCTAGAAATGATGATTATCATGAACTTAAAACTTATTAATAAGTTTTTTACATGCTAGCACAATAACTACGGCTTTTAGGAAGAGTAACAGTTCCATTGAATGATTAATTCTTCAGATGTTTTTAATATAAATGTACTGAGGCACTGCTATGTTCTAGAAAGTGGCAATTTCTACATGACATTCTGTAAACACAAGGATGAAAGATTTTCAACTTAATTGTTTGAAAAACAAATCCAGAACTGTTTTCTTATTTGCTCACATATAAACTGTACTAAAGAATTTGCTGTTTAATGATTCTGCAGATGATTTTCCTGCCAGACTAAAATCAGTGCACTGTTTCATAGTTGTATTGACTCTGCGCTGATAGACAACAAATTTTTGCCAAAGGGACAAATGTGAATGAAATCCTTTGACTAAAAGCAGCAGGTCTGTTGAGTAAGATTTTGCATTAAAAAAGTTCCTAACCGTAAAGATGACTTTAAAGAAGGCCAGAAGAAGTTAATTACAACATGCCTCAGTTATGACTCCATTAGAGCCTTCCTGATGAGTATGAAATTTAATGAAGGAACAGAGAATTTAGAGCACCAAATCAAAGCAATCCCTTAAAAGTTGCACATAAGATAAACATTTAAAACAGAGCCTACATGATTCATGTGCATAGGTCAAAGTATTAGTGAGTTCTAGGGTGGAATTTCTGTTAGAACTTAAGGGGTTTAAGAAGCTTAACTTCCATGAACTTTCAATGGGACTGAGACAGTGGCAATATTATTTTTCTAACTCTAGTTTTCCTATTTTCTTCACAGATTTAAGTGTAACTAGCTCCTAAAGCACTGAGCTGTGCAGTTCATTGGAAGTAAGCCCTGTTACCTTGTGAAACACTCAAGAAATAAATTCACACACAAGGCACTTAGATAATGGTCCAGTAAAATATTTCTAAGAATTGTTATGATCAGATGCTCATGAGAAAACTCTATGGTATTTTCCAACACAGTTTTATAGCAAGAGAACAAAGACACTGAGAAAAAAAAAAGAAAAAAAAAAGAGAGAAATAATATAAGATCTTCTTCTTACAATCATGCTCTACCATGAAGATTGTTCTTCTGCTCTCCTAACTAGCCTAAGAGACTGGCTGATTAGGAGGCAGGAGAGTACCCTGGGCCAGGATGCCCTGGAATGGCTTTACAATATCCCCTTTTCTGTTCTTCCACTAATTTAAAAGGCAACGCATCCTTCCTGTTTATCTCTCCCTTGTTTCTTGTGATTTGATAGGATGATATCCTATGATAAAAGGTTAAGTAATCCCATGCTCTCTCTTATTTTTTAATTTAACATACTTAATGCATATTTTAACTAGCATACTCCTGGTTTCCGCTTTACACTGATTTTCCTGTTAAGATTTCCCAATCTCATAACATTTATGAAATACATATATGTTTAGTAATGTAACTGCAATATCTAACATCTAAATGCTTGGTTGTCTAATGGAATCCTTGGTCCCAGATGAACTGTCCATAGGACGCATAAAGAATACCCAGGCTTCTCAGAATAGGAAGACAGAAGACAGCAAGATGAGCTGAGACCTGAGGAGTATATGCATGATGCAGGACTGCTTGGGAGGAGAGGAATTTTGTACATCTTTCCAGACAGAAATGCAGGAAGAACTGAATAAAGACTGTAAGATACCTTACAATATAAAATAGTTCCTATAAGTTGGAAGAGCACATCTAAAATAATATAAGACACCTGCACTATCCTCAAGGTAGGCCCTTAGATGTTTTAAGATGGTCAGAGGGTAACATCACAGTTTGAAAACCCCATTAGGTATCCATCTTTACAGAACTGAGCTAGGTCACTTTTTAAATGGAAACTTATATGCCAAATTCATGATTGTAGCTGTAGCTGACTGTGACGAAAAGTTGAAAAATTGTCGAGAAAACTGGAACACCACAGGAATACAATGTCTAGACCTGTATGCTGACAGGTCAAAACCACCAATATGAAATGCAATGACAGGCAATTTAGGACCAATAACAAGAATCTGCCAAAATCTAGCACTTCATCAACTAGGGATGATGAAGAGAAAAAAGGTCTAGGGCATCACTAAATATACCACTATCAAGAGCGATTCATGTTTGTGAATGCAGAGGCATTGTCCCTGAGTGGCTTAAATGAGTAAGTCCAGCAGAAAGTTGGATGTACCACTGCCATTATAAATAATTTTGGCAAGGCCATGTGTACAGTTCTGGTCACCAATGTCAAAAAAGATTAATTCAAACTGAAACAAAAATAGAGCCGGGATATTTAGAATGATAAGTTGAGCACAGAAACTCATAAATAGCAAGAGACAGCACCTTATTGTTTGCTGCAGTCAAAACGTGTTTGAGGGAGAATATGCTGCGCTGCTAAAAAAAATATACTAGGGTAAACACTGGAGACAGCAAAGAATTATTTAAACCAAAGGACAATGCAGGCACAAGAACAAATGAGTACATACTGCCCGTGAATAAATTTTGTTTGAAAGTGATGCTTTTAATCATCAGAAGACATTTCTAAACAGAAGAATAGAAAACAAATCCAAAGCTCTACCTTTCCTACTTTTAAGGTGGAGGATAATATCTTATGATATTATGATATAACCAAGTAGTGGGCTTGATAATCAAAACACCCAGTGTTCCTTAAAGGTGCAGTCTGGACTCTTCCGCGAAAATATCTTCTCTAAGCCTCAGATGAAGAACCACCTGACTACCAGACACCTGATGAATCCTGAGAGTCATCAGCCCCTGAATCAAAAAAGTCATGGAAACATCCCATGTAAATGAGGTAAAATAGGGTACCTCCATTCAAAAAAAGAAATATGAAACTTTGATTCACAGCCCCAAAAGAATTAGAAACAAACTTTATCCTTGTAGTTAAACACTTGAACAAAAATTGTAGATTCTTACAGTTCTACTAGTGCTGGCTGTTAAGAAAATCATACATACCATTGCAACAGTTACACAAAAGTATATTCCTAACAGAAATATATTTATGTTCTAATACCTATGGTCAAAGCAAAATCTTATTAAATATTTAGTCTTAATTTTTCAAGAATATTGCTAGAATAAAAACAGTGTTACAATATTAATTAAATTTTTACTTTTTGTACAATACATTTATATGCTTATTAAGTATTCTAGGACAAGCTCAAAATCTATTCAAATTGAATAGTTACAAAAAAAGTTTAGTTTATACACCTCTTCTATTTTCTTGTACAGTTGTGCTCTTGACAAATTACATTTTCCATTTTTTTAAACATCTCTTTAGAAAATGAGAAAAGAAATACAAAATTTATTGACTGAATTTAGATGAAGCCACACAATCTCTTATGCTATATTGCTAAAGTCTTTAGAAATGTAAAGAATTTTGATACCGAATAGCACCATTTAATAATTAGATTCAGCTTTTAAATGTTTTGTTGACTTCAGTTTATATGATTGCCTATAAAGTGAACAAACTATCAAGAATTAAACTTTAACTACTAATACAAGGACCATATTTCATCACAACTTTGACATCGTTTATGGAAATTCTCACATTTTATGAGAATTGAGATGTGGAATTCTTGTATTCCCACAAATAAAAGTTAAAGGTTTTCTATTCTAAACTTCTATTCCTGTGTTATTCCATCTTCCTGTTACACAAGATTTAAAATGTCTACTGTGTATTACGAATTTGCAGGCTATCAGATACAAACCACTTGGCTAGTGAATTCTAATTGGTGCTGCATATTTTCCTCAGGTATCTACCTATTATCTACCTGGCCTTGTGAGAATCTATTTAAATCCAAAATAGATGTTAAAAAAATGCATAATATATGCATGTACAGAAAAAAAGGGCAGAAATAACAGAGCTATATACTAGATGATTCCAGGTATTTTCCATTTCTAGTTTCTCTGGTCATTTTAATAGACTTACTTAGTCATAGACCTTCTTTTTTTGTTGTTCCGTCTACTCTCCATGTGTTAAAAATAACCAGGAAAAGTTAGTTTTCATTTATATCTCCTTAGCCTTTGAAGAAGCCTACTAATAGTCAAAATCCTTTGAGTTTGTGCATTTTTGGCTATATGATAATTTAGTTTCCTTATCTTTATGCTTTCTGATCTTATTCCTTTTTGTTTATCTATTTCCTATATTTTGTTCAGATTGTTTATATGTTCCGTAAGTTCTTTTCATTCCAAAGCATCAAAAAGGAAGATGATAATGATTTATAAAGGCATACCAGTCAGGTTACTTCTTTTCGCAGCAGCAACCAGCTTTCCACAGTATCCAAACACTCACACTGTGTGGCTTATTAAACAACATTGCCATCACGCATGGTATAACATTATAGGGGGCTGGCATAGGAAATTCTAATGAGAATGAGCCAGGGATAGACCATTAGGCACAGATCTAAACAAAGTCAATAAAACTACATCAGAAATAGGAAAAAAAACTAAGTATAAAAGAGGAAAAGTTCTAAGATGGCAATGCCTGATCAGTACTTGACCCCTCTATTAAGATTTCTGGAGCACTTTGATGGCTGAGCAAACTCCCTCTCTGCATTTCAATCTATTTCAACACATATCTGCAGGCTGCACACAAAGCTTGCTTAATATTATTTGTACAGAGGCAGTTATATTGAAAATATCATGGGTAAAAAAGTGGCTCCATTATATAGCCTTATTTTGCTGGTATAATTATATCGCCTTGCTTTCTGCTTCCTCTTGGGAGCTCAGATCGGGGTAAAATTTAAGAAATCCTGAGAGGAGATGCTGAATACCAGTCAAGTAACCACCTGCAGCTTCTATTGTGCACTCCGCATCTGCAGATGTTGCTCATTGTCCCATGCTGGGGATGAATTATCTGGTGTCATGCTGAAGGACATAGTCTTTGCTTCACAGCTCTGTGTTTTAGCCATGATTATCACAGTGAGCTGTAATGACACCTTCTAAGCCAAAAGCAGTGCTTGACTAGGTCTGCCTGCACATACTCTTCTGCATATACCTCCGCATGCCTTGTGAGAATCCACATTTCTGTCACAGTTCCTCATCAGCAAAAGTTAGCCTATTCTACACCGAATATGCTGAAATACAGTTAAAAAGAACATGTTCCCCCTGGAAGATGAGCTTTATCAGAGGTGGAACAATTCTCTTCCTAATTACGATATGTGTACATATTCACACATATATACACACACACACGGAATAAATTTGGTATAAATACAGAAATATACATAAATATATACACACTGGTACAATTTGGCTAATCATGAGTAATTACCTTTCCTTCTCTAAATCCCTTCTTTTGGCTTTCTAACTCCATTTTTACTTGCTAACAGAAAAATAACAAGAGCTTGGCTCTCCAGTGCTATTTTTTGTGCAGTAGTTTCTTTCCTAAATGAGCTGGAGAACTGAGAAGCAGCTATGTTAAGCACATCACTACAGTGCAGATGAAATAGTTTCTGCTGTGCTTATTCCTTCTGCAGTCTATTCAGCGTTGTTTACTTTTTCTTCATTCTGTGCCTCAAGTGCTAAGCAACACTCACCGAGGCATCAGGTAGCCTCACTGCCCTGGGGGCTGAACAGGTAATTTTTCTGTTTCAACAAAGTATATCTTGAAGTATATACAACTTTCTCATTCTGTACTGTGGAGACTGGCTCACAATTCCCCGTTCAGTCCTACGGGTAGCAACTGTAGTAACTGGACTAATGCACTTCCCAACAACACGACAAAAAAAAAAAAAAAAAAGAGAGAGAGAGAGAGAAAAGGAAAAAAAAGGCTAAATTAGGGCATTTTCATGGTTATTGACCATCAGAAAACAATGCACGGAATGATAAAAATTTTATTTTGTAGACCAAGACGCAATGTACAGGCTACTCAAAGGCATGTGTAAGATCTTGAGAGACAGAGACAGCATAACAGAAATTCAAGTCACAGCACAAAATACAGAATAAAAGGTGTTAATTTCACAGCAAATTTTTATTGTAAGGTAACATTGCCCACCTGCTAATTAGTCACTTTTGCTACATAACTGTAACTCTGCCTACCTATTTTTGAAAATCAATTTACCTCCACAGTCTGCTGATTTCCCTTTGAAAGGACATTTATAAGCCTGTGTGAAATTAAAAGCTAATGAAGTCTGCAGCCCATTTGGAAAATCCTTCGAATCCATAGGCAGTCTGTCTTTCTTTTCTAAAGCTCTCCCAGGGACAGCTGGAGCAGCCTAGAGCACCAGCCAGGAAGATGCTAGATAACACTGTATGCTGTAAATGTCAACAACAGTCTCTGAAGGAAATACGAAGTCAGCCAATGCTTAATCATGCCAAGATAGAATCAATTATCAGGATTCTCATGTGCAAGTGTCTGACTGTTTGTCTCCTTTGCTGTTTCTCTGAAGTGCATTTTTTGTACTAAAATCATATCCTCCAGGCAGATCAACATGTGTTTCAGTACATTAAAGGTTAGCATGTAAATTGTTAAACATATGTTACACATGAGAAGTCATCTGTAAATTCCCGAAGCTTGAAAAACATATCCAGCTCCCTACAAATTAAATTGCAGTGAAGTAAGTCTAATGACTGCTTGAGGCAAAAATATAGAATCAGTACGTTTCTAACAGATTTTTGAGACAATATATCCTTTATTTATTTTTTATGTGTACTTCTTGCACCACTTCACACAATACAATTTACCATTCTGTAGTAATGTAAATTTAGAGGAACACTTTTTGATAAGGAAATAGGATACCTCTACTTCCAAATGATCCTAAATGATCTTTGAGACAAGTGAGAAAAGGAAAAGGAAAACAGAGTATTATAAAGAAAGAGTTTCTCTTTTTATATTAAGATACTTCCAGACATATTTTCTTCATTGCACAAACACAGAAGGCAGGAGACAGCTGGATGCTGTGCAGACAGACTGAGAGGTTTTGCAGGGCTTAACTCAGTGGAAAGACTCCTATTCACACTAGTAAATTGAAAATCAGTCCAGTTGAGGGTGTTAATCAATTCCACAAAACAATCCAAAAGGCCAGGCTTCCAGGCTTAGAAATAACAGTACTGGCCTAAATGCTACAAGGGGCACGGAGGAAATTTCAAATGAAAGTAGAGAGCTTCTTACTGAGGTCTAATAATTACTGATCTCTATTATATAAACTGAATTACTTGACAGAGAAGAATCTGAGCATTAAAAATGAATGTCTCAGGGTGTTTTGGCATATCTTCATTCCCAGACAAGTTCCAAGTCATCTCCAGAAATGAAAAAGAATATTTGGGTCAGGTCCCAGACACTCATTTGCCTAAACTAAGAGGGAGGAAAGAGCCTAGCAATCTTTATTATCATCCAGATATTCATAAGAGCAGTTAGAACCTTTCCATCAATTTCCTCCAAATTTAGTTATCAGCCAAAGGTTTTCTAGTGTTGAATGTTGTTATGTTTAACACCTGCTGTGTTATTGCACAATTTTCTTTAGGCTAACATTAAAACAGTGAGAGGAGAGTGAGCGATTACTGTCTCAGATACAATCCACGCTTTTGAAGATTTACTTCTTGGGTCTGACAATTAAAAAAAATTAATGTGTCTACATGTTTGCCTTTCTGCACACTGCAGTGAGGAATACTCCATTTAGTGGCATCTTATTTCTTATGCTTATTATCTGCCTTCACGACCGAAGGATGATATTCCTCTCTCCAAATTACTTTGATGGAACAAAAGCAATTGCAGCAGTGCTGCAGCTGTAACAGCATGACCTGATGCCCATAGTTATGGACAAGTACTTTAGCTACTACTCAGGCCTAAACTTTGCAGGGTTTTCTGAAAAGGCAACGAGAAGCCTCTCTGAGGGCCATTGCAGCCACTCTGTGGTCCTCCACAGTGGACCCTGATTGACGGCCCTGGGCTGTGGGCTGGTACAGGGGAGCTGGCAGAAGCTCACTCAGCTTTTCACACATGCTGGAATGCTGGTTCTGTAGTCTCTGCTTGGGGTCCTGCCAGAATGGTGTTGTAAAACATTTCCTTTTCACCAAGTAATGGTACAGTTCAATTTTTCTTACAAGCGCTAATCAGACTAAATGAGACCTAAACCCTCTTCCAAAATACACATTAGATGTCTGTATTTGTATGTATACCAACTAAAGGAAGATTTCGAATTGTAAGTGCCAAGTAGATGCACAAAGCCAAGAGATGCTCTGTGTTGGAGTGCTAGGAACGAATAACAGATTCTTCTTACTGTCAGCAATTAGGGACATGATTCTAACTTAGATACTGGCCTGCAGTGGACACATATGCAAATAAACTAGTGAAAATCTGATACGGTACTGCATGTGCCACCAGGACAAGCTAAAACACGAGGAACTACAGCATTAGCTAGTAAAATACAGAACGTTGGGATGAGGATGCAAACAGCAGGATGAGGAGAAGACTTTTTCTCTTGCAATATTTTATATGTAGACACAGGTGAAAGCTATAGAGGTAGAACACAGCTTGTTCGTTCACCAGTGTAAGGGTTGTACAGCTGATAGCTGCACCTGCCACTTTAGGCCTTAGTCAGCAGCTCACAGGGTTAAAGATGCCTGCTTAAGTTAAATGATATTTAGCTTTAAAACACAACTGTTGGAAGATTTCTCTGGGAAGATTCTTGATAAATTCCTTGTTCAGCTACTGCCGCCAGGTTGATGTTTCCAGTGTAGTCAACCGTGCTGCAGTGTTTGAGGTTGAAGTCATTTATCACTGCTACATTTAAAGACAATGCGCTTACAAGTCTGGATATTCCTCTTGTGGAAAAGGATTATGTGCTCTTTTTTTTTTTTTTCTTCTGTTGTGGGGAGGTGGAAGGGTGCATTTCAAGAATGCAAGTAACCAACTGAATCCCTAGGGAAGTTCTGTGACCCTGTCAGAAATTCCCCCACCCCATTTCTTTTTTTTAATTAGTCTGAAAATCTCTTAAGCCTTTGTCATTTTTTTTCAAGAGTAAAGCTATCAAATGAGCTTGCATTTTAATCTTCATAGCCTATTTATAATCTACAATCTTCTAAAGTGAACCTGGACTGTTAATGCTTAGCATTACTTAAAATTCATGTGAATACATTCAACCAGCTGTAAGATACAGTAAAGGGATTTATGAATTAAAGGATGAATGATGCTGTAAGAGGTTCTTACTCTACAAGACAATTCACTCATTTTTCTGTTAACTTCATAGTTTATTATACCAAGAGAGGTTATGGAACATTACATATCCTTTTCTTTTTTTCTTTAGGCAAAAGGAGTGGTATAATGTTAAATTAGAAGATTCTTTGATATTATGGTTAGATTGTTGGTTTGCTTAAATTGGATTAGTTAAATTATTGGCCCAGGACCACACTATCAGGCATCTTACACACTTCCTGCTTTGAAATGTTTTAGAATTTGCAGCATTAACATTTTAGAAGCCACATCCATATACAGATATATTTGGAAGCTGTTACTGTAATCTGGAGCTGAAAATAAATTCCTTGAATCTGTGTCCAGAAAGATCCAGGACTGATTGTTCAATACATCTGATTTTTTCTTTTATTTGATAGCATGTATTTGTTACAAATGTAATTTGGATCCAAAATGCAATACAGGAAAAGAAAAAGACCATCTCTTGGTGCCATCTTTCCCCAAAGGTAGTTTAAATGGTATGTCACTGAGGTCTGTCCATAATTTCTGCAATGCCTGCCAGCCTTATCCTGTAAGCCCCACTGCCTTACAGGGGCCTGACAACAGCTCTTTCTCCCCATGCTGCCGACTGTTACTTGCTGGGTGATGAAGAATAGGCACAACTCTTCTGCGTGTCCCTTCCTGCACCACATGGTACTAGCACCAGCACTAGAAATTCATCTCATTCCTCTGTGCACACATTTCCTCATTTTAACAGATATTAGAAATTATAATGCTATTTCTCATTGCCTTTAGGAACTGACAACACCTAATTTACTTCGACTTCTGGTTTGTGAAGACCCCTGATGAACAGTTACCTGTATTTCCACTGGGAGAACTGTATTTCTTGGCCGTCTCTGCACCTGCTGTTCCCAAACTGTTGTCTGCTCATTCTCCCATAGCAGCCAATATCATACTCATTTTTCAATCAGAGAAATCCCCCTGTCCCTCAAGTGATTCTGTTGTTCAATGTGCACTTTTACAATAAACAATCACCAAATTTCTTGCTTCCATTAAAACTCTGGGCCAATTAACCCTGTCCCTGATGTCATCAGTCCATGAAGGACTTGCTTCCCTAGCAAACTCTGTGGCAGGCTCTCAGGGGAACTTACACTTTACAGAAAAAAAAGAGATGCAGAAGTACCTCTAACCTTTTCTTCCTCATTTTTTTTTCCTCCAACTTGTTAGTTTTTCACATAGCTCCTCCTTGTTCAAATAAAGGTAAAAGAAGCAGATGGTCTACCTAGAATAAATCCTTCTTGCCCTGCCAGTTCAGATCTGCTCTCAGCACTGAAGCCCAGCAGAGATGTCTGTGAGCCTCATGTACTGTCTGTGCTAGTCCTCATGGCCACTAAATTATTCTCCTGCTTTTTTTCTTCAGAAGAAGGTTTGCACTTTATTAAATAACATTCCTGATGGTGGCCCTCTGCATCTTGCTTGAGCAAGCTGGAATAACCAAGCTTCCACACACAGCTACTTTGTGCTAGCAAGTTCCTCCCCTCCCTACACTTTCATACGGTTGTTCTTATACATTTTACCAGCTCTTCCTTGTTGCTGATGCTCTGCAGGCCTTCCAAGCCTCCCAGCGCTGACATGACCTCATGTTTTTGACCCCTATTTCTCATTTTGCCTTATAACTTAGAGCTTCTGTCCCTCTTGTCCTGGAGTCTTGACCTCTCAGAAGCTGTGTGACAGTCTGCCACATTCACAGACCCAGGGAGAATTTGTCCTCTGGACAATATGTGAATGCTTTTATTTTTGGCACATCAGGCTTATTGATTTTAAGCTTGGCCTGACAAGTTAGTTTTAAAGTCCCTTTTCCCTATCGAGTGCACGTTTGTGAACAAAATGGAGAGAAGATGCTGAATATGGTAGACATTCATTCCTTGCAATAAGTCTTCTATCTGTCACATATTCTCCTTTTTTTTTTTTTTTTCTTGTATTAGGACACAGTTTATTTCTACTGCAACCAAAAATCTCATTAGTTCAACAAAAATGCATGTTCTGTCATATGACAGGTTTTTAACTCAGGAGTATGTTCTTAACTTGATTAAATTGGCTTTAACTGTGTAACCCCTATTAACATTAATGGCAGTCACACAGCTGAAGCTCTGAATATCAACTTGAGAATAAATCATTAAAATGCAATTGTTTAACTTTTATTGCCCTGTATGTCAGAGCTATCAATTGGAGATCTGGTTGGAATCCTGCATGTAACTGAACGGATGATTAAATCCAGTTCTTGATATTTTCAATTAGGATGAACACTTTTTTAGATTTACTATTCATCTAAATAGCTTTGCACGTAAAGAAATATTTTAAAGTTTTAAATAGATGTGTGGATTGGTATAATTGGAAACGTGTGTTCAGAGTTTCCACCATCTTAAAATTGGGTTAGTCATAACAACTTGGGGTTTTTTATTTAATTAAAAGCTTCCAAATCTTAAAATTGTTTGTTCCCTAGTCCCTAAAAGGACTCATAATAAATAAATAAACAAATGCTTTATTTCATTTTTTTTCTTGTAATGAAACAGCCTTTTTTTGCAGAAAACACTTTGTTGCAAAATCTAGACTAGATTTGCACTTTGCTGAATACTTTTTTGTGCCATTGAGCAGTCAAACTGAGTTCGCATATCAGAAAATAGCATTTATTTTAGCTCTGACTTAAATGTACTCTGTAAATAATATATTAACTCCAAGGGAACAAAACACTTCATATCAAAGAGCTGGGAAAACATAAAGGTTCAACATTCCTACTCATTCATACTAAAATCAGGAAGATTAAAAATTTCTTCTAAAATCCTACTGAAGTCAGTGAAAAGGTGCCCACTGACATTAATAGGGACTGGATAGAGCCCACCTTGAAGAAAAAAAAAATCAATATGCTTTAAACGTGCTGAGTTCATACACAGGCCAAATCCACATCTTGCAAAACCAGGCACTGACTTCCTCTTGCACATGCAGGAGTTATTGTTCGGATTTTAATTTAATCTCATGTTGATTATTTGTTGGTGTGTGGACAGAATACTAAACTAGCTATTACTAAAGCCGCACATAATATGGTAGTCACTTTTAAATGTGTATTTTAATTGAAATAAAACATAATATACGAATGTATAAATATATGCAAACACAAATTTTCTTTTTGTGAGAGTATCAGCATACAGACAGTATATTTATCCAAATATATTTATATATGTTTAGAGAGAAAGAGTCTTTAAAACATGGAAAAACACTGAAACAAGTAAGCAGTTTTGGTGATAACTGACTTTTGGTATTGATTTGATATTTGGTTCTGAAATAAGCAGATATGGTAACTTCTGGCCACAGAGAGTGTCAAGATGCAAATGGCATACTCAGCAGTGGTGTCTAGGGCTTCATCTTCCTTGTACTGTTTTTTTTCAGGATAAATCATCAGCACCAGAGTAAAGAAGAGGTAACGGTTTCCTAAAGATAAGCTGCTTTGTGCAAGTAGGTTTAACTATAAGCAAACTGTAGATAGCTTTGTGTGTTATACTTGATAGAATCTAAATATACTCTAGTATTAGACATATCCTGCAGTTTGATCTTAAGCATCTATGGGAGTAAAGAATGCATGTCGAGCGTTGTGTAAAGAGATTGTGTTACCGATTCTTGACATTCGTGTTGACTTTTATACTGTTTGTCTTTCAGAGGATTAAGCTTTGCTATTTCTTTGCAGTGAGAGTGCTTAAGGACTCACGGGACAACTTAACACTAGTCCATGCATTAATGAAGTTTTTCTTAAAATAAATTTCAAACATGTACATTTGCAGGGCAGAAAGCAAAGATGTTTTGAGTATTTGGTTTTGCAACATTATTGTTTTCCCATATATTCCCTAGCACATAGAGTGGGGAGGTGTTCCATAAAACTGAGAATAAACAGGTTCATCCAAAGCAACCTGCCACCTTCGTCATGGATGGCATGTGGTTTCTTTGAAGAGTTAAAAACAACCTGAATCCTGTGGGCCTGAGAAGATATAGTACAATGAAGGCTTTTTATGGTATATGATTTATAATATTTTGTAACAGTCTTGAAAGCAGTGATCTCACAGGAAAGCCGTTTAAGGTCAGAGAATTGTGCTGGCCAGAAGCGCTAAGTGAAAAACACAGCAGGAGTGCAATCTAGGAGAAATCCCCTGAACAGGGTGTGGAGAAGAGCACACATTTATTACATTTGCATTGAGCAGCAATGTGGACCAATTCAGGCATAAAATCAGGAAAAAGAAAGTGATCAAAGGGATACACTTGGAAGAAACAGCCTCAGTGGACTCCCTAGGTCGACTATCCCAGACAACTAAGCAGGTTACCAGTTCCCCAGATCAACTCCAAAAGATGAAAACCAGGAAGGAAGGGCTGCTGTGCCATCCCATTGGTTTTCACATGCAAGACAAACTTCATAAATAAACATGACATCTCAGAAAAAAAAAAAACAGATTCCTGGTACACTCCGACTGGAGTTCTTTTTATCTTTTTATTTTCTTTTCCTATTTTACCTAGGCAAGAACTTACATTTTTCATGCTTATTTGGGGTTTGATGTTTATTTTGGTGTATATTTGGGATTAGTTTTCAAGCAGGGGCCACTGCCAGGAGGCATAAACTGGGACCCTTTAGCAAGGAGTTGATTGGACTATGTGCCCTTGTTTTCTTCATGAAGTGATGCTCCCTGCCCATTTGGAGGAAATGAGGCCTGAGGTAAGTGGTGCTGTGGGGTGTAAGAGTGAAAAACACAGCAAGAGTGCATACTATTTATTGGCAGGATGGAGAAGTTATATATGAGATTACTGGGGATGAGATTTTTTTTCCACACTCCTTCCAATCTTTACTGCTCACTAAAAAAGAAAAAGCTGCACCATGACCATCTGCTTCAGGTGAGGGGTGAGATAATGAGGCTGTAGGATTTACCTGGAAATGCTGCTGTTCTCCACTGAAGGAAGAAGGAAGTGGAAAATATGAGCAGATCTCCAAGCTCACCTCATCCAGGACATCACCTGAAATGTGATAATGTTTCACTTCTCAGATCCACCTCAGCAGACACCTCCTATTCACCCTTTTGAATGCCTGCTATTACCTCTTCTTTTGCTTTCACTCTCCTTAGCACAGGAAGTGGCAGTGTGTCTGTTTCTTCCTGCAGACCTTCTGTTCCTCTCTCCCTTTACTGATGACCATTTTCTCAGCCTCTGCTTCCACACTTCCCCGTCTCTGACTGTAACATCTCCCCATGAACTCTCCTCACTCTTGCCTGTTTTCCTCTGTGATTCCTGCACCTTCTGCTTCCTCCGCTTGGCACCGCTTTCCTCCATGCGCTTCTTTAGCAGAGTGGATCCCATCTCCATGCTCTCTGGTGAGAAAGTCCTCCTGTAGACTGATCTTGTGCTCAGCACCACAGTGGCCTCCAGTGCCCATATGGAGTAATTTGCATGGGAAGCACGGCTGGGCCCTGTGGGTTTGAGATGGAATTCGCCTGTGCTTTAGTGGGATGAGAAATTTGCTCAGGGGGCCCCACAATTCTGACTTGGATCAAGTGTGTTGGCAACACGCACTCTGGGGAGAATCCCTCTGCTATCCTAACGCTTCTATTTAGCCTACGCAAACAGAAGTTTTTTTTGATCACCGTATTTGGGCAACTTTACTGCAAAGGTAGGTAGTAAAAGTCACATTACCACCTAAGATAACATCCTGATTCATTCTTTCAGGAGTTTAAGTAGCTGTTTTCCTATACAGAGGGACAAGTATGGCTACTAAGATTTATCTGCCTGTTGCCCATTTGCCGTTTCAAGTTCCTTTTTTTCCTAAGGGGGCTGATTTTCTACCACTTTCACAGTATACTTAGCACTGAAAATATAATCAGAATTCAAAGACAGAAATCTCAGGACTTAACAGGCAGAGCTATTATTGCTTCATTTGAGCTTTGTGCTGAGGGGGAATATGCCTAGGTTATGATGGTGATATTTCTAAATATTGCTTTACAATTCTGATTATAAATACCACCAAGCAGAAAAATGATCTTCATTTATCTGAGTCAAAGGGTGCGTCAAAGAGGTGAGGGGTACAGATACCTATGTCAGTGTATTAAATGACTATTCTTGCTAAACAAACTGCATTAAAAAGACAACAGTCTCTGAAAAAATAAAATGTCTTGGCAGCATTTCGGGAGAGTCTGCCTTTTATATGAGGGTTAAATTACTATTTAATACAAAATGTTAATCTAGCAGTGAGCAAATGCACATGATTGCTGTTTGTTCAACAAAGAATGTACTTGTGAGCCAGATGCTGCCTGACAAGCAATTTCTCTGGCCTGCAGCACCATGTGGCAGTAAGAAACTGTTTGGGCTGCTGCACATCACAGCTCTGATCTCAGGGTAGTGTGCAGAGAGCTGAGCTGTGCCCAGCAGGCTGCTCTGCAGGGGAACTTCTCCAGGTGGGAGGATGCAGGAGAAGGTAGGTGACCTGAACAGATGGAGGAGCTGGGGCAGCTCAAAGTTTTACGGGAACACAGGCAGCATTTAAAATTGTTGCTCAGAAGAGTAGGTGTCCTTATTCTTGTAGGCAGCTCTTCTGGGCAAGGAGGGAGGGGAAGTGTTAGGAGGGATGTGGGAGGTGTCAGCCTGGTTTTCTGGCAGTGAGGGGAGAGGCTGCAAGGTGCTGAGTGAGGCTGGGCTGGGGAAGGGAGAGGGCCTGCTGGCCCAGTAGGTGCATCTGGCTTTTGTCAGTGTTGTGGAGACATTTGGGATATGAAACAGGTAGGGGATGAAAGGAAAACAGAACTACATATGGTTAGAAGAAATCAGGGTCTGGAAGATTTTGAAGAGTTCAAGGGAACTGTGTCTTTAAAGTATTCAAGGAAGTCTTGTGTTTGGATCATGATCTTTCTCTATTTCTTTCTTTATTTTTTCTCCCATCTTTTCTTCCTCACACATCCCTGCAGCATAGTGCTACTTTTGGGGTCTCAGAGACCGCCTTTTGACATCCTCACACAGGTACGTACAGCTTTCCAAAGGTCCCGTCCAGTTCTAGCCATCTCTCCCT
>NW_010578789.1:196479-212616 GCF_000705375.1 Tinamus guttatus | reverse complement strand
CCATCATGTCTCTGTGATTCCAATGAGATCATGATGATGGGAATCATGGAATGTCTGCATTTCTGATATCCACAGAAAGTATTAGTGAACTTCATCTTTCACGGATATCCATACGTCATCATTTGTATACAGGATATCCACTTTGATGCTTATCTTAAGTGCTTTCTATTTTAACATGTTAAAAGTGTGTTATTTTAACATGCTTGGCTTAATCTAAAGCAAAAATATCGAATTTTTAGTAGTCACTTCCCCTTCTGATTAAATAAATAGTCACAAAAGAAGATACTAAGATTTCTGGGGAAATAATATTGTGCCTTAAAAGACATAAAAGTATAAACAGCATAATATAATATAGAAGAATTATGCATTTTAATAAAAATATTGTGACTAATACTATAACAGAAACTTAAGTAACATAAAACTACCTTTTTGGCCCTGCCTAGACCAAAAGAATAAAGAAAATAAATAATAAAGAAAAGGGAGAACAACAATGGTGATATTAAAATTTCTAGTTAGTGTAATTCTAATAACCCATCAAATAAAAGTAAACTAAAGACAAGAGGCTTAAAATCATCATTTCAGAATAAATGTGTAGGTCTGGGAATGTGTATCAAAACACAGTTTGGAATTATAGGCAAGAGTATATGAAAGTAGCAAAATCACTTGCTTATTACAGTCTGGAATGCTATGGGATGGACAACAAGAAGAATTAGCCATGATCTAGCTATATGTAGATAACCCTAAAAATACTGCAGATAAATGCCTGGAGAGATGAGTGTGCAGAAACTAACTCAGCCTGACATTTAAAATTGCAGAGGTTAAAATCCTCTGGGTTGTCTACAGCTGTAATTTTCATTGTTCTCCAGAAAAAAAAAAAAAAATCCTCACACCTCCACCCAAACTCCCTGAGGACAAGTGAAAGCAACCTGACAAAGAAAGCCAAAAGGCTCTGCAAAGGCTCTGCAACACACAATTCTCTTCTTGCAGAAAGACTAACTCGAAGGGAAAACGAACCCTCATCACACTCACAGAACAGCTGCAGCAACCTGGAACAAGAGTTAAACTATAATTGTGTCTGTAAGACAAGTTTGTAAGTCCTATGGCTGTCCCATTTGCAGGATAATCAAACTTATCAGTTCCTACTCTTTTCTTATACAGAAAGTTACACTCAGTGGACCACTTAATCTTAAAAAAAAAAAGTCGGAGAAAAAAAATGTCATTTTCAAAGGTAAAATTAAAGCCTTGAGTCTTGCTACTGAGCAGCCACTACTATTTGATTCAAACGAATTGTTTTAATCAGTTTAGTTAGTGCTATTGCTTGTTCTTAGAAGTTTCTTCAAATTGAGAAATAACACATATAACCCTTCTCAATTCATCCTTTGTGCCTGAAATAAGACCTTTTCATAAACTGAAAAGTCATGCCACTGTTTGCTCTTTTTAAGTAGACTACGAACTTTCCTACCACTGGTCTAATTAATAGAAAGAATTTTGCATGTTATTCATTTTATTTTTAGATGGCAGAAAAAATACTAAGTCAACAGGAAACAATAGACTAAGTTTGGTAACTGAACACTAAATTCTGATCAGTCATTCTTACAAAAAGATTTGTCATCAACATGAGGGCTAGCAGGCTAAGAAAAAGAAAGATAAGTTTTCATGAACACATGGTGAGAGACATGGGAGCCTGACTTTCATTGGGAAAAGGGGGATCCTTAGTCTTTGACAGAATATGCAGACCAACTTCTTGATAACAGAAATGCTTTTAGAAATAAGGAGTAGAGTCTACACTGACATATAAGCCACTCGTTTCCTGCTTTCTGTCCCAGCTATGGCAGTTTGGCCTCCTTTGAAGAGAACTGGAGGCACACACACTTCCCCACGAGATACCTGCTGATGTCATTTAGATATTACTTCTGGAAAGACATTGTACATTAATATAGGGTTACCTGTGTCCCACAGGCTGGAGAAAAATACATTCAGAGCATTTTCTGAAATAGATAAGGAATATCCTTTTTTTGTGCTTGGGCTACATATGCTGTTTTGGTGATCTACATTTTCTTATTCTGTTCTTTTCTTCCATCACACAAAGAAGATGGGAATGGATATTTAGTTACATAACCCCATGCTTTTCACAAGTCCCAGAGAATGCCCAGCATGTTGCAGGGATGCCTGCATTTTTGCTGTATAATTCTCACATTTCCAGACATGTATCAGGAAAAGGTGTATAGATTCTTGATTTGAATGCAGACTAAAAATACAAGGTATTATTCAGACTCAGATTACATCAAAATTTAAACGTCATTAATGCTTGCTGTTCAAGCAAGAATTACTCTAATACTTTTGAAATTGCTTTAAATAAGGAAGGAATTGCTTTTTTCAAGTTTTTGGTTGGATTTAATGAGATTTAGTGTTGAATATATTGAATACGATTCTTTATGTGAAGGCAGAAAAATGTAAACAGAGAGAAATCTAATGCCTCCCATCATGCAGAAAAACTGTTTTGCTCAAATATTACCTCAATGAAATGAATAAAACAGTATACTAGAACAGTATAATAGAAATTATATGTGTGCCAATATAAAAAGGATATTCTGTAACAGGTATATTTCATTTAAAAAAATGCTCTTCTGTGCAGGAAGGAATCAGGATGACCTTTTCATATATTACTATTCCTAGAGTCTTCTTTGTGTTTTATCATATCTAGTGATAGAGGATATCTAGAAAAGCTGAATAAGAGACTGTAGACTACCAAATGTCAGAAGGAATATCATCATTAGCTTTAGCATATTGCTGTTAATGATTATAAGTCTAATCTTGAAGCAACTCATAACAGTTTTAAATTTGTGTAGCTTCACTGGCAGTGAAACCTCTTAATTTACACCTACCTCAGGAAGTTCAGGATTGAACTAAATGTCCTAGTGGCATTTTATAATTTCCCAATAGTTGTGAGTAGAGTGTTTCACTTTTACTGTATCACTCCTTAAAATGAAATATTTCATTAACAATTTTTCTATTTTGAACTGAATAATCAATGTGAAATATTTCAAGTGATATCAATGCAATGTCCTGCTAGCAGTAATCCAGATACATCAGATAGGAAGAGTAAAAAGCCCAAAGAAAAATTCATTTGAAGGCTTTGTGACAAGTGTAAATCACTTCATAGCACCTGGCCTCACTGTCAGAAAACTTTTTGTAATAAAATTTTACTGTAAAGTTCTTATGATCTAAACTGTTTTCCTCTATATTCAGCCAGCACAATTGTCCATGTTGTTCTGGCTAAAAACAAAATATTCAGCAGTTTGAGATGTACTTTGCACTCTTTTTTTTCTCCTAAATAATTCTTTGTCTTAAAATCACAAAATAATATGTGGTTGCTTTTGATATTAAACAGAGAAAAAAAATAAAGTCCATGTGCTTTTTTTAAAATTAATTTGACTTTTTCATTATACTTTTCAGAAATATGTTACTAGAATCTGTTCTGAGATGTTAGCAGAATTGGCACTGCATATATAAGAAACAAACAGAGTTTAATTACTATATTCTCAGTATCACAGGATTGCAGAATGGTTGTTTGAAGGGACCTCTGGAAATCATGTTGCCTACCTCCCCCTTCCCCTCAAACCGGGTCAGCTAGAGCAGGCAGCTCAGGGCCATGTCCAGTATGGTTTAGAATATGTCATAGGTTGGAGTTTCCACAATCTCTCCGAGCAATATTGATAAGATCCACCCTCAGCTTTTTTCCAGACTGATCAGTCCCAGCTCCCTGACCTCATATGAGAGAGGCTCTATTCCTTAATCATTTTTATGGCCTTTCACTAGACCCATTCTAGTGAATTCATAACTTTCTCATATTGGGAAGCCCAGCACTGGACTCCAGGTGTGGCATCACCAGGACTGAGGAGGATCACGTCCTTTAATCTGCTGGTGACACCCTTCCTGATGCAGCCCAGGTTATTGACAGCATTCTTTAACACAAGGAAAGCAAAGCTCCTTTGCTGTCCATAAAGACCCTTTTCTGCTGGTCAACCCCCAGCCTGTAGCAGTGCAAGAGGTTATTCCTATCCAGGTGCAGGACTTTGCCTTCATGAGGGTCCTCTCTGTCCATTTCTCCTGTCTGCCAAGGCCCCTCTGGATGGCAATGCAATCCATCAGCCATTCCTCCAAGTTTTATAGAATCTGCAAACTTACTGAGAGTTCATTCAGTCCTGTTATCAGATCATTAATGGTGTTGGTCTCAGTGTTGATTTCTGGATACCACTACTGATTGGTCTCCAAGTGGACTTCGCACTGCTGATAACAACCCTCTAAGACAGGCAGGTCTGAGTTCACCTTACTGCCTGTGGATCTGTCTCAAACTTCTCTATGAAAGGGCTTTGGAGTATAACATCAAAAGCCTCACTAAAGTCAGAGTAGGTAACATCTTCTGCTCTCCCCTCATCTACCAAGACATTCATTTCATCATAAAAGTTAGTTAAGCATGAGTTGTTCTTCATAAATCCATGCTGTACCCCAAGCAAGCCTTCGGCACATGTTTATTTTTAATGACTGTTTCTTAATTGACTACTGTAATCTTGAACATGGTATTTAGAGATTTTGAGGCGCAACCAAGAGCTGAATTAGAATAATTTGCTGAAAGCAACAGGAGGTATTTCATCTCTTTTTTGCTTTGAAGAATCACAGGGCTGGAAATTGCATGCCTTCTCTATATATTTTTTGATACCAAAAAAGTTTGGTTGCCAATAATTCACAAAGCACCTATAATAACAAGAATAAGATGGAGAAGGTGATCCTTCATCGTTATGATTTCTCCTTTTGCTAGCTCTGTAGATTTCATTGTTGGTGAAAGGTCATGTTACAGTCACTGTTTGCACTGGATCTATATAACCTTCATCTCAAAACTGCCTGAGCTCACAATGGGGCAGTATAGATAAATGTCAAAGCTCTTCTTTTAATTTCCCTGAAATTCACAGACATGCTCTTTAGTCATCAAAGCAAAATCTGGTCAAGAACAGAGCTCCTATGAAGCCCTTCCGCACACTTTGTATGACTAGTTCTACACACTTTTCCGTATTGTTTCCTCTGTCTGAAAAAGGCCCAAAAGAGCACTGAGATACACTGAACTTATTCTCTTTAAAATACACTGCTTAATCCTCAGAGAATACACCTGTTTCTCTGAAACTGTCCCATCATCTCCCTAAAGAAGCATCTGGAGAATGTGATTGCAGTTATATATAAACTTCACTAGTAAGTTCTCCCAGGTCTCTGAAGAACACCCTGAACTGAAATAGGCTTGAGGGAAAACAACATATTTGATAATTAATCCCTTTGAAACAACAAGAATTCCTCTAAATACCACACATTTCAGAATATTTTAAATATTATAAAAGTTATCTGAAGATCCTGAAATGCCAAAAATTGACTCATGGAAACATTTGATCTTTGTGACAACTTTTGTCTTCACAACATACCTGCTATGTTCAAGTGACACACCAGCATCCCTGGCATCTTACCTCATATTTCACAAGATCAAGCTACTAAAAAGATTCTGTGTTCAATTTGAGATGTAAAATTATAGCAACTTACTCTCCTAGCAGTGTTCATCATAACATGGTGCTTTTATTATATCTTGTCTCTGAATGTAGGAGATTTTTCTACTCAGTTTGAAAGACTGATCCTCATAGCTTCCTTTAAAAATAAGTTTTTGGCTGTGTTTACTCTGTACATTAAACCTTTGAGCTCTATGCTTTGGCTCAGTAGGCTCCAGGATTTCAGTACGGATGTAGCAGCTCATCGCAGCAGTGAGTATGTGAGCTTTGAGCCTGGCAGCCCCTTCATCATTGAAATGGGATCTGTTCCTGGGAGGACAGCAGTTTTGAAGAATTGGCAGCTGTCTCCATTCAATTAATTCTTGAATGTTTCTCCCAGAAACTGGTGACAAAAGAGATCCTGAAACAGATGACTCCAGAGCCTTTGGTAACTTTTCCTCCATTCCTGAGATCTAGGGTCTTAGATCTGCTCAGCTGTGATCCTGCATAGGAATTGCTCTTCCACCTTCCTTATCTTGCCAGGAATTTGAGACCTGCCTACATTGCATAAGGACCCAAAGTGCACCAATGTACACAGTAGGGCATGAAAAGGGCAGATATTTTTGGCTGACCAAAAAAAAAGAAAAAAGAAGAAGAAAAAAGGATTAGTTCATATTTTCTAAAACATTATTTGCTTGAAAAAAAAAGCACTGAAAAAATTAGATGTTTTTGAAGGTTTTTTTTTTCTTTAAAAATATACAGTTCTTAGCAACAGTTTCTGCTGCAAAGGAAATATCTGATTTCATAAAATGCAAAAATAACCTCAGATCTTCAGTAAATTTTCATTTTCTTACTAATATTTTACTTGTTGCTATCAATTTTAAAATGGATCAATTCTATTTAGGTGTAGTGAAAATCTGAAAGGTTTCATTTTAATATTCTAGTACCAATTTCAATAAAAGTCGTGGCACATTCCAGCACATTGAAACTAGGGAGGCAAAATTTACTGGTGCTCTGCCATCCTAGCTCTCTTACAGATATATTTATAGCCTAGGGAAATCCCAAAGCTACTTTTACCACACATGTGCAAGAGAAAATGTTTTGTAACTCGGCTTCTCTTTGAATGTCTTAAATTGTGACATTACAGCAAGGGCTGTTTAGGAAGTTGCCTGCCAGACATACCTTCCAGTGACAGCATAGTGATCTAATGGAAATTCAGTGGAATACCTTCCACCAGTTTTCTGTTTAAATTATGTTACAATTTGATTTGGGCAGAAAGTAATGGTTAGACTGGAGCTTTCATTATAGGTGTTGCTTTATAGTTTGCCATAAATTGCTCAGAATCTCAGCACAAAATATGTATTTACTGATCTTGAATCATTCATAATATGTGCGACACTCTTGGGGCACAGGCAGTGTGTGTGCGTGTCTAATATAGAGCTTTTGCTTATTAAGTTGTAAACAGTATTTCACATATTCACTATATAACATACTGTGCTTAAATATAAAAAGGCACAAAGCAATTTAGCGTATATTGCAAAAGGCAGCATAACAAATTGAATTATTTTGTGTCAACAGAATTCTAAGACCAATTAAAACAAGTTAACAGTGTTATAATGCAACAAAATAGAAAAATGTTCTCAGGGCTGCTATTGTAATTTACTTTAATACATTCTTAAAACTAATCTAGGCCATGACAGGTTAGAAATCACAGCACAATACACATTATTAAGCTCTCGCTTGCAGACTGGTTATTGTGATTTTGTTGTCATTGAAGGTTGTTATTTGAGCAAGAACAAGAAAAAATGTCCTTCAAAAAACTACTAACAACGTACAGCTCGCTTTCTGTTCCCCTTTGTCGGGAGAGAAGTCCTAAACAGATACATAATAATTTTTTAGTTCTTGCATTTTTTTTAAAACATGCCTAATGTAGACAAGACATTTGTTCCATATACCCTTCTACGACCCTTTTAAGGGTTGATGTACTGGAGCAAGAATCCTTCAGTAATGCTGAGCAGCATGTTAAATCACCATTATCACACAGGACCCAATATAGAAGTTGGCAGAAGAATCCCAAGCAACTGTTATGATTAATGTAAGAAAAGGAAGGTAAAGGGTAGAATAGGGTACAGTGACAGCAGCAGTGATGTAGCCATAATGTAACTGAATTATGGTGAAAAATTAATTACTCTAAATTGGAAAGTATTGTAGTAAGCACCACATTCAGGATTATGTGACAAACTCTGTATGTAGAGTACAACATAGAAACGTGCAGATAGTATTTTTTATATGAAAATAATTAATTGAAAATAACTGGGACTGAAGCAGTGTTGTAACGGTAGTTCATGTTTATCTATTAAAATTTCTATTAAGAAAATGATTTTTAATTGTTTCTATGACTATCTTCTGAAGTATGTATCTACACACAATATAAACAGACTTTGGAAAGCCACATCCAAATATCTAGAGCTTGGAAAGAAAAGATACTATGCAAAATTGTGTTTTGTGTGCAAGTCCAAACATTTACATTTTTTGTAGTTAATTTTAATACCACTGATTTAAGTCAGTTATAAAAAAGACAACAAAATGGAGATGTTCAGAAGTTTCTAGCTTAAGAAATAACATTTAAAAATAGCCAGTTTCATGAACTCTGTAAATAAAAGAGGTCTATAAAAACACTTATCTTTATAGCGCTCTTCAAAGGCATGAAAATTAAAGTGTGTGATTCTGAGTCCTGTACCTTCATATGTTGAAACAAAGTAAATATCTTCAACTTGCTGGATTTCTGCTTTCATTTTTGGTGTTAGTAAGATGTGACATTAATTAATTCATAAAAAAAAAAAGATTCTTGTATGGAATTTCTTATGTGACTGTGAAATTATTACTGAACATATTAGAACCCAGAAATAGAAAAGAATAAGCCCAAAAACAGAGTTATAAAAATACCATAAATGAAAACTTGCTCCATCAGCAGCCCGATTTTAAAATGTCTCCTTTCTCATTCACTGATTGGATATTTCTCATCAAATTAAGTAGCAGAAATGCTGAGTTTTCCTATGTATCATTTCAAATGTTAATTTGGGTGCCCTGAAAATCCAGACTTTACTGACCTTGAGAATAGTAGCTTTTATAACACAGAATTCTACATCAGTTGCAAATGATGCCCAACTGAAGTCAATATAAGCCCAACTGAATTCAAGAGCAAAACTCTTTATCAAGAAGAGGAGCTGTCCTTGAGGAAGACTTAACTTTCAGATATTTTGTCTGTTTTGGTTCACTATTAGCTTTAAGGCATATCACACAGCCTATATTTTTATGCAAGTTTATGTGATGGAAAGGGCACAAAACAGAAGGATACTTTTTTAATGTAATTTTTCATGATCAGTTTTACTGCCAGACAGACAGTAAAAAATGATCATTATCTTTTATTCCTTTTTATTCCTTTCCTAAAGGTCAGCTAGACAGACTTTTTTTTTTTTTTTTTTTTTTTTTTTTTCTAATGAAGCTAAAGAAACACATATAATAAACAAATGTAGGTAAAATTACTTCAAAATATTTTGATATTAAAATTAATTGTTTCTGCAACATCTTTTCCATGAAGTCCATGAAATAGCCTTTTTGGATTTACCACAAAACCCAAATATATCAAAGTACAAAGCATATTTTTCTAATAGCCAGTAAACAAAAAGAAAATCTGAAAAAGTAATTCTTCAATTACATGTTGGGAAAGTAACCAGACTGAGGTGGTAAGCAGGTCAGTTTGAGATTTTAAATCTCCAAACATTCACTAAAGAGATTGTCTCAAAACATCCATCCCTGATTAACAGGGAAAACATCTGGATGCTAAACTGGCAATCTATGTTCCCTGTAACTGGCTTCAAAACAAAGGACAGTTAAGGGTTTGTCTGTTTTTTAAATTTTAACATTTGCAGCATTTTTTTTCAGAAAATATCATTAAATGTTTTATTATACTGTACTTCTGCTCACCTACTCAAAATGCCTCTAGCTGTTTTGTTGCTCCATAGGAGAAATGACTATCATGACACTACTATTTTTAATGCCAAAACACTATAGTGGGAACTTAATTTGAGCGTGACAAAGAAATCTGATGTACTGCTTAAAGAAAAACTGGTATAAATTATCCTTCCAGCTATCTGATTTGTTCCTCTAAAGAGAAGGGGATTTGAGCCCCCATGGCATGTTATTTTCTCAGATCATACAGACAGAATGAATTGGCTCGTTCTTGTGCAAGTTGTCCCTTCTGCCTCTCCCTCCCTGCCCTTCTTCATCCCAGTCTGTTTCTCACCATTAGCATAATTACATCCAAATCAACTAGTAGAAAAAGCCACCACACATTATTATTTATGACTTGTGTCTTTTGCAGTTTTGGAACCTCTTCATTCCATGTGAGTTTAGAGTCAGCCTTTCAGAAGGAAAATGCTAGCAACAACATTGATGAGACACGATTATGCTTAGAAAAAGTCTCAATTGTCCAGTGCTCTGCTTTCTTTTGCATGTCATCACTATGGAAAGAGTAAGGAGAGAGGGCAAGATATCAAAGATTCTGTTGGTTTGAAATGCTAATGACTACAAGAATCTTAAAAAATATGCCTCTTATGGAGCAAAATGACAATGTTTTGTACCTGCAACACATAGAAATACTTCCATAAGAATTAGCTGATTATATTTGAGTTGTTTTTAAAAGGGTTATATTCCATTTGCAGTGGAAAACTTTTCATTGGACTTTTGAACTTTTGAATTTGAAGATTATTTTCAAAGATATTAGTGATTGGTTGCGATTTATAAATAGAGGGATGCAATCATGAGCAAATTAGAAAAATAGATTTTCAGAAGAACAATCAAAAATCATTTATGGCATAATTCAGAATATCACTCCAGAACTGACTACTCTTGTTTCTGCTATACAGTTAATATCAAGCATTAACATGCTGATTTTTTTGTAAATACACTTTATGTTTTCAAAAATGTGTTTGTTTATATTTTCAAAAGTGTGTTCCTCTCAAATGCAGCTTGAAACATTTTTGAAAATGCAACTTGTTTCAATTTAAACTAAATATTAAGTAAAGCATGTAAATCTTGATAGGACAAGAAATCTGAAAAGCATAGTAACAAAATTATCTTCTGCTGTGAAAAATATAAGAAATATTTGTCCCTCATGTTTCCAGAAGATGCTTTAAAATACCGTCTTCATCCACATATCCTAAAGTTTTCTTTGCAAAAGTAATTCACAGAGTTATTGTATGAAGCAGTAGACTGCTTCATACAGCATATGAAGTACTTAGACTGCTGTCCTAGAAAGTACTGTAGAAAAATAAAACAGGTTAAGTCCACGGTTAAAGTTTAGGAAACAAAGGTTGATTCTTTCTGTGCCTTTTGGAAATTATCATCATTTTTTCCTAAATATTACACTAGCACCTAAGAACATCGTTCAGGGGGCCACACTGTTCTAAATAATATGCGACTACACAAAAGAAATTCCTCACTGTGAAGAGTTTAGTTCCTCTCTGTCTCAGTCACCTAGCTGTTCTATTTTTCTGTCTCTGTTCTCTAGGTCAGGGACTGTCTTTTGTCTGTCTCATTATATGCTATAGCTGTATACTTAATGTCTGTTGGTGGCAGTGTGATAGTCCAGTAAAAATATTTGTAGTCCAGCTACCTAAAATGATGTATGATGGGATTCATCTAGTCTGGATTAATACATCTAAAGTGTATATGTCTGCTGAGTTAGCCACCCTAGGATCTTTATTTAGTCAATGAAGAGAAAACGATATTCTTAAAATATGATGACATCTTAGGATGTCATTTCATGGATACATTTCATCTAACTTCTTTGAGAAGATATATGATATATCCCTAGGATGCCAAATGTCATGCTTCAAATGCACTTGTTTCTTTCCTTTGATTATTACAGCATTTTAGGTGAGTAGATCAGCCACAGGCTGGGAATTCCATTCGTAATAGATTCATGATGAATATCTACTCTTTAAAGATTCCTGATTTATATGAATTACCATTTCTAGCTTAAGATCCACTAAAGAGTATTTAGCCATTTCAAAGGAAGGAAAAAAAATCTGCTGCCTAGTAAGATCCATTCCAAGTTATAACAGATTTCAGAAATAAGAGGTGTGAAGTGGCGTGTTTTTTTTTTTATACATATATATAATGACTGTATCTTTTTGTTTAGAAGAACTCTTTAGGCAATTTTTAAAGGCTCTAACACATTCACGGTGTGCTTCAAATAAGTCTGGATCTGCCTTTTCAGGTGTGAGAATATTAAAGTACCCATAGTAAAAACAAACATATGAAAAACTTTGATATTTTGTTTTCTGTATGATTTATGGTTGCAGGTACAACCTGCAGGTTGCAGAATGTGTGTGTGTACAAAATACTGTATAAAAGGATTTATTGGAATCAGTCAGAATAATATTTATTACTCCTGTGTTTTTCTATTCATAAGAGCGTGGACCATTCAGACTGGATTACATTTCTGTAGCACTTTGAAAATGGTCTGTTATGGTGTGACATGTTTCTGTGAATGTGAACTACTTCACTCAGTGACAAAACTTCCTTTGAGGAAGGGTTTTGTTTGGTTGGTTGGTTTTGGTTTTGTTTGTGTTTTCCTAACAAACGAGATAAGGAAGAAACGTAAATATCAGCCTAGCTGATGAGAGCAACTCATTGGTGCCCTAGTGATGTTTACCTACACAATGAATGTCCCTGCCTTTCTATATATCTTTTTAATATGAAAGGGCTGAATCTAGTGGGTTTTATCCCCCTCATAAGATCCTTAGACAACAGATCATAGGAATGTGTGACCTACATTGGTTCAGAGTTCACCCATTCACTCATATTTGTACTAGGATATGTGAGCCATTTGAAACATTTATTATCCAGTAGCTGTTTTGTTTTGTTTGGTTTTGTTTTTTCCCTGTAGGAACAGTGCAAGGGGTTGAATTTCCTACCTTGAACACTACAGAGTACCTTTCAAAAACCTCATTTCAATAGTTTCTGGAGAATTATTCATCTCTATGAAGTTACATGTGATATGCTCACTTTTCTTCCCCATTCAAATATTTAAGATTATTTTAGATTGTCTAAGATCTTTTGCATCTTCATTTTAAAGCCTGGTAGTCCTGTTAATCACAGTTATGAGTTGACCCAATCTATTTCAGCGTAATGGAAATGAAGGAGAGTTGTTCTTCTGGCAGTGCTATTTGCTGCCAGTGAGGACAGCTCTTGACACATTGGGCAAATCATTATATTGTTATAGAAGTATTTGGAAAGTCTATTTGGAAAGTACAAATCCAATTGTGCTGACACTTGAAATATTGGCAGTGGCAGTGCTGCAGATGGAGGAACTATCTCTCTTATCTCATGAATGTGTGCTGGGACCACCATGCTCAGCCTCTGAAGACAGTTGTCAGAAGCGAAGAGATGTTACTGAGACTATAACTAAGCAGCAGCAAGGTTCTAAGCTGAATCTAAGAGGTCTGAATTCTCATGAATAGAAATCGCTGATGTCTAGCTGTGAGAAGTAATGAGTAGAGACAACTACGCAAATATGGTTGTGTATCAGATTTTAAATGGAGAACTTTCTCTGCGCAATGCAGGGCATATCATTAAACATTGATACATCTCCACACATTGTATTGTCTGTGCCTTTGCTGAGAAATATTTGGAAAACTTTAGATGCGTTAAGGTTGAGAAAAAAAATATCCTAAAATATTATGTGTATTATTTCATATTGTGTTAATACAAAAGACACAGACAAGGAAAACACTAACTTCTAAGATTCAGCTACAGATAAGTACAATTGCTTTGCATTAATGCAAAAGCGTCCATAGGACCTGCTTTTTTTCTGCCTTCTTTTCATTATCCATTTTCCTTTTCTGTTACTTCTTATCTCTCACTCTTCTTTTATTCTCTAGCCTTTTCCCCAGTATTTTCCTCTTTTTTTTTTCACATTACACTTCTATTTCTTTCCATAAGGTGTAATTCCCTTATCCAGCTCATAGTTCCTACCCTTATTCAGTATTAAGTAATTAGCAAAGTTATTCTTTTTGAATACATTCTGAAGGATGCTTTCACATTAATGATAAATGTGGTGTTAGTGATGGAATGTATAAGAACCTGGAGTTTAGTCTTTGACATTTCCTGCTCCTAGGATACAATTGTACTTGATTTCGATAGTGAATTTTGCGGTGGTACTGTGGAATTCAGTTTATTTTTTCTTAAGTCCACAGATAGTTTGCTAAGAGCTTTGTAGTGCACATTGTGTTAAAGCCCTTAATTTACACTAATTTGCTATACTCTTCAGTTAGCAGCATGCTACCAATTTAAAACTGCTCTGTATAATCTTGTAGACACCAAACTACCAGAAAGAAGAATAAATGAAATAGAAAGAAAAAACACTGTTGGGGACATTACAGAGGTGACATCAGCAATGGTTGACAATGCTCGCTTGGTCTTCATCCAGAAGCTATGTAGGGAGAGAACTACAAAACTTGAAAGGAAGTATCAAAACTCTGGAAGAGAAACATATTTAAAAAAATCAACCCAAAACAAGAAGTTTTACTGATATGTTGCAACCATAGATGTGTCTGTTGCCATTATGTCTTATTCATACGTTATTGTGCGTTCTTTTGGGTACATAATCATATGTTGTTTTTCCACACTATCCTGCCTCTTGTAGAGCAAGTCCTAGATGGAATAGAGGGAGTAGATGTATTTTTTTCTCCTGTGGCATTTTTTTTAAACATACACAGTTGTATTTACTTTTCAAAGTAAATGGAAATTTTTCTTTTCCTGAATGCCATTAAAACAAACAATAAGAATACAAAAGAAAGGAAAACACTGGTTTAAAATGCATCTACAACCATAAGAAATGCTACCTTCAAGTTTTTATGGGTTTGTTTACACTTTGGTTCTCTCAGTGTGTCCAGAAATTAATCTCTATTTATTTTTTCAACATATTATTTCATATGAATTCCTTAAAGTTTAACAGTTCATTTGATGAAGCTTTAAAACAAGCATACAATGTTCTGAAATACACAATTACTTAGTCATTGCAACTGTCCGTAGAGCAGCTAGCAAGCATTTAAGTGTCGTTTTTAAAGTGAAAAAGACTTAAATTCTTCAGGTGGATTATTCTGTTACAAGTTTTTATGTAAAAAGCATTTTGCAGCATTATCCCAGAAGCAAAACTAGCCCTTTCTATATCAACATTGAATGATTTAGGAGTGTGCTTTGGGGCAGAAGATAATTCTGAAAACCCAAGAAAGTATCTTGGGCGAGGAGGACGTGGGGGCGTAGTAAACAATTCTCTTTCCATCAGTCACGTTATGATTTTCCTAATATAAGAAGATCAGATATTCAAGTCTAATCACGTTGTATGAAAAAAAAAGCATTTAAACCTAATGCATAATAGGCTTTTTTCACCTTAATTTTGCCTTTTATTCCAACAATGTTTTTTCTCTAGAGCTGGACAATATAGTTCAATGCTCATTTGGACAGTAGACTTATCATTTGCAGTCATTTTATATGATCTTTTTCAGAATAATGTGTGTTTGTTTTTTTGAGGGGAAGGATGGAGACGATGGTGGGAGAACTGAAAAGTTATCCTGTAATCAGATCGTTCCTAAAATCAATATTTCTATATCAAAGATCATCAGAAAATATTTAAATACCATTTGTTTTGACCTCATTGGGCTGCATCTAATGCATTTACTTTAGTTAAGGATTCCAGGAGCAGACTTCTGTAATATTTACCTTATTGAATTAATATTAAATGAATCTGATTGTGGTAAATGGTAGAGGATGAAGCAATGAAGACTGAATAGTGTGCCAGAAAGTGTAAGATAAATCTGTTTAATTGCAGGTGCACACATGGAAATGTTTTGTCTTTTGCAGAGTCACTGAGAGATGCACGGCATAATCCATAATGCAGACATCTGAACAGACATATTTCAAGCAGCAAATGACTTTTTCTCTCCATCAACTTTAAAAATAGTCTAAGATCACTAATTCTGATACTAAAAATACTGCAGATCTTACATCACATAAGTGATATGTAGAAACAAAGGTTTTAAGTGATTCAGAGTCCTCCCTTATAGCACAATTTGTGGAGAATGCCTGGGGGAAAGCACCATACTACATCTCAAGCACCATACAGCTATCCACAGAGGGAGGGAGGGAGGGAAGGAAGGAAAGAAAAGGAAGGAAGGAAGGAACGAAGGAAGGAAGGAAGGAAGGAAGGAACGAAGGAACGAAGGAAGGAAGGAAGGAAGGAAGGAACGAAGGAACGAAGGAAGGAAGGAAGGAAGGAAGGAACGAAGGAACGAAGGAAGGAAGGAAGGAAGGAAGGAACGAAGGAACGAAGGAAGGAAGGAAGGAAGGAAGGAACGAAGGAACGAAGGAAGGAAGGAAGGAAGGAAGGAACGAAGGAACGAAGGAAGGAAGGAAGGAAGGAAGGAACGAAGGAACGAAGGAAGGAAGGAAGGAAAATCAGTGGGAAAATGGATGGGACTCTGGTCAACTGAAGGTCATTCAGATGGTCTGGGCCTTCCACACACCACCTCCATGCGTGTTTCTG
>NW_010578789.1:165928-196412 GCF_000705375.1 Tinamus guttatus | reverse complement strand
ATTGTATTCTCTTTAACATTTGAGTTGCTACACATCAACAAAAGAATGTCTGCCTTGTGATCAGAATTTAAATTTCAGCTTTATGGTACTTGGAGGCAAACCTCTGCTTGAGCTCCGTGGAAGCAGGGTTTCATACTGTCTGCACTAAGAAGATGTTTTATTAACATCTGTTTATTACAATATGTTTATTAACGTTTGTTTATTAACAACATAAATGTTTTATTAAACTAATTTAATTTAAATTTCTGTTGCTTTCTTGTCTTTATTTTTTGCCTGTTATTTTGGAAAGGAATGATTATTTATACATTATAAAGTTACTCAACTTCATATGCACTTTTTTCTAACAAGCAAATTTCTTTAAAAACAGTTTTATCTATTCTTTTTCTGCAGTTTTAACTCTTTTTTTTATTTTGCATTCTTTATTTTTGTTTGTTTTCTTTTCTATAAAAAATCCAAGATTATGTCTGTGTTGCAGGCCAAAAACATTTTTCTGAGTAAAATTTACTTTAGAGAAACTGTAACAGAAAAGCCTCATAAAAATAAATGTTGACTTAAGACATGTTCATAAAATGAGTATCACAAGAAAAGCACTCTATTTCATCCTCTTAAAGCCACTACTACAACTGATCTGAGAACACCTTACTTTTTTTTGGTCCAATTAAAAGGAACTTTTCCATATATGCTCTTTTTGAGGACCTGATATTCAACTCTGACACCAATTGTTATGCAGAAAATCAGGCTAATTGCCAAACTTCACAGTGAATATTAACATCCCAGTAAGAATGTCTTGAAGAAATAGAAGCATGGTCTGACAATGTAATGGTAATCAGTTTTCAGTGTATCAGATTATCTCACCCTTCTGATGAGACAAAAGGGCAAAAATTGCAAGATCTATACTTTGCAAAGTTTTGCGAACAGCAACATCTCTAGAGGGAAAGCTTGGGGTGGCCTACTGGGAGTGCTGTCAATTCAGAATTTGTTGTAGCTACTGAAGCTCCTAGAATCAAGTGATAATGTGGAAAGCTCCAAAAGTCAAATATATGAAAGCCAAGTCTTAAATAATACTATCTTGTGTTTTTGACTTTATTTAAGAAGCTTTCTCAGTAGAACACAGGATAAATAGATGATCCTAAGCAAGATTCAGATCGTTTTTATTATCTCTCCCTTTCAGTTTGGCCTCTTGAGGAGCCAATTTCTCTCTTCTGGCAACAGTAAGACCGGAGGAAAGTAGCCCCCTATTTCTAAGGTGCCTGAGTGTTGTGGTTTTGGAAAAAAAAAAAATGAAGATTAAATCTGAGTATACTCTAAAAGCTCAAAAATTGGACATTGGAAAAACCTCCTATCCACTTCATAAAAAATAATCCTTTTACAGAAGTGAAGGGAACAGTAACTGAAACAGAAGTAAGTTACATATATTTTGCTCTTGTGAAAACTCAGCTTCTAGTCTGTAATATATTGTTAAACTCTAAAACATGTTGCAATATTAAACTGTTTGGTGACTGTATAATACCATGTTACAAAAGTTAACGGTTTAAGCCAACAATTCATCTAAAATAATTTATTTCTGTAATCATCATATTGATACTTTGACTGCCCCATTGATGTATAAGAAACTGAAACAGACAGCTCAGGTGAGTATTGTGGAAGCCAGATATGTAAATTACCTATTACACATTAAATTAATCCTTAAACTCAAAACAGGTCTTTTATACTGCAACGATGAAGCTGAATGACTTTGCAATGGGAGAGGGAGAACAGATATTGTCATCTCTTATTTCACAATCATTTTCACTTACCATTATGGTAAAAAAACCTATTTGTGAATATTTTGTGACCTACTTTAACATTTATTCTAGTACCTGATTGGATAATTAAGGCCTAAGTTTCTGTTTTTTGTTTATCTATCTAGGTTGTAGTAAATAATTACTATTGCACTGATTATCTGCTACTTTTTTTGCATCACAATTCATCTAATAAAATGGTTAATTCTACATCATTTTTTGACGTACAAGAAATGAAGTCATTGTATTAGAGCACTGTCATAAGATCGATGTTTCCCACTTTGAAAATAAATGTCTTTCTTTTGCCTCAGCATTAATGTGGCAGCTGGAGACCATTAACCAAAGACGACTTTCTTTTCCATTCACATTATCTCTTAATTAAAAACATGTTTTTGAGGACTTTTTGGAGAGTTTCACGTTTTTCAAATTAATGTTAAGAATATAAGAACATGTGCTGTATGATAATTATTTTAGTTAGCAGAAGTGATTATAAATGAAAGGAAAATTTTTAGTAAGAGTAACCATATCTGCAAAATTAAATTATGAGTGCAAGAAACTGCAATATATAAATATGAAATATTAATAAGGAAATTAATGGTAGAAAGAGGGAGTAGTGCCAATGCTTTAGTACCATAAGATTCTAGACATGATCTCACATCTTTAAAATTGTATATGTAGAGTGAATATTAATATACTCATTTAACACACTAATTAATTCAAATATATATACATGTATATATACAACACTGAAATTAATATGAATTTATATTCTGAATTTTATTCTTTCTTTGCTTCTGGTTGAGCCTAATTTCTGAGGTAATTACAAATAATGACAGCAGGTTATAAAGGCTTATTCACAAAACAGCAAGATGAGAATTTTTCCAGACACAAATTTCCAATAGACTGAGTAGTTTGTTTCACCATTTTCCTTTCATTCCTGTTTGAAATGTGCCTATGTAGTTTAGAATATGTTTGAATTTGCTGGCTAGTCAAAAATAGTCACAAATATCTACAATAAATTACTATTGGCCTGTAGACACATATGCAGTCCTGTTTTATATTCCTCAATCCAAAAGAGCTATATGATTGAACATAAACAATACCATATGACTGATGTAACTAGCCAACACATAACAGATTGCCAGCAGTACAAGCTGAAATCCACTTTGGGGAGATATTCCAGTGTCTGGTGTAAAATTTGTGTGTAGTGATGTTAGTATGTCAATAAAATCTGAACATTGATTATCAGTGGAAAATGAGCAAGAAGCCACAGTAAGAGTAGATGAATTCTTGTTTTTTTTTCCTACAACTTATACCATCCAAATGACTATTTCTTTAAAATATCAAGCACAAAATAATATATTGAGCAGCACATCTCCTTTAGAGAAAAAAAAAAAAGACTAGAAAATAGTATCATAACATTGGATGAAATTTTGGATTCACTCAAGTAATAGGCCAACCTGCCATAGATTTTAAGAGGGCCAAGAGTCCATTTAATTCTAATAGCCTCTGAGTCTTCAAGATATGTGAAAATTTTGTTTTATGTCAGAGTGAAGGCCTTAATACAGGCAAAATCTAACCCTTCTAATCTGCCTTAAATACCTGTATAGCTATTTTTTGCTCTTAGAAGCAACTCTTTGTTGACTGTAGATGGTAACCTAGCCACATAATTGGGGCTCTTAAATCAGATGTTTAATTTAAACACTCACATTATTGGAACACACATGTTTCTAACCTTTGAGCAGATGGACCAGCCGTCAGAGGCTTCTTCCTTCCTCTGCACATATTCAAAAAATGTCTGGAAAATTACTCTCTCTGCATATTCTGAAGGACATGCTCCAAAATTACTGGGCAGGACATGAGTGAGAAAGTCATGACTTTGTCAGCCTGTAGCCTTCTCATTCCTTTTTGTCCATAAATAACTTGGAGGGGAACAGTGCAAGCATGTAACTCTCTCTGGTCAGGGCTTTGCAGAGTATAATTACACTATAGAAAAAAATCATTGGAATTCATCATCCTTCATAAGTACACTCAGCTATCCTGCACATTTGATGACTATTTTTCTAGTTATAGTAGTCACATTATAACAATGAAAGCTGAGGTGCATTTGGAAGATTAAAAAAAATTCAATAGACACACCAGATGAAAAAAAATCTCCATTTTTTCTTAGCTATTTTCTCTGGTAAAATGCTTTGGACTTCTTTCTTTTAGCACCAGAATCCTCATTTATCGCCAATAAAGAAGAGGTTGTATAAAACTCACATTCTTATGGGGGGCTCTCCTTATGCTAGAAATTAAGTTCTTGATTTTTTTTGTCATTAAATTCTTTCTTCAAAAAATCCATGTGAAAAATAGATTACATTATTTTAAATTTATTAAATTAATGGTCTAACCGGCTTTTTCTAGTATAAAGAAGACAGTAATGTGCAAGCAGTTTAAATCATGTCTACCATGCATACAACTTTAAAGAGATTTATAGACCCGATCCTTCACATTTGTGAATAACATTAGATTTTGGTTGAGGTTTATGAAATTTGTAAGATTTTATAGAATTCATTTCCGCTGACTGGTGGCTGGAAAAGTCAAACTCAGTCTAAAATTAAAAACGAGAAACATGCACCGTTGAACACGGACAGGGCAATCCATATCATTTATTTGCTTCCATGGTTCTTGATTCAGTTCTGGGCTGTGCCAGTGAGAACTTACTCAGACAGCTCCTGGCTACAGCTCAGGGGAATACCATGCTCCATATAACTCCACTTCGAAAAATGGAAAAAAAGAAATCAGGATGTAAACTGGTCTAAGACGTCCTCAGGATGGGCACAGTTTCTGGTCTTCTTTGACAGCATAGACATAGCACAGTCCTACATGAAGATGTTGGTATAATGCTTCTAGCAATATGGCACCTTATACTTCTTCAAGTGTAATTACACGATTGCATGATTCAAAACAAAACCATCAGTAGCTCAGAGATTGCTTTTCTCAAGTGTAATCATTCTCAAGTAATCAGTAAAGCACTGATTATTTTCTCTTAATGTTACTTTTTTTTTTTTTTTACTTTCCAAAATTGATATAAACTAAACACAAATTAGACAATTATTTCTCCAAAAAGGTGGTTATAGTCTGATGGATTAGCTGTATCTCATATAAGATGAATTTAACTGGGGTCATAAGTCAAGTTTCTATTTTGAGGAAATCACCAAATAAAGCTGATGTGAATAATGGCATGAAACACCTTTGGGAAATCTCATTTCCAGGAAAGCCCTAACAACTTTTGTTGTGAATGTTCTCCTTCAAAAGAAGAAGAAATATTATGGGATTGTTTTATCGCTGAGATGGCAACTGCCAAGACTGTTTTCTTGTTCTGTTGAGAAGTGAATTGTACAAAGCAACACCAAGGATTTAGTTAAATAGAGCAATTTCCTTTGTGTACCTCCGTCATGAGCACCTAATTCTAGAGGGAGCAGACATTCTTGGTTAAAGGAGACAAGAAACAGTGCTAATTTAAACTGACAATTCCTTTAGTCACAGGGAAGTTTTTAGCAGGGTTTACTGAGTTTTAGAGAGAATGGACAAGACTTTAGTATATACACACTTAAGTAGCTTCGTTTATTAGCCATCTGTAAGCCTGAACAACTTCACATTGACACAAGAAAATGGATTCAGTTAAAAATGAGAGCTTTACGGCTAAGATTTGCACAGCATCTTAGATTCTAAATGTCACTTAGACAGCTAAATGTACATACCTTAAAATGTCCCTTGAGCTCTGGCATATAAGTTTCTACTAACAAAGATCCTTGTTAGCCACTGCCTGGACCTACACATGGCTGTTTAAGCTATGTTACTGCCAAAATGTAAATCCCACTGGGGCCACAGACTTAGTGTTCTTTCACTTATCTCAGTCCTCAGACTGTCTTCTGGATCACACCTTCCATAAAATACTGCAAAAGGCTATTTAATTAGTATAATGTATAGTGTTTTTCAAAGGAAAATTGAAAGTCTGCCAGTCCCTAATGACTTTTGAATGCATTGGCTGAGGACTTTCCTAGATTTGGAAAGTCTTGCTTGGGCCCTTTTCCTTGTCTGGACTGAGAAAATATTTGAGATAAGGTAGTTCACTTACTAAGCAGATATACCATCTATGAGGATGATGGTTTCAAGAGGCAGGATGTAGAGTAAATATGGAAGTCCTCCTGATGATCGCTGGCGAACCCTGGTGGGAGAACCATGGGGATCATCCGTTTCAGGTTTGGAGATTAGGGGATCAAGTCAGTCAGTAGTTCCATCACCTACTCAGCATGATAAGTAAAGGCATTTGGAGAACCTTCATAGAGCCCAAAATACTTTAGGAGTAAGATCACAGGGGGCATAACAAAGGATCGAAATTTTGAATTTATGTGCCTACCTACTCTGTTGCTCTGCTGGCGCCAAAAAGTACTGAAACCTGGTATTATGAACTAAATTAATAAAGACTGAATTGTAGTCACTCCTTAGTTGCAATTATAAAGAACTTATTTTTGTCGTTTTTGCTTTTTTTGGAGTTTCTCACATTATTTAATTAATACAGCCCTTAAGGTCCATTTATACTTCATGTAAATCAAATATAAATGAACTGGGGATATTACCATGGGAAATGGAACAAAATTAATTAATATATTACTTGATTAGTTCTTATCCTTAGTTATTAATATTTTTTCCCATACAATTAAGAAATGCCTGTACTAAGGCAAAAGCCATCAAAACTAAGTGTGTTTTGTTAAACATTATTCTTGGCCTCCAGATACCTCAAATTATTAACTTTTATAGAAGGATACACATTCCTCAGTAGTCCTGAATTTGTCCGATTACATACTCAGATAGGCTGATTTTTTAAAATGTTTTATTAATCACCAGGGTGAATCAAGATGCTCACAAGCAAGTCTTGAATTTTCAAGGATGTTAAACAGATGCAGTTTTGTCTATAAACCCAGACTGGTAGCTAAATATAGGTTCTGAGGAAAGTATGTCAGCTATTGCAAGTATTCCTACGGAATTTTTTCTTTACTGTTTTATTTCTTTCCTCATTATTCCTGCTCATTTCTTTCATTTATCTTCTATCTCTCAGGTACGGTTTGGCAACTAGAGTGACATTAAATACTATGACAGGCAACCATACAAAATCAGTCTTTTGAAGGCTGTATGCCATAAATACTATCATGTCACACTGAACCAATACAGAGCATCATAAAGGCATGCAAATATGTATCCCCCACTGAGAGATGATTTCTGAAATGCCAGACATCTTAAGGATTATGCAACAAGCTTTTACCGAACTTGTATTGAAGGATTTTGTCTACTAATAATATTTTATTATGAGTGACTAAAGAAAAAAAATGTCAGTGAAAATATTCTACAAATCATGAAGCAGGAACATGTGCAAATATTTTATCAAAGTGTCTATTAATAGTCATTTTTATTATACAATGTATGCTAGACATACTATACACTACACAGACATTCTTTGCCAGAAACAAAGCAAAGTCATAGCCTATATAGAAATATCTTTTTTTTTTTCCAAAGAAGGTGAAATTCCAAATATGCAAGTTGGAGAGTACAGAAATGTAGGAAAATTAGAGGGAAGTATGTTAAATACTCTTTAACTGAAGAATTTTGGAATCAGCATCTAAAAGACTTTTAAAATTTTATTGCTAACTATACTGAATCAGTTAATTTCCTCTCATCAAAAGTTCACTTTTATGGGTGGTGAGATTTGCATTAGCCTCCAATCATTATGAGCACTGCAAAAAAAACTTGAAAAATATTTTAAAGTATCTCAACACTGCTATCACTTCATCAGGAAAAATTCACCATGAAATATGCTGTTCCCAATGGAGTGTTAGTACAAGAAAAAGACTACTCTGTCCTTGCAAGTGTCATGTTTAATGAATGTATTTGACAAATTCTGAGATCTTTTGTAATACATAACGACATAGAATGATTGAAGTGGACTATTAAATATATTCCTACTATTCAAGTTCAAATTAAACTGCATGAATATACAGAACAGGTACACATTTCATTTCAACTGGTGAGATGGAAATCCCAAAGCAGCATGTTTATCAAATCATGCACATTGCAATTAGAATGTATTACATTGTCCTGACAAAAATGAAGTTTAACAGAAAATTAAAGAATCTCCTTTGCCGGCTGGGTACATGCAAATCAACACAGTGACAAGGCACAAAGCTAACACACAAGTGTTATCAGCTATATTATCTCTCAGTTTCTACATTCAAAAGTACAACCTCTAGAGAAATCACCTTTACGAAAGAATTAACAGTCCACCCTTCTGTCCATTGCGGAGCTCAAAAGACAAGAACAGTTTGTTAAGTATTTATGTGAGTGAGATGTACACACAGCTCTGTATGAACTTGATGATATCATCTTTTGCTATACTAATTGCTGACAACAAGGACACTCAGGCTCCCAAATTTACATTCAGTTAGTACAATTTCGGGGTAGGATAATAATTTAAGAAATGGAGAAATGCACATTTTGATTGCAGGGTGATTTCAGCTGTAGGCTTTTAGGAAGTACAAATAAAAAAATAATCAAATCATATAGAGTTTTGACTTTGTAATGACACTTTTCCTTCTTTTGTGCTCTAGGCGAAGTTTTCAAAATCACTGAGTAATGAGCAGATTTATAGAAAACAATTTTTAAATTGTTAAATGATGTCACTGGAAACAAAGTTAGGCCAAAAAGGAATGCTTTTGAAATTAATATGATTAATACTATCTGACTCCAAAAGAACAAAATGAGTCTTTTTTGCTTGTTTGCTTTATTTCTTTGTTTTTAACAGACAATTTTCTCTCTCTGATACCCCACTTCTGTCCTTTAGTCTACCAAATTTAAGATTTATAGTCATTGCCATACATTTTGTATACATACTAGCTATGACCTACTGACAACGAAAATAATTTTAAAACGTTAAAAAATCACCTAAAATACATTTAATGCAATCTTTAAAAATTTTAAGCAAATCTTCAATAAAAAATCATGTTTTTCCTCTACTTGTTCTGAATCTCTGCTGAAAAAAATCATTAATAAAGAGCTGAGATATCTGTCTTTCTGTAGATAAAATCATTATTGTTATTAATATGTGTATACCCCAAAGTATGAAAATGCATAGATAAAATAATCCAAGTAAAATTTCCACTGCTAGTAATCTGTTTTCCATATGAAGTGCATTATTAGTAATAAAAGAATTATATTTTTCAGTTATTAAAAGTTGCTCTGTAAGTATTACAAAGTAGGAAGGAGAGCATTTCAGATACTATAGTATTGTTTTCCCTTTTCTATATTTAAATCTTTCTAGTAAGCACACCCCATGACAGAAGGAATCATGGTAATGAATAAATATGCATAGATACCACTACATCATTCTTCCTTTCTTAAAACCACAATGCATGAAGCTAGAGATGTTCTAGCTGCTCAGTATTATTTTTGGGTCAGTACCATATCTCTCTAGGAAAGGTGATTTTGCTGTTGGCCTGACTTCCCTCTTCGTGATTTAACTGACATAGTTGAAACCATGCCAAGGTGAGAGAGCATTTCAAGTTCAGCAATGAGGAAAGCAGCTTGGGAAAGTGCCATGAACAAGCAACTTTCTGAGAGAGATGTGGAGTGGACATTCAGTACATTCTTGAAACTAGGGGAAAAAAAAAAAAAACCTTTGTGCAGGGAATAATGCTTTACTCTTTCTTCCTCTTCCCCTCCTAGAGAAAATACAGATCAAAAAACATATATTATGCTATTTTTCAAAATCTTCCCTCACAGTATGTGGTTAATCCTAAATTTTGAATAGAGCTCTGAAGGTGAAAATTCTTAAGTAGAGTCGTTTTCTTAGTAAACACTTTCTATAAACAAGTTTCCATTATCAAAAGAAAATCATACACTTACTTCAGGGCACAAGGAGATTTTCCTCAGATAAGCACAGAAAAAGAAAGAACTATCAGAGCATTTAAAAAGCCCAAAAGTATTCTCCTTCTGTTTGCCTTATTAACAAGATAACCTAGGTAGCATGAATTTTTACGCAATTGGGGATCAATGAGCAAGGCTGGCAGATATTTATGGGAATTTTCTTAGTTAATGAATGAAAATACAGAGACACGGTGTTTAGTTAGCTCAGACAAGTGCCCCAGCCACAAAATGATGTGTGGATTAGTGAAAGTCACTAAGGAGGAGATAGGAAAAATCATCTGTAAAAAAAGAGTGTGTGAAAAAAATCCCAATGCATTTCTTCAAGTAAGATCTAGTGAAGCTAGAGCACTTGCTAGAGATCTACAAATGAACATCAGCAGGTATTTGATAATATCAGTCAATGGAAAAGAACAAGCACTGAAATCTTCAGGCTTCTAAATATGATATTAAAAAGCAACAGCAATGTGGAACACAACAACATACTATATGTTGCAATATTTCTTCAGAAATAATTAAAAAATAATTATTATTTGCCAAAAGCTTTGAGCTAACAAGAAGAAAAAAATTCAAACACTTAAAAGATTGAGAAGTCAGAGTAGTGTCTGGTGGGCATGCTATAGCACAGTGGCTGGCCAGCAAGAGTGCTTCAACACAGCTGGAAAAGGCAGCAATTTTGTTGGAAGACGGACAAAATAAAAAGGTCCTGACTGCACAGGGTCACTACGGGAGGGTGAGGAAAAAGAAAAACAGCAGGATGGGAGTTTTGGAGAGAAAAAATAGGATACAGGTTGGCTATGGCAGTTTTGTGACTTGGAGTATCATACTTTTTCAACAAACATACCAACATTGCACAGCCGTGATTTTCAATTCACCATTTAGAAAGGATGTGATCCCTTCAGTACAACTTGTTCATTGTCCTGACACAATTCCCAAAATAGCCTCCCAATCAGGGTCAAATATAGTTGTGATTTGCAGTCTGTATTGACTGACGAGCCAGCTGACTGAGACAGCTGGTACATGACAGTCAGGCTTTAAGGCATTCCATAATTTCAATTTAATTTCAAAGGGTACACTCTAAGTGGGCACAAAATAAATAATTTGTGCGAGGACAAAGATTATCTCCCGAAATAACTGTGCTATTCATAAATTACAGAGTTCTAGAACAGCCTTTCATTATTTTTTATTGTCTGAGCACAGTAGAGCTGGTGTCAGTATAATACCCTCATATACATATGGCATTGTTATAAATGTATGTGCAGAAGGTTTACTGATAGTATCATCAGCACAAATTGCAACATACACCATCAATGTTGTGGTTGAATATGTGCTTATATATCTATCTAAAACCCATCAACAAACTCCACCAAATTTAAGATGCCCATTTCATCCTTACAATTATGAAATATCTGTGTGTAAGTATAGCAACATTTATGAGGCCATCTTCATTGGAATTAAGATGTTAATGATCCATTAATTAAGCATAAAATCAGGAATGTATTTCAACTGTCCATATTTTTGAGGGATGTCACTGTCCTAAAGTTTCTACTTTTCTTCATAGATCCTGATGCACCATTAGTAATTGTGATGGGGAATTATGAGGACATCCTCTTTATACTGAATGATTAAGCTCACAATAACTGAGATGTTTTGTGAAAAAAATATTTCTTTGATCTTTGGCAGGGTTTTAAGAGTCCTCAGCTCTAACTAATTTTAGTGCAGGTGGAAGATATCCAGGATTTTGAATAAGTAGACCTTTGGGAACAATCCAAAGAAACATTAGAAGGAACTAGAGCATAGTTAAAAGGAATAATGAGGAAAATTAAAAGTGTTCTTCTACAGTCAGTAATTGAGAAGGTATAAATGATTTGCAAGTGTCTTGCAAAGGCAAACCCTTTCTTTTCTGATATGCTAAACTTTGAGTGCAGGTGTTAAGTGCAAATCTTTGCAAAGTTTTGGATTATTTGAGCTTTCATTTTTATGTTTTCCCTTTCACTTGCATCTTAAAAACATCCAAAGCCTGATTATGTTTCACTGGTATGTGAGTGCAAGAGAAAGAATAATATGTGAAAAGCGCCTCTCTTTCAGCACACATGCAAAGCTGCAATGGTGGTATTCGTCCTTGGTTTGCTTTGTGATGGGAGACGCCTGAGCCAGGTCATGACAGAGGGAAGCAGAGCCCTCCCTGACTGTTTCTCAAGTTCCTCTCAAGTGCTGAGCTAGAGCTTAGCCAGAGCTGAGGGAGAAGTTGCCCCATGGACCGCTCATGTCTCAGGAAATAGGCAACTTCCTGAAGCTTTTTGGCTGTTTGTGTTTTCTCTCACACAAGGCAACTCTATAAAATGAATCAACAGAATTGAACTGAAAAGACAAGAGGACAACTAAGAAATTATTTTCCTACTTAAATCAATGACCAAGAACTAGACTTTAGATTTGAGTACAAGTCATTGGAGATGGTTTAATTGTCCAAGTATTAAAAAAAATCCATTAAAATTAAAATCAACCTCTCCTGCTGATGATGTTTCAAAAATCACTCAAAAAAGGTCAAATCATAGGATGGCATGTGGAAGTTTTCTCATAAAATATGTGAAACACTCTTGGAGATAATGAGACAAATTATTACTTCTGCAAAAAAAAAAAAATTATCCATGCAAATATTGTGATCCTTAATAATTATGTTAGTTTATCATTTCTGCTCACTTCTCATCAGGTAAAATCATCACATGCCTTAACATTAACTTTGATTGCATAAATATTACATTAACTTTGATCACACAAGTATTGCACAATCACTATTTTAAACACTTATGAAGTTGAGTGAATAGGTTCCAACTGAGTCTAATTTAACCAGATTAGGAAATATTTTTTCTTTGATTTTTAAAAAATGCTTTGGAATTATTTATTTTGTATACATGCTATTGAAGATTTTGTTCTGCTGTGTCTATCTGCTATGAATTCTCACATAGTTTAAAAAAAAAAGGCTAAACTCTCTCCTATCAAAGGATCTGCAAGCAAGCAGACAGGGATATATGGCTGAATACCACATAATTATTTAATTTGGACTACATCTTCCCTTTTACTGCAATAACCCAGAAAGAAACTTAGGTCCTTATCAAGCTGGTGCTAAGCACATTTATATCATAAATGTGATTTTTGGGTTTGATTTTAGCTGGATTATTCTCCTGTTAGATGTTTCTTCCATGCTTAAGGCTTTCTCTTTTCTTAGATACATTTAAGCATGTGTTCTACAGTTTGCTGGGCCCCAGCCACAGTAAACCCTTGTTAATAAAGTTTTCAGCTAATTCTTCTATGGCATGGAGTGCTTTGATGCTTCTAAGCAAATGGTAGGGCATTGATTCACAGAAGCTGGGGCCTTTTACCTTATATTTCTGAGACCACCAAATAAAACTGTCAAGGGATGTCCTGAGTGCATATTAGAAGCGTCACAGGGCATGTAAGAACTCCCTGTAAAGTAATGTTGACATTGCAAATTGCGATTTGTTTGCTCACTGCTCTGAAGAGGGAAAATATGGCTAGCAGAATGTGTTTTACTCGGCAGCAGTCTGATTTATTTACCTGGTCTTTTAGACTGTGAACTCCCTAGCCCCAACCAGGTCATTCTCATCCTGTAAGGGTTATCTATCCAGATCACCCACGGTGAGATGTTTGGAGTGGTGGAAAAAGAGCAATGAGCCACATCCATCTCCTTATTTGTGGAGTTATAATCCCTGAATACAGCTTTATTTTGATGGAAAGGTGCAAAGAACTGTCAGTGTCTGCCAAATTTATTTAAAAATAATTTGATTTTACAGTTTTTACAGTTATGTCTCCTCCTGAGACAGCAAGCAAATTCACAGCACTTCTGGGATAGGAAATATCCAAAACCATGTAAAACACTCCTCTGCCGCCCCTGGGAAGTCTTTCCTTGAATCTGCAACATCTTCTTCCCTCAGCAGGAGGGGTACCATAAACTCCTCCTCTCCTTGGCTGCACAGATTAATACTAGCAAATTGTAGGCTGTTCTTCAGACTCAGATCTCTCCAAATACCAGAGCAAATCCTGAATGAAAAGAGGAAGAAGCAGTCCCAGACTTATTAGACATCATTCTTGGTTTCTCCATAATCTGTTGCCCTGTTCAGAGCTGTTGCATACCACTTCTGTACCGATCACTGTTCCTCCTACCTGTTTTATGGATTTTTTTTTCCAATTTTCCAAGCTGCTTCCTACAAGAAAAATTGCTTTTTCTCTTCTTTGTTCTATTAGAACTGTAATCCCTTCAGACTGCCTTTTTCTTCCCCTCCTTTCTTGCAGCTTTCCTTTTCGTAATAGGTTTAGGTCTTTTGACTGAAGTAATTATTCTATGTGCTACATACTTTCCTTAGAGATTATCTAATCTGGTAGTGATACAGATGATTTCTGTATATGTATCTTGGGATAAAATCTATTGTTGTATTTTAAAATAAGAGGAATTGTGCCTTTTTTCTTTACACTTGACTTACGCTTTTTTAGAGCAAAATGTATGTTTTCATTTGTTTGATTGTAAATTCTGTTCTTGAGGCAAAAATCAAAGGGACATTGACACATAGCATATCTGCTCTCATCTTCTTTTCTCTCTTTTTGTGATAATTATGTATCTTTTATCTTCAGATAGAGTTTTGAAAACACAGGTTAATATATTCAATATCTTTGACTTCAAATTGTATTTTTGAAGCCTTTAGAAAATTAGTATATAAAGCCAGAATAATGATACTCAACTGCCTTCATATATTAAAGTCTGTTTACAACATGTATTTTGCTTTAGTTCTTATATTGCTGAGCTGCTTCAGGAAGCATGAATAACTCAAGTAGACCCAGGAGCAATTGAAAAACAAAACTATAGAGTAAAGGGGAACAAATTTCAAAGTAGCAACACAATAGATCTTTTTCTCTAAAGAATATGGTACTGAAATTGATAATGTATTAACAGCTTCTTTTACAATACTATAATTGTAGAGATGCTTTCAGTCTTAACCTTGTTACAGAAAAAAACATTCCCGATGATGTTAGTCATAATTGATCATAACCAGCACGTATTATCTATAAATAACCTAATCAGCATTCAGCAAGGAGTTGCATAAATGACTCTTTCTACATATTGCACCTTATAATGAGCCACTACACAACTAATGACTTATTAGTGCCATGGGCGATGAATGATTAATTAGTCAATTCAAAAGTCACTTTTTAAGGGTATAATTGCTACCTTTTCTGATTTCTGAAGGTTAGACAGAATTAATGCCATGTTGGCATACTAGACGTGATAGAGAAACATCTTTGTTTGCCAACATTGTGCTAAGAGCAGGGGTGGGCCCTGAGAGCTGATTGCACTAAACTCAATATGCACTCTGGTTATGGATTCCCCAGATTACAGTCAACTACTCTATAGTGAAACTTGGGTAGTGAGTCCTGGGGAAATTTAAGAGAGCCAGTCAGAGCTGAAACTGCCAGAGAATATAAAGCATTAGCATTCTGCACATCTGCTACTGTGCCCAGTGTACTGCTAGCTTCGATTCTGCCATATAATTCATTTTCTCCTCCAGCTGCTGCTGTCCTCTGCCTCTTGTTGCTTCCCACCTTCCCCTTTATATTTAGGTGTTGGCTTTGGGGAAGGATACGGACCAGGCATTGCTAAGTACCTGCATGAACAAACTCCCTTTATATGCTGCTTTGTAGAAAAGGTACATGAATATCTATGAGACCAGAAGCTGTTAAAAACAGAAGGTGTTTCATTAGAACAATTGAGTTTGGTGTAAGAAAGACTTTCAAGTTACCAGTATATGGTGCTGTCACCCATGGTAAATCACTGGCCCTATGTAGTATAATGCAAAACGCACACAAGTCAATGGAAAGCAGTCCACTGAATCCACTGGCATTAATAAAGCTACAAGTAAAGGGAACAAAGAAAATATTAATCCAATTACAGTGCACTCTGTGCAGGGACAGGGAGCTTCTGTGATGAAAGATGTAGATTTCTCTGCATCATTTTTGATGTAGGATTATTGGTGGATAGACCAAAGAAAACAACATGAAAACTGTGACCGTGTAATAATTAGGCCTTAGTTCAAGGTTATGAGGCAGGAGCTTGATGAGGAGATGGCATATTCCACTATTCAACAGTCTCACTGTGCAAACAGAAAAAAAAAGCAGCATCCAAAAAATCCCTCTTTTGAAAACCTTTGGGTACAAGTGCTGGCATAAGCAAAGGTTCTGCAGAGATGGAAAAGAAAAAATATGTTTGTTAAAGCCGCATAGAGTGTTATTAAAGGTATTTGAGCAAAGTTAAGCCAGAGCATTATTCCCACTAATGTCAGTGCAGAGACTAAAGCTATTACTTTTCAAATTAATACATCTAATTAACAACCATGCCCTCAATTAATGTAGGTCATCTGCTGAAAAAAAGTGCTGAAATTGTCAATGGACAAGTATCAAACAGAAAAAAAACATAAATAAAAACACATAGGGTGTTTTTATCTGTAGAACATTTACATGTATTATTTTAAATTCTTGAAAAACACATTGGTGATGGAGCACACAGTCATTCAGCTAACGGGATTTGTCTGGCTAGCTCATATCTCTGGATCTGCGGCAGTATTTCTGGCTGCAGAAATCTGGAAAGGAGCCACTGTGAGTAGCATGCTTCAGTCAATGAGTCTAAAGGGAAATCTAGGCAGAAATTAATACTCTTCTGAATAGCAATAACTCCATGTAGCTTTAGCACTTGAAGATAATAATGATATTTAGTTCTTGCAGAGTACGTTTCACTGGAGAATATCGTTACCATATGGATTAGTATCCGATAGTGTTGATAACATTTACTGCATCAGAGGAGAGAACACTGTTTTCAAGGACTGAATGGCATCAAGGAAGTGCAGTGAAAAAGGCTGGAGCAGTATAAAGCAGAGATTTAAGCCTATTTTTTAATCTCTCGTCTGTTTCTTGGGTTCAGTTTCTCTATCATTTGTTCCCTCCAGTAGATAAAGACCTTCTTTCAACTAGCCAAGCATTATTTATAAGATGCATCTGATTAGCCTAAAAGAGATAGGATGCTTCAAGATTTATTTCTAATATCTAGATATATGGGTAGATTTTTTTTTGCACTTGAACTTCAGTATAAGCTTTAAGCTAAAAGATTCTCCTAAAATTTATGTGCTCTTTTTTTCTTTCTTTTCCTTTTTTTTTTTTTCCTTTTCCTTTTCTCACAGGTTTTGGGTGATATTTAGGTTCTGTCCATGATTTTTGTTTATTGACACAATCGGTTCCTATGATACTTGCTCATATTCCTTTCAACTTCCAGACTAGTAGGGTACTTTCCTGCACATGTTTTTTTTTGCATTCATGTTGTTTTGTGTGTGCTTTTATATTATACATACATGTCTTTATTCTTTGGACTGAAAATTGTTTCTCACGTGATTTTTTTTTCCCTATTACTTTTCTATTTCCCACATGAAGAACTGTATCATGGACTGTATAGTCAACACAGTAGTGAAAGTACCGTTGCCTGTGCTATGCAGTTGAACTATTGCTGGAAGCAATGGAATTGTATGGACAACAGAATTATGATAAGAGCATTTAAGAACTTTCTCAAGGACATTAGAATGCTGTTCTCTGTGAAAACACTAAATAAAAGGGTTGAAAGAATGGTCCATTGAAGTATAACGCTGTAACAACAATGGTCATTGGCTGCAGCCACTGGCCATACATTGCCTGAGAGGTTTATTAGAAGCTGACGTGTTTGCTTTAATGTAAATGTTAATGTTAAAATGTAAAAATGTTAATAAGTTAAAATGTTAATGTTAAAAATGTAAATGTTAAAACTGAGATCAATGCGAGACACAAATTTCACATTATCACAGCATTTCTCTCTTGCTTCTGCTGCCCATGGGCTGGCAAAGGTTGTGAACAAAGGCTTTCTACTTTGTCTTTTTGACAAAACATAAGCCTGTGTAAATATGAAAACAGCTAAAAGCAAAATCTCTGGAATATGGCCTGTACATATTAAGAGTAATTAAAAAGAATTTGTTTTATATTTGATAGCTATTAGAAACAATGTATTTCAAAATCTTAATTATAACATAAGTTACTCTTATGTGCTTTTCATTTGAATAAAACTCTAATTAGTAGCTAATACACAGTTGTGCCACAGTTTGCATATAAGTAAACAGACAATAAAAACACTGAGGTTCATTAAAGTGATCAAAAAGAACTGCATACTCTCCGCTCCTTTTAATAACTGTTCTACAGAGAGCTAGAATGTTTTTAAAAAGCCTGAGCAGTCTTTGCCATTAATGCACTAAGTGAGTATAATTACCTAAATCAAGAGAACACAATTTATTTGCAATGAATTTTCTAAATTAAAATCAACGTTTGACTACTAACACAAATGAGCCTCAGCTCATGAAAGGCTAATTGTAATTAAGTAAAAACTATTAATTTAAACTACCATGAACCCTTAGGACAATGACCTACCTTTAATTTAGGAGGAGTGTTCTTTGTATATACAGAAACTATTGTGTTAATTCTCAACGTTTTTTTTTTAAGATAGAAAGATGTTACTCATTAGTGAGGGTCTAAATGCAGCTTATGTTGTCTGTAAAATATATTGGCCACAGAGAAATTTAGCAGTCTTGACAGGTTGGCATTGAATTTTTGATTTTTTTTTTAGAATATTATTTGAACACATAAGAACAATCATGGAAGTTTTTAAATCTCAGCTAAAATTTAGTAAGAAAAAATAACAGAAAATATGTCAAAGTTTTTAAGTTGCATAAACTTACACAAACAAACAGAACTAGAGGCACTCAGTTTTAATGAATAGATTTATATTTTGCTGGAATGTGACCTTATTCTCTAGAAACTTAGTCCTTGGATTTCATATTGAAATATGTTTCAGTGAGACATCTATGGCAAGTTTTCATGATTCTCCCTAGACAGGTCATAATGGACTATACCAGAGTACTGCATAAGCCAGAAAAACAGTTTTTTCCTACTAGCAAGTCTATTAAATGAAGTTTAACATAAGTAATAGAGCTTTTTAAAATGAAGCTTCTGCTTAGATGTTCATGACATCATAACATATTCTTGTCCTTTGTAAGTTTTAACTATATATGTGTTTATACAAAAGTTTGTCTCAGATCTCTTCCATGTGTTGTAAGATGTAATCTTTGATATGTTTGCATTATGCATTTGACATTATACTTGTTTAATTTGAACCTGCAGATTTCAGGAGTTCTACATAGTTTTCTGGATCAGGATTTATTTCTCCTTTTGTAAATTCCAAATATTTTTGTCTTCAGGTTCAAGTTCATAAATATGCAAGCCTTTTTTCCCATATTTGTAGAATCAGGTTGTTTTTTCACATATTTGTAGAATCAAGTTGTTTTTCTCTTTTTTGTTTTTTTGGGTTTTTTTGCATGGCTATTTCTTCAAGTGATAGAATTAAAGAAAGACGTATGAAAATATTGCTGCAAAGTCATAAATAGTCCCTGAGAGGCTTAAGCTAATCTATAGTTATGCTATATCTACCTGTATCTACATAGACATTTACAGTCTTCATACTTAGCTGATTGCATTTGCAAGGTGCCTCCAGTACCAATACTATAGTACAGTTATTCTGTACTTATTCTATTCTGCACAAATGACTGTGGAAACAAAAGCAGCTGCATAGATTTCAGCACGACCTAGCAGCTCAAGAATATTCCCTTTTCCCAAAAGTCCTTCACTGATATCATCAGTCTGAATTACAATCTGGGCCAGATTTTTTTCATCTAAAGTGTTAGACTCACTCAGCTGGGAAATAATATTCTTCTGAGCACAAATTCTGCCTAACGGATGCTTCCAAAGAAGCAGGGCAAGCCTTTGTACATCTACACTTGAACTTTAAAAAGATTCAGAAAGATAAAAAGTCATTGTGCGTTCTCTCAACAGTAGCAACACCCAACCCTTCTCAGACTTTTAATTTAAAGATGGTTAGGAATTATATTAAAAGCCAAACGAAGCCCCAAATTTCATCAGATTAATAGGACTCTGTGGAACAGCATCAAAATTTATCTCCCATTATTCACAATTTAAATATACATGCTAATATTTTCCTAATTTTAATGACAATTGTTTCACATGGTTTTGAGGATGGCATAATGCCTGGAAGCTGTTTCATTAAATTGCATACCAAGATGATCTACTTTTTGGATACTCTCCAGGACAAAGGCCATGATGTATAATTTAAAACAACTAATAATTAACTCCCATAAAATGTAACATGAGGGACAGACCTGATAAATTTAGATATATACCATAAATAGATTTATTTTTTTGTTGTTACAGGATGAGTTACAATATCTAAATGTTTTGGTGATCATGGCAATATGTAAATATGCTAAGATATGATCTGAAACTGTAGCTCATTCTTTACTTCAGCACATGAAAACAATGGAATCAGTACATTCTAATGAGCACACAGGGCTTCAGACTTTGTGCTGCATGCAACCTATTAGAAGTACTGCAACTGTATTTTTCATGAAATATTTTGGGGTGATTTTTAAAGCATATTTTTTAATTAAAAACATTTTCACAGCACAGCATCATCAAGAAAGAAGAAAAAGTTTATATATACTCAGTATTTAAATATATTCACTATTTTTCTCATAAATGAAATTAATAAAATGTACTGTGACAAGTCATGATGATTCTCATGCTATGTACAAACTGTCACTATACATGTATAAATAGGGATGGTGGATGTTTTTGTATGTATGTGTATCTTTGTTTATCGTATATATAGGAAGACAGATTTTGCTTTCACTTGCACCTAAGTAAATCAAAAGTAATGCTACCGAATCGGTGTCTTTAATGGAGTTACTCTGCTTAGTGAAACTGAGAATAATGCCAGGTCTATTTGTATTTAAATTACCACCTTAATGACCATCTATTTTTAATGACTATAAATAGCTGAAAATACTGGCATATCACTTACTAAAGGTTACTCATTAATGTGTCAACACACACTGGTAAATAATACAGTAGACAACTTCAATGTCTAAAAATACGCCACAGTCACAAATAAAGCATACATATATTTTATTCTCTTAAAGTCCATTTGTGTTGCAAACCTTTATAAATAGTTGGGCAATATGTGCAGTATTTTTATCTTTCCTACCTTTTTACGAATATATTAAATCTCTAAGTTTTTTTTTTACTAGCACAATTGATAATATTAATTACAAAAAATGAAATTTAACTGCTTTACAATTATGTGGAGACATCTGCACTATTAATTCAGTGAGGTCGACATGTTATCTGATGGACAATCTGGTATGTTTGCATCTGTGAAGCAAAGCAAACATATAAAAAGTAATTAAAATTGTTATAAAAGAAGCACAAGCTCTGGTTCTATACACACAGCAAACATTTTTGTCTTGATATCCATTTAATCTTTCCTACAAGTCTATCACCACCTTAGAGGACCTGTCATATAAATATTTCTAATGATCAGTCAATACTGCCAGTGTTGCCATCAATCACTTCAGAACAAGTGTTCTTTCACACAGTAATCACATAAATCGTCTTCCAAGAAATTATAATTCTTCCAGACACACCTCTTGGTCTTTGGCAAGGTCATCTCAGCTCTGGGAGCCTTCATGGAAAGAGAGTATGTCAAAATACAGAGACGGATGAATGAAAGGAAAAAAACAAAATTGGTTTAAAAAATTGCCAGAGTAAGCAAGCTTTTTTCTTTAACATACAATGTATCAAAGGCACCTTTAATGAAAAGTTTGTTATTTGCTGATAACACCTAGAGAGCTAATACTCCTACACAGAAAGAATTCATAAATGCTGGTCTATAACATCGCCAGGAATTTTGCCACAGTGCTCTGAAAGAAGATTTAAACTTTTGAAAACAGTTCTGGGACAGATGGATGCAGCGTATTGACAAAAGCATCTGTGCATCATTTCTGGGTACCTCAGTAAGGGAAATATGTTAAAAAAAAAAAAAAAAAAACCTTCAGCTCAAAACCACTGCATCAGCATATAATATGCTAGTGAAAGTATTAATAATAGAAAAAAAACGGCATTGAGGGCAATTCATTGCACACATTTTCTTTTAAGAATTTCTGTTGCCTTCATCTGAGTACAAGACAGCTTTTACAGTGTTTTTTTATGTTTATTTCAATATATGAGGATTCTCTGTCCATTGCTTGTTTTTTTTTCTCTTTAAATGTCCTATTCTGCATTAGGTGTTAAAAATAATACTAAAAGCAAATGGAACAAAAGTCTTTCATAGATTTCTCTTGTTTATCTTCCTTAAATGTGAAGAGAAAAAAAAACAATAAAACTTATGGAAAAAATATTTTTGTAACAACTTCATTATAAAACAATTGCTAAGAAATGGCTTTATGTAAAACTGCTTTACAAGAGAAATCATCCAACAGAAATACCATGTAGATGGAGAATTATTTCAACAGGTGAAAAAGCAATGACAATGAGAAAAATAAATAAATAAATAAAAGCAAAAAACATTCCAATAGAAGGCATTTAGAGCATGACTTATGCCCTAAAGATGCAACATACAGATGAACTCTTTTCCTCCCAACATATTGTGCCTATTACAGAAACTGCAGGTCACCTGATCCTGTCACTAATGTACAAATTTATAGAAAACAAAGAGACATTGGTGAATGCAGTAGTTATCTTTGAAATTTTTTTTTTTAATTCAGTGAAGTTTTATTGTCTGATTTTGTCTTGAGGAAAGAGGTGTTGACTCTTTGGAAGAATTATAAAGTTGCAGATAATAACTGGAAAAGAAGATGCAAGGAGAAAGAAAAGGAAGGAAAGTTCTAGTGTACATCTAAGGAACAATTATCTGATTGGGAGGAACAACTTATTACTGTTAGCCATAATGTAAAAAAGTTAAAAATTATCACATAAAAAGGAAGTCAAAAGTGCTTTTTTTTAAAAGTTAAGGGAACTAAGGTAGGTTTAGATGACTGCAGGCACGTAACACAGGATTGCAATAAACCTCATATTTCCTTATGACACCTAAGCATATGACAATAATTTACAACCGAGTTTGTGAATTGCTGAAAAATGTTACTGTTAACAAATAGGACAACAGTATTTTGGAGAAACAGCATCTGCTCAGTGATCTGTAAATAAAATGCACATACAGTGATTACTGTGAATAACAGGAAAAAATACACATAAAGCATATATACAAGCCGAACACTAACACCTGGGCTCCTGATGTATGAGAGGTGTTCTGGAACACTTCAGTTTTAGCTGCAGTGTTTCTCTCATAATATTATATCTTATCTATCCTAAAGTAGCAAAGAATTATTCCCTGCCAGTCAACTTGATTCAGATTAGGAATTCCAAATAGTTGAAACATATATACAAGAGAAGACTGGCTGTGTCAAAAGCCAAAAATCAGGAAAACATAGATGCAGTTCTTTTTTCCTACCACAGCCTCCCTCTGTAACCTTGGGGAAAGTCACTTACTGCTAGGCTATTAACACTAAATAGGTATTATTTTGGAAGAAAATGTATAATCCTAAGCCTCATTCTTATGTAGGACTTAGATATCTAAACAACTTTGTAAAGCTGGACCCCAGGGATTTAAATCAGGTAGTATAGCTGGAGGATTTCAAATATAATTTTCTGGTGAGTCAAAATAAATTTAAACATTTTATTGCTGCTGTTTTTCCAGATGGAATGCTGATAAATTCATTGCCATGCAATATTGTAGATTCAGAAATAAAAATGTAATAAGGACTATTAAAAATTAAAATATTGCTACTAGAACAAGCTTCTGAGACTCAGATTGCTGGAATTTTTGAAGATATCCTATGGGAAATAGCAGAGTACTCTTCCATAATAGTGCAAGTCACTATTAGAGATAAGATGCCAGAATGCATGGATATTTAGTGTGAACATTTTCCTGTTCTTACTTCAAATCTTAACTTGCTAGGTTGGGAACTACTTTCACTATACCTATTACAGTATAAAATGCATGTGTTTGACAAGCTGAGAAAACATGCAGTTAGTTCACAGTGAACAGCACTGTTTCATTGTTACCACTGCAATTAATTTAATACCAACTTATATGTGCACAAGTTGTAGTCGATCATAGCAGAAATTTCCTTTGACATCCAAGATGTACCTACACAAATTAGTTAAGAACCTCAATGTTGTGATGCATACTTAATTTTAGCATGAGCTAAAGGCATTACAACTATTTGTGTAAACACATGTGCCTCATATGAATACAAGGCACAACAGAGGAGCAGATGTTCTGCCTTCTTGCTCCACGAGGATGGAATAAAGACAGGGAAGTCAACACTAAATAGCTGACATGGAATAAATTACTAACCATAGAAAATCGTTATTTTATCAAAATACCAGACTCCATTGATTTTCAAATAGAAAAATTATCCAGGAACATTTTCATGCTACTGTGATTTAGCAAGATATTCTGAATTAGCTGAGCAATGTTAAACGTTTGTGCACTCAGTCTTAAATGGTGGCAATTTGTTTAGTGTAGCCTTAAATGCTTGAAGTTCAAGCTAAGCTGAATGGCAACATGTTAAGCGGAGTAACCTAATTCTGTATTTGAGTTCTCAGGCTCCTAAATCTGCTTAAGTCACTTTGGAAAATTGGATTTTACTAAGTCATTTATAACAAGATTTTTCAAGGTATTTTGACATTTTACTCTCATCAAAATCAGTGGGAGATAGATGCCATAGCACTTTTAAAAAACTTGTTTGTAGAGTCTTGCACACTGCTGATCAGAGGGAAAACAGGCCTACATCTGCAGATTGTTTATGAATGAGTCCTCCTTGGGAGCAAAAATGCAGTGATGATTAGTCTAAACCAAACAGCCAGACACAAAAGAAGTCCCTGTGCACCCACGCTGTCCTCTGGTGCGGGATCAGGCCTCACATGCCTCTTGTAAAGGAAAGTCTGGGAAGGAGAGGCAAAGTCTCAGTAATAAGTTCATATGTACCTTAGGGTGATTATGTGTAAAATGTCAGTGGCTCAGGAACAACGGAAAGCTAAAAACATACAAATAAATAGACATCAACAGTCAGAAATATTCTCATGATAATGGTAGTCAGCTGAATCCTTGATGTTACAGAAGACATGGATTAACAGAACCTTTTCCATGTTCCATATTCTGCACTTTCCAGAAATTTAAGTTAGGTCATATGTTAAGACAGAACAGAATGATGGTGCCTTTACTCTCTTTTTAGGTGATGATCAGAGACAGTCTGTCAGGAAGGAATGAAGAAGGCCACATCTCATTCCTGTTTCCAAGAGGCCAAGCAGGGAAACAGAGGTCCAGAAGTTGTGTGTGACAAGACTGGCTAGAGTCTAGACCAAACAGAAGCAACAAGGATCAATTCCAAGATACAAAATGGTGATCAGGATTTTTTCTTATGAGCTATATGAAGAAAGGAAGCCCCAATATTAACATACTGACATCTGCTCTTGAAAATTATCCCTTATTTTTTCTGCAGCTTACCTCAGAAATGAGTGGGACCAGTACACCTGTTATGTGAGAAGAGAGGGTGAACATAAAGCATCTCTTCTTAATTTTAAAATACTGTCTATTGTGTTAAATGCAACCCTACTCCTTCACACGCTTAGCATGATTACTGATGCCTACAGTGCACTCTATTTACTAGTTACTTATTAAGAACAAATGAGTTGAAATAACCTTACAAAGTAGAGCTAAATATCAAATGTTGGACTCTAAATGAAGAATGTTCAACCTCTAAATGAAGCTGGGTGTGTCTGCATCCTTCTTGTCACAAGATCCTCTATCCTTCCCAGGCTGTCAACAGAACCGAAAGTGCAGCAGAGAGCATGGCTAGGCCCATTGCAAGTGACAACCTTAGCATTACACAAACTCATAACATGCTTTAAGGTTAATCCTAACACTTCTCAAACATTGAATACACATTAAAAAGGGTAAACCTTAATATTCCCTATCATTTTCTTCCTCCACGACTGAGGATACTCAGAATAATGAAGTAATACCACTAACACAGCTGCAAAATGGTAAAAAATTGCAGTCCTGCAGTCTGTTCAGAAATAAAAATATGAAATCTGAGAATAATGTTCCTCTTATTTTTCTTCATATCTAAAATGGCTCGTAACCTGTGTAAGAATTTCAGTGTTATATTACTCTTGTAAAGTCTAATTCAAAACTCATATTCAGCTGGAAGAAAGACTTTAAATCACAGAAAGTTTTAAGAGAAAAGGAAAAAAAACAGATGGAAAAGAAGGTATAATTTTACTCAAATGTCATGTCTAAAATAATCAAACTCCCACTGATTTAGAGGTCTCTTTTTCTGTTTCAGAGTTTCAAGGTTTAGTAAATGTAAATGTTTTTCACCCTTTTCTATATCTCCATAGGTGAGAATTATTAGGTAAAGTGAATATTGTAGTGCTTATTATTGTATGCTTAGGTAGCATAATTTACTTGGGTGAATGGAATGTCTTGCATGAGCTAGTATGGCTGAGGATATGTTGTCAGGTGCTGCTTAGGAAGAAGTGCCACTCACTATGAATACAGTAATAGAAAGAGACCTTGAATAGATAATAGTGCAACATCTTATAATCCAAACAATAAAAAATGATCAACAGCCACAGTTCAGAAAAGAATTTCAGAGGTCAGCACCCTTTTAGACAGATCTGATAGTTCCTATCCAAGAGTGCACAGTCAAGTATCAGAATTCTGAGAAACATTTTAAGGAAAGTTTTCAGAATATCCACAATTTTTCTAACATATATCCTTTGCTCATATAACATGGTTCACTAATAGTGACCCTAAATCTTGCATGGTGCTATCACTGCAGTCTTCATTAGAGAATTTTCAGCAAAGCCGACTAAAGAAATGACAAATAATTGTTTTGATCTGTCTACTGTTTTATAGACCAGGTCTTACTCTAAGTAACTACTTTCTGCAGTACTTTTGGTCTAGCACAATATAGAGATGACTTCCTCTTTTTCATGCATCGAGACATATAAAAGATTTAATAATAGATATGATGTGTCTATTTTGAATAAAACAGTTGGAGGATCTCCATCAAGCAGTTTTGACTTCTAGTCCTATTTTCTAATATATTATGTTCCTGCACACATATGTATTTGTCTATTTGTCTCTATCTAATGTTCTGTTTCAGTAACAAGCGGATGTTAATACAATACTAAGTTGGCACTTATGAAAAACAAAGATATGTTTGCTAAAACTGAGTTTAAGGATCTGTCTCTGTATATTTCAGTTTAATATTTTTCGATGCAGGTATATACATTTACATGTTCAAAGCAGTTGGGAGAAGTCCCTTCATCTCATACTTCTAGAAGCTGCTGGATATTGTTTGAAAAGAACTGTACTTAGCTGGCTTTTCTGCCACAACCTGCAGTGCAGGCATGAGCACTGAACTGTACTGTGGAAAATTTACAGTATAATTTTGAAAGAAACATACTGAAACAATCCAATTACATTTTTTTTTAGCCATTGAAGATTTTATAGTATATGATTTACATAAAGTTTCATACAATTCAAACATTCTAATGATTACTCTGTCTATTTATGCTGATTATATCATTATAGCAATTGCCAAAATAGAAGGCAATACATTGACTGAAGCTGACAAATGATTATCAAAATAAAAACAACATGAAATTAGAAGCAACCTGGCAGTAAAACAGAAAGAACAGTTGGATATTTATTCTTCATGTGTCTGCAATGAATACACACAATTTCTCTAGTTCTTTTCTCCTCTCTTTTCATGTTCTACCCCAAAGAGAACTCTCATACTAAAGTACTGACTCAGGAAAATTTCCTTTTAAAGCTCCCTAAAGCTTGCTCCATAAATCAGAGCTAAACTTAAAAAGATTCTTAAATATTCCCCCAGATCAAAGCTGAAAGGTTGTTTAGCACCTTTGTGCTAAGGTCAAAAACTTTTCCAGGGAGATATGGATGATCTATTTTTATTTCACATTGGAAGTTAACACTGCTGATAGAAACTTGTGAGTGTGGAGCCTGAGACATGTCTCCTCTTCAAGGACCAGTTCACGAAGGACCTAGAAAGTACAGCTCAGAGATTTTTTTTTTAAAAAAACTTGGGTACAGTGTTCTATACCTAAAAAAATGAAGGTTATCATCAGCTTTGTCAGCATATGTTGTGAATAAAGAATCATCCTATTTGATCTCTGTCTTGTCTTTCCATCTCTTGCTATCTTACTTGGAATGTTCTATTTTCAGAATCTAACAACAACACAAAAGTAAGGATGCAATTAAGATAAGTGCCTGATCAATATTTCAAAAGTAATTAACTCTTATTCCACCAGATGTCTAAGGATCCCACATACCAACATACAACAAACTCACAAATATTACACCGCAGTTAGGTGTAATGTAATTTACAGTTCTTTGTGGTGCATTTTCCCCCTGTCAGATTCTCTACCCTATTTTTAGTTTGGGATGAGAGAGATGAGTATTTCAAGCAGATCATAAGTCAACTCTGGAACTTAGTTATTAATAGAAAAGCATAAAAAAGTCACAGAAACACAGAATGGCTGATGATGGGAGATGCCTCTGAAGATCATCTAATCACCATGTCCAGAAGGCTTTTGAATATCACCAAGGATGAAGACTCTCTAACCTCACTGAGCAACTTGTTCCAGTGCTCAGACACCACCACAGAACTAAAAAAAGTCTTCCTCAGATTCAGACAGAACTTTGTGTGTTTCACTTTGTGCCCTGTGCTTCTTGTTCTCTCCCTGGGTACAACTGAGAAGAGTCTGGCCCTCTCCTCTTTACACCCTCCCTTCAGATATTTATTCACATTGATAAGAGCGTCTCTTCTCCAAGCTAAACAGTCCCAGCTCTCTCAGCCTTTCCTTATATGACAAATGCTCCAGCCTCTTATCACCTCAGCAGCCCTTTCCTGGACTCACTGCAGTAACTCAGTATCTGTGTTGTGCCGTGGAGCCCAGAACTGAAGCACTCCTCCTTATCCTTTTTGAAGATCAGAGCGATATTTGTCGCATGTCATCCTTCTAGTCCTCAGGTACCTCTCCTGCTCATCAGGACCTTTCAAAATTCTTTAAGAGTGGCCCTGCATTGACATCTGCCAGCTTCTTTAGTATACACTGGGTGCATGTCACTAGGGCTCCTGGGCATCTGTATACCCAGTTTCACTTATGCTTGTATGTTGCCCAAACTGACTCCTTCCACCAAGGGATTGTCTTCCTTTTGCCAGACTAAAAATAACCAAGCTTTTCTGAAAGCTTAGTAGTTACTATATTTGATGGACCCAGATTTCACAAATTATTTGGAAATTTCCACTGTAGAGGGAACAACCATTTTTTACTTCAGGCGTGATAATGCTATCATGATGGATAGACCTCAGTCTCAATACAGCTAGGAGATGGGCTGTGTTCTATTAGAGATAAGACTTTGGTAACTTAAAAATGCATTCTCCTCCTCTTATGGACAACAAAGGGTACTATTGAATCTAGATTATTGAAAAGGAGGGAAAATGACTATCTGTTCATTAAGTTATTTCTCTGCCTTAAAATCTTACAGATTGTTCCAGTAAAAATGTTGTGATGCTCATTTGGGACCATGGTAAGTAGCATGACTTAAGTTATTGCATACATAGCACAGAAAACTGTTTCCCCAGCCATTCTTAAGATGATCACCCACTTCACAAGCTTGTTTGGTAGTATGTGCAATAGAATGTGTGATCACTTGTGAGACATATTGTCCCTACTAGTTTAAAAGAAGGGAAAACTGTTCCTGTTTTATCTATTCCAAAATATGTTTTATCTATTCCAAATCATTGATTACATTTTAAAATTATTTCAACTTTCTTCCTGTGGAATTTAATACACACAAAACACATACCCAGTTTTGCACTTTCTTTATTTTTTCTGTACTGAGTGATATTAACATGTACTTCTAAAGACAGATATTGTTAACTTTTGAAAGAGCTGTGGTAGTTTTAATTAGGGCACTCAGTGGCATTTGCTAGCAACATTTAACTCTAATCGACAACTTGTCAACATGATGTAACATTTTCTACTTTCAAATGGCTATGGGAGAAAGAAGCGCAGACATTACTAAATAAACTGCTAAAGGACTTGCCATTAGTTCATGCAGCTGAAGAAAATACTTTAATGAATGGCAAGAATTTCAGGTTCTCTTTGTGTTTTTTTTAATAGCAATTTGTAATTTTGAACAAGGAGAATGCATTTATAAATTTCAGGGTTTGCATGAGGTTTGCATGTCTTTTTCTGTCTTCTCTGTAGAACACCAAAACACTGTTAAATCAAGAAAATGATACAATTCTTTTGACAAGTATAGTGATTTAATTTTTGCAGTAGCAATGATGATGACAATGATGACATGAACTGTTGTAAAAAATAGCATTGTTATTATTATAATCATCATCATTTCTGGAATACTTAGAGATTCTAACTGAACTGAGTGATCTATTTTGTATGGCACAATTTGATGGATGAAGCCTGAATTAATTTAATGAATATACATATAAGAAGAAAAAAACTTACCCCAACCCATACTCCCCAAATAGGTGCATAAAAAGCAGTAATTCATCAAAGCTCCAGGATAGGAGAAGGAAGTACTCGCTCTATTTCTTTCTATAAATCCATTAAGGAAAACAGATTATCACAAGAAG
>NW_010578789.1:152977-165866 GCF_000705375.1 Tinamus guttatus | reverse complement strand
TTCATTATAACAGCTGAAGATGAATTATGTTGTCTAGCAACTTTAAAGAGTTGTAAACTACTGGTGACATCTTCATATTACAGCAGACTATCAAAGTCAAGACAGAACAGTATATTAGGGTAGATAATATAAACATAATCAAAACTGTGGAAGAGCAGAGTTCATCAAATCATCATCAAAGATAGACAGATTGGATAATATTTTAAATAGTTTCTTCTGGGGAATGAAAAATTGAGTTTCAAGGACATTACAAAAAAAAACTCTATCTGGAAGCATACACAGTCTTGTAGGAAACTAAACTTATTTGTCTATGCCTGTGAATTCCATTTAAAAGTGTCGAAATTTTTTGTTGGAATCTTAAATGGTTGCTAAAGGTCAAGGAATATAATTTTGATTAAAAAAAAAAAAGCCATAGGGTCTTCTTCTCTGGAGATCTTCAAAACCCGCTTGGATGCAGTCCTGTGCCACGTGCTCTAGGTGACCCTGCGTGTGCAGGGGGGTTGGACTAGATGACCTCTAGAGGTACTTTCCAACCTTAAGCATTCTATGATTCTATGATATTGCCAAAGTCCCATTTTAATCCATATTATAAGGTTAAGATTCATCCTATCTGAATGAAATTAAGAACCTATGTTCTTCAAGTTTTCTGTTTCTAACGAAAGAAACAGGAATTCCTGGAAGATGATTAGGTCACCTAAGGACTCTCCTGACTACAGACTGAGCAAGACAGCAAAAAAAAAAAAAAAAAAAAAAAAAATCCAATGGCCTCTCTACTTTAGTATATACTTTCTAAAGAAATATATTATTCAGCTGTTCTTCTGCTCATAAAATTCATAAAAGTTCTTATCATTTGTGAAGGAATAACAATACATTTGAGAAGTAGATTAAGATAAAACATTATGATTTTATGCCAACTCTTGCAATTGAAAAGCCTGCTTATAAGGAAAAAATACAGTAATGCAAAGATTTTATGAAAAATGCAAGTCATCTGACTGTACAAGTTGCTATGACTCCATTGATCTTTGATAGCTGTCCAGTGTGTATGATTTTAATATATATGTTTTTAACTCAGGAAACCCTATAGCAAGTTTCTTGGTGTAAATAATAACATGCAGAATTTTAAGCACATGATTCAATCTCTCTGAAATTCAATACAATTTGACATTCAAAGTTAAGCATATGCTTAAACATTTTCTTGAATATGTATGAGCAGCTCAGCTGAGCCCTTCAGTGAACATGCCGTTTTTAAGATTGTTTGCTAGAAAGAGAATCCACCAGGGCCACAGACACAGTCATTTTTTTTTCTCTTTAATTCAAATAAATGCTCATGAATAAGTTTCACAGTATTTGTTTAGCATTTCTTAGGGGAGTAATATCTGCCAACTGGCCCTGCCATCAATAAGGAAGTAACTAGATGCTAAATGTCAATATATATTGCTCTCTCTGGAGTAAGCATGTCAATGAAATTAAAAGGTAAATTACTGAACATATGGCTAGAATTCTTTTAAAAAGAAGCATATTCTTGTTCAAGGCAAGGAACTGGGAAAAGAAAACCTAGCATCTACTTGGGAATCTGCTACATTCAACAGTTGCTTATCCCTGAAGCTTTGATTGAGTTGGAAAGCAAGAGGGCATTTGAAGATTTAGCTTGTTAAAAAAAAAAAGAGTGGCTGCAGCACTACAGGCCACAGTCATGAATGAACGTTTCCACAGTTCAGTGGCTGCACACACTGATTGCTGTGACCTGTGCCTGTGCTGCAGTGACAGAGTGACATATTGAAACAAAGAGTAACTGCATGGCTTCAAGCTCACAGCAGAGAGAGAACAGACACAAATCGCAGCAGGATTTCTTATGTGTTCTAAATGTAAAACATTATTACTTTCTTAACTTTTTTTTTCTCATTCTTTTACAGTGTAAGACAACAGAGGATGTAATACAATGCTAGAAAAAGAATGGCAATTTCAAGTTTTTGACACCGAAGTCCCTGTGTGAAATCAGATTGTATGATGTTTTTGAAAAGTCTTTACTAGAAAGCACTTATACAGTGATATTGTGATCTTATGGATCACACTTAGTGACATGGGAATGGTGAAAGTTATCATGACAAACAATCTTTACAAATACCATAACTGGAACAGCTGCAACTTTAACAATTCAAGCAAAACTGAATTGAATTATTATTTCATTCCTGATCACACTCATTGCAAAAAGGCTGAAGTGTACCACCATGACCGTGCCTGTAGACTGCAACTGCAACTTAAATGGTGCATCTGGGTTGGATAGAGGAGTTCAATTTCAGTTGTTTTTAGTTACTCAGTTGCTTTGTACTCAATGAGAGAATGGTGTTTTATATATAGAGAGAAAATAGAATTGATGACTCAAATAATTATTCCTTGTTTACTCTTTTGGGCATGTAGCTATGAAAAAAGGGAAGACTAAGTCAATAGGAGATGGGAACATCACACATTAATAAGTAGATTGGTTAAAATCTGACCTTTTTCTTCAAATGTTTGCCAAAATACCGCATGCAGAAATAAACCATTCTTACTGAAAAATATCACTGGATATCCAATCTGAAACATTTAACTGACCATATCATGCGCTGTAAAGTATATCAGTATATAACTGGATGTTACTGTGAGTGCTTCCCATGGAATGGTGTGGCTATCCAAGCCCAAACCTGTACTAGGATAGGTAACATTCTCTTGCTCAAAGAAACTTGCCCAGAGTCACATAAAAAGCGTGCAGAAGTACATCGGTGTGATACCCTGACATATACTCATGCATCAGGAAATATTTTTAGGAAAATAAGGTTCTAATTATTTGTATCACTGAATATAGCTTTGAATAACAAGTATTCCCATTAAAGGAGTTTTTTCCTAATTTCTGGTGCCTTTCAAGATCTTGGATTTACCCATAGGATCCAAAACTCATAACATACGATCTATCCTCAGAAAAAAAAAAATGTACTGAATTGTACAATTAATTATGCATTAACTACTACTGATTACCACATATGACTCTAGTTATTCTCAATCTTATTATTCTGCCTAGAATATACTGATTAATTATCCAAAATGCATTAAGCAATACTGTTCATAATGCTACTTAAATAAAATTATATTCTCATTTTAATCATAGGTCTCGAACATTTGTATAGCAAATTCAGAAAAGGAGGAGAGAGTAGGGAACCCAGGCTAACTCCTGAACTTGAGTTTAACATTTGAGGTGTATTGCTTTAGCTAGTGTTGATAGTGGTTTGTTCAATGTCGTGAAGGGATTAGCTGGAGAAAGTGATTTGTTCTTAAGCACTAGCACACAGTTCACTGACATTGAATATAAAGGTAAAACATTTAGGAGACATGGTGATACACGCTGCTCATCATGTGAATTATACTATATCTGGAAACTATGGATTACAAGTAAACAAATTTGCTAACTAGAGATAATTGTGTCAGATGCATGACCAATAAACATAATTAATCTAGCACTCTGATTCCCTTGAGGAAAACATATTGAGTGCACAAGGTGAAAAATGGAAATAAAACTCTGAGTAGAAGGCAAAAAAAGTGGTATAGTGTGAAGAAACAGTCAACTTAAGCATGCCTGGAAGCAGACAATGTTTTGAAGATCTTACAGGAAGTTTGGTGATAGGGAAATACAGAGATAAATGAACTGAATTAAAATTTTTACACCAAAAATATTGGTAGCATAGTCACTAATATTTCATTTTCAAACCTCTGACATTAAATCATAGAAATGCTTACAATGATTAAAATGCTTATACGTTTATATATAAATAACCAAGCTGACTACATATATGTCACATTTTTGTTGATGAAGATACTTGAACTTAAAAAATCCTTCTGTCTGTTATCATTGCAGGTGGGGAAAGACCAGTGCCACAAATCAATGATCAAATATCCAATTAATCTATCTAAGAGTCTTTCAAACAGTGCTTTTGTATTGGTGTTCATGTCCTGAATTGTAAAGAAGAGCCTAGAAGTCTGTGAAATATTTGAAGGGAATGTTTACAACACAAAGATTCCTTTTCTTAAAAATAAACAGGTCATTCTGTAGAAAGCAGAGACATTAATTTATTAAATACTTTTCTACAATGTTTCTCCTCCACCAATTACTACAGGTGCTGCTACAAAGGCATTTCAATTAAAACTGAGAGGGGAGATGAACCATGTAAATCTGAAGAGGGAAAAACCCGACAATACTCCCTAATGACGTGGTCCATTACATGGACATATGTGTGACCTACCTGCTTTCCATAGTCATCACTGGTTGACATTCTGACTTTTGAGGAATAAATGGAAAAGCTCTCATTCTCTTTAACAGAATAAGATTTTGTGTTTTATGTCTCAGATGTTCTTTTTACATTCTAGAACCACAGAGCTTTATTGTACAAATGAGAGCTGTGAATCTTTTTATTCCCAGTTAACAACAAATGAAATTCAGGTAACTATGGCCTAAATTCTAGATACCATTTGAAAAAGAATGCAAAAGAGAATGGGGATAGGTTGGGTTAATTTAAGTTCAACGTCTACTGTTATGTCAATGAGCACACAAAGCATTTTGAGAATCTGGAGAATCTGCTGTCCATCTTCTGATTTAATCTGTTTTGAGAGGACTAATTTGGCAAAGTATTTTATTTCCTGGTAAATACATATATTTTTTAAATGCCATAATTTATATTCCAGTCAAGACAATTAATATGGATAATTTGTCCATCTGCCAAGATCCCATACCTTTATCTTGTTTTGAATCACATTGTAAAAGAAAAATAATGATTTATTTCTTCAAGAGTATGGCAAGTAGACTGACAACAGATAATACTTTGAAGTGCTGTATTGATCCTTCAACAGTGCTAATTAGAGAGAGAGAATTTACCTTACACCAAGATGGAGGACATATATATTAAATGGAATAACAAAATTAATAAAGTGGCCTACTGTTTTATCTGGTCAAATCTAATTAAAAATTAATGCCTAGCTGTTTCTTTCAAGCTTGTGTGCTTTTCCCTCTTCCTATTCTATGTACAGCATTGCCATTTGGAAAATAAAGATTAGAAGTATATAAACACAATATACATAACTCAGAACTCACCTGAAATGACCTGAAATGAGTCTATGGACAAATGCTGTGCTCAACAATTTGATTTTGTCTTTCTAATCCAGAGCTCCATAGGGCCAATGGAAAGTCAATGGTCTCTGATTGATAGAATGTGGGAATAGAATTTGGCTTGCTGATATTTCCAAAGTCATGTCTTACTTTGTTTGTTGACTGTTTCTCTTTCTATTATCCAGTCTTCTATACATCTTTTTTCAAAATACAGTAAAAAAAACAGCTATAGCTATTTATATTTATATTGAGTATTAATATTCATATTCAAATTTATGAAATTCTAATATCTTTGACAGAAAAAAAATATTATAGAAGTAATGATAGATACTGAGCTATCATTTACAAACATATTTAACCATTAAATGCATGCCACAGACATATTCATGAAATAAGAAATTCCTGTGTGATGTATGTTTATTTGCAAGGGTTTTCCCTTATTTGTATACTTTTTGTTTTATTCTCTGGCTATATCTATAACATCTAATACTGCTTTATTTAACTAATATTATTTAAACTCCATGAAACACTTTCATGCTAGGTATGAAAACTGCCTTTGATGTATCAATATAACCTGTAAATAATGACTGAAGTGGTCAAATTTATTGTTCGCATTAGGTAACTAATGAAAAAGCCTGACTGAAAGACTGCCATAACTTTGGTAGGAACTATACTGGGCCCATAAACTTTTACAACTCAAATACTTGAAAAAACAAAAGGAGAGAGAGAGAAAGAGAGAAATTGTGTCTGATTCTACAGGAGCTGTTAACAGAACTGAATTGAAACATATCCTATTGGTGAAATAATGAAACCACAATGTGATTATAAAGCAGTTAAATGGGTTTTAGTATGAAACACACATCTGATAAATTATTTGAAGATTAATAACTATGTCCACTTCATAACAGTGGCATGACAGAGTTGAAATGCGGAGCTCCACAAATGAGAAATTATAATTCATTTACTCCTGTGCTCTGCTCTTGCTTAACATCTAACTGATTTGCTCAGTGAGTGCAGAATGGGTCAAAGCTGAATAAAAAAGTGTAGTATTCTCTAAACAAAGGACTTTATTTTCTTCTCATATACATTTGCATGCAGATAATTATAGAACTGTAGAATATGATACATCAGTTTGGGTGTGAATTCAGTTCTGAGTCTGCTGTCATCTATAGCTAGGTCAAACTATCATCACCATCTGCAGAAAAGCATTCCAGAGGTGTCCTTCTCTAAAAAGGAAATGGCTCATATATTATCTTCACACTTGTATATTTTACTATGCTTCAAAGCTCATTATTTGGTCCTCAAGGCACTCCTCTCAACTTAATAACAACAGAACTTAAATAATACAAAGTATGTTTAAAATATTGAAGAACATACCCATCCGAAAGCTGTAGACCTGTTCTGACCGGATAAAGGAAGCTACATATATAAATATTGAGTAATACAATAAAACATCCATCTTGCAAAATTTATTCATTAAGATTATTCACATTTTCCAGTTATTCCATAATTTGAAGTTTCATGCAATAATAAAATGATCAACCAAGTCTGACTCATTTGTTGCAGAGTTATAGCTTTGTGTTTGAATCTGGTGGTCTCAAATTCTAGTATCTTAACTTGGAGCAAGTATCCTGACATATTTACCTGTACTATAAAATTTCTGAGATAATAGTGTGGAAAAGCATATCATATGTCTAAAAATGGACAACATGTGATTAGAAATAGTATTTAGTGGAGGTTAAATGAGAGGATAACTAGAAAATAAAACTATTACTTTTATGACAAACCAGAAGAGACAGCATTTTGCCAAATGTTCAATGGTGAAATCAAATCCACATTACTGTCTCTGTTATTTTTTGCCTAATGAATAGTGGAATACATTTTTTCTATTAAAGATATAATATATGACTATTTTAACTTTGACTTTTCCAAAAAGACTTCATCCTGTTGGTTTTTTTTTTTTTTTTTTTGGCAAAGGCGATGCAGTTAAGGACATATTTTGAAGCTGATGTTTCACTGACTATTATGTCTTTATGTGTAGTGTGGTACCTTACAGAACACCAAATCTCTCCTAAGATTTCTTGTATTTTTGATGACTCCTATGCACATTTCTGGATTAGGGCATCCCTTGAGACACATAAAGGTTCAATTTTCTCCTCTGCTTGTGGGGATTCAAAGGTATATATTTAACAGGCTATTTGTCTAGATTTTTTTGCTGCTTTCATTACTGTTCTCAGGTTCAGTATTAATGTTCTCAGGTTCAGCTTGCTGTATTCAAGTACAGTCATACAGAAAGTGAAATCAATGTGTTTTTTTTTTGTAGTATTCCACTTCAGAAGTCAAATTCCAAACGGAAATTATAGTGTAACTCTTGGGCACTAAAATTAAGCTTTTTCTTCTTGAACCCTACAGAAGCATTAAAAACTGAATCAGCAAAAAAAGACAGCTTAAATTATGGCATCGCTACAGTGAAAGTAGAGAATCAAGAACAGAATCAACAATGCCATAATAGCCTGATCTTCTTTGTAATAATATTATTATGAGAATTTACTTAATAGAATGACTATTTGTTAGCAATATCAGATTTCTATGCTACATTAAAAGGATCATGAAAGATCTTTTTAAATTCTCAGAATATTTATATATCCAGAATTAAAGTCTGCACTGATTTCCTGGATGTACCCCTTGATAATAATCACTGGGATTACAAAACTGATAAGTCAGACAGAAATCCAGCATTTCCTATTTATTCATTTTTTACAACTATAGCTGCTTTATGAATCAAATGATACTAGACTGAAATAGAGAAAAGAGTCTATTTGTTGTTAATATCAAAGAATTTTTGTTGAAGAAAGAGCATCTACTCCCATACCTTGTCTCATATAAACATTGAACTTCCCTAAAATATTTTCTACTAACATTTTCATTAATATTTCTAGTAGATGAGGTTGAAATAGGTGTGTTATTTCTCTGAATTAGAATATAATTCAATTACAGCACATATGCTACCTACTTTGCTAAGTTAATTATTAGAGTGCTTGAAGAATTATGATATGACTGTGCAGTCCCATCCTTTCCATTCGTATGGTCACAGAATTTACAGCCAAAAAAGGACACCTTGATCACTTTATATGTTACATACTACTATGTTTAATCAAATTACTAGGTGCTGAGGCCAGTGATTTAAGCTTCATTGAAGTACAGGTTACTTCTAGTTAGGAATATATTTTAAAAAAGAATTCAAACTAGATTTGAAGACATCTGGTCACTGAAGCTCCAGTACTTTCTTACAGTTTTTCCCAGTAATTAGTTAAACTCCCTCTTGCAATTTTGTGTCCAGTTTCCTACTCAGTTTTACCATATTCCAGTTCCTATTAGGTCTTTTAGCACATTAAATGGGTCTTTAACAGACAACAGTTTCTTCTTCATGTGAAGAAATCTACCATCTTGTCTCTAAGTTATCTCTCAATCTTCTTTTAGGAATCTAAATGTGTCACTTTTACTACTGCCAACTATCTCTTTACCCAGTACTTACATAATTTTGAACATACTTTGCAAATGTGGGTGTCAATTAATAGTAAATGCTATTAATTTTTACTTCTGAACACCATATACATCTACAGCTAAAAAATCCTACTTATGTCATCTCTGGAAGTGCAGAGATATGTACCATGTGAAGATTTCATATAGATATGATGAAACCTATAATCTATAGCAAAGTTAGAGATTTTCTAAAGTAAATGGCAAACTTCTTATCAGTTTTATGGGGCCAGAGTTTCCTACAAGAAGGGAGAAACACATTCAAAGTAACAGGAAAGGAAAATGGTTAGATGCAGTGAAATAATATGTACAGCATCTTCATCAAATTCAAGTGCGGACGTATTATTTTTAAAAAATAGGAAGTACTAATTGAAAAGTTTTAAACTTTTCTAACATCATCAAAATCATAGATCTAATTTAAAAACGTTAAGGTGTGAGACCTTAGCAGAATGAACAAAACACTCTGTGCACAGGTTCAATTTTGGAGTGATACAAACTTGCATGCTAGCAGCAATTCTTTTATTCAGGCATGGTTTGTGACTGATATGTCTACTGCAGACAGCAGTTGCCATGTTTCATTGATAAAATTAACTATTTACTTAAATCATTTGCTTCGTCTTACCAGACCACAAAAAATTAATTCATTTAGATATACAAGATAGCATCCTTCCCACCAAACTGTCTATGTTTACAGTGCAGATATCTATAACAAAGCTAGCCGTCCAAACTCCTTTTTTAGGCAGTGAAGAGTAATGTTTCCTCTGGGGCCCTATTCATTTCATCCTAGAGTAGTGACTAAAACAGGTTGGAGGGATTGCCAAAGAAATACCCTGGCGAGTATTAAAACTAAACATTCATGTTATAGATGTCTGAAATTAGTGAAATGAATTCCATCCATATTGATCTATAAATAAGTTATGCTTAAAATAAACACTGTTTGAGTCACACTTGTTCTTTGAAAGTCATCCTCAAGCATTTTCAGCCATTGAGGGAAGTAACAGAATTTCCTGGGGAAAAGCATGTTTGTTTAAGGAGAGATGGTGAAAAAGGAAATCATGAGTCTTCGCTGTGTTTGAAAGTAAAGATCCCTTCCAACCATCTCTAGTTTCCCCAAACAGATGCTGAATGAAGATAAAAGTGTGACAGTTGTAAAGCGACTTTAGAAAGACAACTTTCTGATTGAGAAACCTTTCTACTTTGACAGCCAGTAAGTATTTTCACTCTGGGTAGTTTTCAAGAGGATAGTAGAAAAGAGGTTCTTAGACAACTACAAACTATAGCAGAATCTTTCCTTAGGACTTCATAGAGCAGTGTTATACTCAAGAAATCATATAAGCGCTGTAAAAATCCATTGCAGAAAGTTATGCAATTCTGATCATGGAGGGATAAAATTGGAGAAAATCTATAGTTTAACTACAAAAAGTGATACATTCCTTTCTGTGGCATTTGGAGATGATGTGACTGATTCAAGAATAGAATTGCCCTACATTGGAACAAAGAGTCACCAACTCCATTTTCTGTCAGAGTCCAATAATACTTTGGTTTGGACACTTAAGTGATGACATTTAACTCTCTTCTAGAAGAAATATACTGCATTTTTGCCTATTTACCCAGGCAGTAGAGGGCAGACAAGGATCCTTGGTTGCCTGACCTCTAGCTGTCTTACAGACTGAGCAGCTGCAACATGAGTAGCACACAAATATATGAAGGTTATCAACAAAATTGGAGATTACCAACCTCTTGTTCTTGTTGAATGCATTTGCAGTAAAAACGCAAATAAGGTATTTCTAACAAGCATGGCGGCTACTATAAAGCGCTGTTCCCACTTGTTGGAAGGCAAAAAGTACAAACTTTCTGGTCATCAGTTTGATAAGGTGAGTCAACTCTACTATTTGGAATCAAAAATAGATCGACTGGAAATAGATTAATTGGAATATAAGCACTTGACTGAAAGGCCACAAGCCCTCAACTAAAGCAAGGATAGATTAAATGTGAAGTTTCAGAAGCATAAAAGTAGGAAAGACAATTATTTGTTCTGACCAATTTGCATGGAAAATTCTCATTGAGTAGAGGGATTTAGCAGCAACAGGTTCCACATAAGAAAGTAAGTGTCTTATATTCAACAAAGACTGCATTTAAAGGCAGCTTTTTTATGTTGAACTTGAAAAAGACAACCAGAATGGTGACCAATAGGTCTTGGAGAACACCATCAAAGTTCCTGCTTCTCTAAGAGTAATTTGATTTTTTTTTTTGTCTCTAACAGCCCTGAGGAAACTCACAGGACATAACAATAAAACAAGCCCTTACTCTATTGTATATGTATCTAGTCCTCTACAGTGCTAGAATCAATTGTTATTTTGAAAAACAAGAGTATGAAATGTGAATTAACGGGTGTACCTCCAAAGTTCCTTGGAATATATCACTATAAGGAGGCCCGAACAGTATTTGAATAGTCATAATGGGTGAGATCAAAGATTGGCTTAGCCCACCAACCTGATAGCTGCCAAGAAGAGTAGCAGCTTAAGTAAAAGGACAGATGCACAGTATAAGAATAGCCTATGAATAGAGCTTCCTTCTGATGAATCTTTTTGGTTTCCAGCAATGTGTACCTTTGGCACAGCCTGAGCCACAAATTATTGTGTTTAATAATCAACTTAAGGCGTAATCGCCATTAACCTAATTACTGTTTCAGCATATGACTGCTATACGACCAGTCTCCTAATCACACAATTTGTATAATGCAGTGGATGAAAAAGACACCTTTTTCTGTTCAATTTTAATTTATTTCTCGATAATGTTATTCAGACATTTCAGAATTCTTATGATGCGAGAGATTCTGAAAAGTTTCTCCTTTACCTCCTTTTCTTTCTTTCCTATGAAAGAAAACTATTATTTCTTTTTTTCAAGATGAAGAATCATAATCTATTCTGTCTTTCTACATTCTAAATCTGTTCCTTTCTCTGATAATACTTATTGATGTCCCCTTACAGTACTACTAAAGAACTTTATCTTTGTAGTGCCCTGTTTATGTGAGTTCCAAAACTTCTTCACAGCCTTCCTGTTTCCTGTTCACAACATCATACCAAGCTAGTGAAATCTTCTGTGAAATGTATTAACGATTTCAAATAAAAAGTCATATTTTCATTTTAATTTTGAAATATAGAGCTTTCTGCAGTATTCAAGTTATAGATGCACTATGCTTTTATATGATATTTCATATTTAGCTCTCAAAATTCTCCAAATCAATAGCAATATTATACTTTGGCATTAGTGACTTCCAAGCACCTATATTTTTAGAAAATTATACATTGTGATACATTTTTTTTTCTAAGTAGTAAAAATTAATTTTAAGCCCATGACTGTATAATGATCAGTAAGGGCTGGATGGCAGTGGTTCCTTTGTGTGTTCAGTTTGCACCTGCTATTGTCAGGCTGCTTCTATCTTTTTATTGACCAGTCAATGGATGTTCGGGAATTGGTCTGTAGCTCTTCGTAATCAGCTGTGGGTTTATCTATCTTGAATAGTTTAAAATATGAGTAGCACTGTACTGCCCCTTTCACCTTCCACTTTTTTTCTGCTCATTTATTATTGTATTAAATAGCACATTCCCAGGAGAAATACCTGTGACACTTATAATGGAAGATCTACTCAAACTAGCCTAATTGTGCACTTGTTCAAAATCAAACACCTGTAGCTATAAGGATTATTATTCATACTTACATTGTTTTACTGGAGATATTTTCATTAAAAACATATTAAGAAAACAAAGCATTTCTGCTGCATTTTTTAATAAAAAAAAATCCCTTCTGTTAATAAGTGCGCTATTTAAATGACTATTTACTTGGTTATGTCATATGCTTCCTACGAAACATATATATCAATATTGATTACTACAAGCTAATTTTCTTACATGGAAGCCACATCAGCTGCATGAAAATAAGGAACAATAATAGATATTTAGATTTTCTCTATCATTATGACCAGACATTATATTTAACAGACATTTATATTTCTGAAAATCAAATCATTTATCCAACTATATTAATACTAACTCACTGTACTTCTTTTGTTCTTATATCTAAATATTCCATGATTATGACAGGGATTATCATATATAAACTGTGAGTTAGTCAGGCATCATATTACTGATATCAAAAAGTGGGATTAATAAGGATGCTACTTATTTTTTCTTATAAGTTTTATTTTCTCATTACTTT
>NW_010578789.1:141042-152920 GCF_000705375.1 Tinamus guttatus | reverse complement strand
TTATTTCCTTTCAACCTTTCCACTCAGAAAATAGAAGACAATTAGAGAGGTTACTTTAGGATATGTAACTATGATCACATAGTATTTATCTTGAGTAATTATCTTGACCATTAAGGGGATATAATCTGTCTTGCTGCTATTTTAGCTGTTAGTCTATCTGTTTAAATACCATCTGAAAGTCTGAGCATCAGTAACAGCAAAAGAGACACAGCTTATTGCTTTTCTTTTTTTAACAGCTTGAAAATCAAAAAGGGTAACACTGCAGAGTGAGGTTAAATGTGTATCACCTCCAATCATTTTCTGGATGATTGATTTCCTAATTCCTTTAGATTTCAACACTGAATATCGTTCTTAAGCAAATGTTTAACTGCTTACAAAATGTAGAGAGACAACCATAATTACTCCATTTATTCTAACTTCAAGTCCTATCTGAAATAAGACATGAGGTCTAAACTTATACAGATTCCCATCAGCATTTTGCAAGGTAAGATCTTTCTAAAGTAAAATGTAGAAAATATTATAGGAAAGGCAAAATAAAGAAAGACAATTTTGATAGTTTTATAAGCTGCTATTTCTATATACGATACAGGATTTTATTTGGACATTTTCTTCATTCAAACTACCGGAAAATTTCATAAACACAAATTTAAAGAAAGAAAAGTCATGTTACAAGTTTGGGAAAAGCTGTGTTCATTGCAAAATATCATATTACAACAGCAATTGCTAAAGCATCCATTTTGTGCCCTAATTCAAAGTAAATTACTTCTAGCGTATATGTTAGGTAAATCACAAGATTATATTATGAGATTTATTTGTTCATGAAAGCTGAAGTCTCCTAAAGTCTGTTCACTAATGGGATATAAGCCTAAACTTTGAGTTAAATAGCCTTTTAAATGCTTCAGTGAATCATGACCTGGATGCTTCCAGCAGGAAAAACTGACTTTCTCTATATTGAACGCTTACTTACAATAAGTAAGTCTTATTATGCTTATGCTTTTAGTCTTATATAGACTACCTGGCTCCTAACTGTTCACTAAGCCTTATAGCATGTACCTCTTCAGGGTGTGGTACTGGAAAATGTTGTTCTCTATCCAAACAGGTTTCTAGCTTTTAATCACGTCCTGAGGTTTGAAGCAGCTGGAGCACAACATGACACAGTTCTGAGAAAGGGAAGGATTTTCTTTAATGTGTGAGTAGAAAGACAAGAAGCCAGGCATATGGTTTGCTGAAAACAACTTACTCTAATTCACCTGAAAATGATATGAATAGCATACACAGCATGAATCCATCCTTAACCCTACTTTGTAGAAGACCTACTAATCCTCCTCTGCTCCAGCAGAGATTAACTGGAAGGCCTAAGGTGAGTCTGCAGGTATTCCTCCTCTCTCCCTCCTTCCATTCGTTCTATCCACTGAGAAGCAAGCTATGTGTGTCAAAAGATATAGAGACATAATAAATATATTTGTATAACACTGCACAAGAAGAGGGACATATCGCTTTTCATTCCTCATCCTTGTTTTCAGGTAAGAATTTTGAGGGCCACACCAGCTTCTCCTTCTGCAAAGTTTGCAGTCATCATAGAAATTTTCCCCTTTTCATTCCTCTTAGGAGGATGACTTCCGTAACTCTATTTTTAATTATGGATGCCAGGAAACAAGTCTATGTATGAAAGAATGATGTCACCTTGTGGACTGTACCTTACTCGATCGATTTCCCAGAGTCTCTATATCTGCTTTCAGAAAGATGCAAGAACCATTCTGCTCCTCCCCCCGCAAAAAAAAAAGATAGAGCAAAAAGCTAGTTAAGCTAGTTTGTCCTACAAAAATCAACTAATGTGATGGGTTTTGAAGACCATAAAACACGGTACCTGTGCCAAAGAGAGGTGGGAGCTGCTTATGTGAGAGAGAGGAATCTGACTATATTGAATTTGTAGAACCAGTAATCTGGGTGCCAATTGCTTAGTTAAGCCATACTGGCTAATACCCTTGCTTGAATGGTATTCAACTTTCCCTGCCTGACAATCCTTTCTTTCAATTCTTATGTAGAGAGAAATCTAAAATAACCTTTTTTTTATTTTTCCCCTAACAGACTTCCTATTTTGAGTTCATCGCAGATCTAGCTGAGATACCAGACTTTGCCGTGCATTTTGTCTCCTCCCACAGAGCCTGACACTGTAGCTCATATGGAGGGATATATAATGACATGGAATTTTTAGGTGAAATCAGCACACCAATAGCTATGCACAGTGAATTCAGTAGTATTACATGAGTATAAGGCAGGACAGACTTTGACTTGAAAATTTTATCCTGGTTTTGCATTTCATAGTTAAAACGTTGCATTACATTTTCAGCTTCCAAAAGCCAATTTGAAATGTAGTATGATTGATACAGAGGCTTTGGAGAAGATGTGGGCTAATTGGCTGTACTTTGATCTGACCAAGCAATTCCATTTCCTCTCTTGCATTACTGGTTTTATACGGTGATGTATCAGTATGAGAGTGTCAGGTGCATAGCTCTACAGCTGTGCTAAATCCTTCTTCACAGTGATGTCCATTATGGTGTCCTGATACTAGTATGCTGAGTTACGAGCTGGACACAGAGTGTTGGGGAGTGCTGAAGTGCTTTGGCAGTCAGCCAGGGACATGCTACAGTGGTATATGCTTGGCGAAGTGCAGCAGGTGATAGCCAGTTGCTGGAAATTGCAGTTCTCTCATGCTGTGTAGAGTTATGATAGGGTGTGATGTGTTGGCAAGAGGTAGCTATGATTTTATGGTAAAATAGAACTGCAATATGAAGCAGGAAGAAATTGCTTAACAGCTTTAGTTTGTCAGAATTTGACTTCAGCCATTTTTCCTAATAATGAATTAGGTGGAAGTGGTGGGGGTTCAGAACTTGGGGAATGCAACTTCTTATTTCTCTAATAAGTCTAGAGGTACCTATATATTTTCAAAGTTTGTTTTTTGTGTGTTTTAAGAGTTTGCATTAATTTAGTGCAGGGATTATCATGTGTCTGCATTGTTTAAGATACTTTAGTTCCAGAGAAAGGCTATTAAAATTCACATAATTTCAATCTCTGGGTGTCTTCTGCAGGCTTTCAAAATTTAATACTGATTCTCCAACAGGCTATTACTCTATGCATGGTCATACCCTAATGAACTAGTTAGGCTTCAATGATGGTTTCATAAAAATGCATTTACCCTCACCGGATAACAGTTTCATCTAATGAATTCCTTTATACAGAAAAAAAAAATTAATCAATGGGTTATGAAGAAATCAGACCTTCAGGCTGGATAGTTCAGGTTCTCTTGCCCCTTCCACTATTTCAATACTTTGGTAAAAAAAAATTAGGCTCAAGTTTAGGCTTTGATCTCTTTATACTAAGAGATTTTTTGATCTTTTTATATTAACAAGATGACATTTGGGTAATCCCTTTTTTTTTCTTCCTTTAAAAAGGATTTGGAAAAAAACTATCATAGCCAAATACAGTTTACATTTGAAGAAACCGAGAATACCTTTAACAGTCGAACCTGTCTGCACTCTGTAAGGAAGGGCAGAAAGGAAAGAGCAGTGAAAACCGAGACAGCAAGTCTCCTTCCAAAAAAGAGAAATCATTTAGTACATTAGTGACCAAAGCCAACATTATGTCATACAAAGTGTGAGTTGTGGAGTTGTGATTTCTAGTACTCAAAATAACAAATAATCACTGAACTATTCACCTTTCATTATTCAGTGTAACCCACCATAAGTGCATTTAAGACATCTTCTCTAAAGGTGGCAAAAACTTGTCCCATGATAATAGTACCTATATCTAAGAAGATATGTGAAGAAAATGGACTCTTTTTTTTTTTTCCAATTAGGGAAATTGCCATTAGATTAGAAAAACAAACAGAAGCTGAATGAAAGTTTTTTGGTGTTGTCCAAAGGTCTGGCAAATATTTTAGAATCAGAAGACTAATATGCAATTTAACAAATATCCACACACTACCATTATTATTTCCTTGGTTTTATCCAAATGTGCAAAAGCAATTTGCTTCCATCACTGTTCTGATGTCAATGGAACAAACAACGCAAGAGTGCCATCACGATGCTGACCATGGTTCAGCTTATGGCTTGTCACTAAATTGTTGCCTATCCTTTCCAAAAACTTGCTTTTTCTAACTAGCCTCAAGCACCATGACAAAATGACAGAATAAAAACTTTACTGTCAGTTATGTTTAAGTGCAATTAGATTTCAGTAATAATTATCTGACAAAAGGAGCAGATATCTTTGCTAAAGATGGCTCTCATCCTACAGAAAAAAAGATAGATATGGAATTGGTGGAACAATAAAATGGAACCATTTCTTAAATGTTATAAATTATAAAAATCACATTCATGAATTTGGCATTACATGGAAACCAGTTGATAATTTATGCCACTAGAAGTTAATGACACATTGCTTAGAAAAATCTTTTCTTGTTTATGCCATCTAGCCTTTCAATTCTGTCATCTTTCTAATAGTCCTAATACTGGTGGCTGTTTCAGGAAGCTTCTATTCTCATATAATAATTCTCATATAAATATCCTCTCATATAAATAATTATAAACTATATGTACATAGCATACTTATAGAAAACTAGTTCAATAAATTATTGTTTTTATAAAACAGGAATTGTAAAGAAGGAGCAGTTCTTAGGCATGAATATCCACTTATGGTTATCAAAAGATTGTAATAGGGTCAGATTTAAAAGAGAAAGGCAGGAAAAGTAATGTGATTATTAATGTACAACAACATTATTATTTCCTTTTTTATATATATTTCCTATTTTTGTTTGCTTGCTTGTTCTTTTTCTAAGGAGGGCATAAAATTTTAAATCTAGTTCCCAACACTCCTGTCTTATGGCAACTGCTTTCAGTAGGATTTTCTGAGTTTACTGTGTTAGAAGTGTCATGTTATATATTGTTGCTTTACTAAAATAATATAGTGAAATCTCTAATAACTTTCATTATCGCTAAAGAATGAGCAAATCACACAATACATGTGGATTATGAATTAACTGCTATTTAACATAAAAATACAGTCATGAAGCTTAAAGTGGCCACCTAAATGAAGCAGTACTCTACGGTTCAATACACACATATTAACTCATGCAAAGATCAGTTTGATCACAGCATTGGATAGATAAAATCTAAGAGTTTTCTGCATAGGAACTCATTATGGAAGCAGAGCATCTTTCAGTTTACACATTTTGACTACACATACCTAGAAACAACAAAGTAATTTGTCTAATGTTTATGTGTGTGTGAGTGTGTGTATGTGTATGATATTAGTCAGATAAACTGTTTTCCAGATTCTCTCCTTGGTTTCTGCATAAAGGTAGAAGACTTTATTTAGGGTAACCTCTTTATTTTAACTTTTTGTTTCTCTTAGAAACAAAGGAGAATTACAGCCTCATCATCAAGTTTAGTGCAAAAGGAAAGAAACAGGACTCGAGACTAATAGGTTAGTGTACTGTGTATTCAGAAAAAGGAAATTGCCTTAGGAAAGATTTGAAGCACCACAAATAAGTTTCAAAATAAAAGCAAACCCTTTACTGTTATGCCACAAAGCCTCTCTAGAATATACTGATGTATTTCTAATGAATGTCTACATACAAGAAAACTGAACTGCACTGTGGATTACAAGAGCCATGAAATACTATTTTTGAATATTCAAATAGAAGCTTTTTTTTGTTAACCCTCAGAATTTTTCCAACACATATTTCCAGTCATCCTGTGGAAACTGGACTGAGGCAAGTGGCATCTGGTTTGCCTCGTATGAATTTTGCCTTCTGTATATATATGTTGATGATTTAAATCACTGATGTGTGTATGCTTCTACCTACATATTTAAAGTTATATTTCTTTTTCTTTAGTTGTGCTGCATAGGAAGACTACTCTTCTGGAATTATATTGATGGTATAATACAAATCTTATACATATATTTTTTTTTCCTGTTTTTTCTAACCTAACCTTTCTACAGGATCTGTGACCATATCACTTTGGACATCACAGTTCTTCTGGATAAACATGCTCATTCCTCTGGGCCCCCTCAGAGCAACCCTTGGCACAACCACACCATTTGGGCAGTCAGTCCATTTCCTTTCTTTCTTTTGACCTATTCCATTTTTCTATTTATTTTACCTACAGAATTCACATTTCCTTTCATTTTTGGATGGAGTATTTTGCTTTCCTTTTCACTTCACATTCTGCTACAGCATCTAGATCTATGCTTCATCTCCATCTACACATTCTCCTACTCGTTAACATGTTGTCTGTTTTCAGCATTCCTCCTCTCACCTCACACACGTAGAGGTGCTATCTCTTATTCACCTCCTTCAATGGCAACAGTCATGAAAGTGCTGGAGGAAAAAAAGATGCCAGCATTTTAACTACTGTGCTGTCTAAACCTGAGCAGATGGTCTTGTAATCTCCCAGGCAGAAGAGGCTTGAAAGTGTGATAGATAAATTCTTTGGGGGTGATTTTGAGAGAAAATGGAAGTCTCTGGGATACTTGACGTGCTGAAGGAATAGTCACTGTTTTGGGGGAAAGATTTGAGGTGGTTTGACTTTTTTTCCTCCTGTTTACACTTTCATCTTAAAGTTCAGCCATGACAGAGCTGAAGTTTTGGTCATTTTAATTTTATCCATGTCTGATTATTATTCAGACAGGAATAAATAGGTCTTCATCCTTTCAACTCAAAAACATGGAAGTATTCCTCACTAAATACTGCTATTAGCCCTCTACCACTGGCACATGACTGTTTTCTAGGCATCTTCTCACAGCTTTCCATGATTCAAACCCTCCTTTTACTGTGATATGTTTGTATAATCTTGTTTCAAACATCTGAGAAAATTAATAAGCCATGAGAAAGAGCTTGGAAAAGTGCTAGTCTAGAAAAGAGCAGTGAGATGATGGACAGAAGTAAAATTTTTTAAGACAGGGATAGTTGGCATCTCAAAGATCCCAGGAGAAAAATACTGACATGAAAAGATGTAAATCTATAAGGGAAAAAAAAAAAAAAAAGATTTGGAAGATGGCAAGTCAACAACATCGAGGACCAGCATGTTCCAAGGAAGAATGCAGACAATTCTTCCTTGTAGACAATTCACCTGATGAGTGGCACTCTGGCAAGCAAAGACTCATTGCCTGCCTTATCAGGGATGATGAAAATATTAACAGTTATGCTTTCTTCTTAGTTCAGTCGGTACAGTCTATACTAACCAATAAATATCTGCTTTATACACTTTGGATGTGCATATCCCTCTTGCAGAATGCCTTTGTTCCTGATAAAAGTTGTCCAAACAAAGTGATGAAGAGAAGGAGGGTTATAGACATTTTGCTGAGCAAAGGCATCAGCTCTGCCAAGGCAGAATGTCAGGTGGTGATTAACCAGGGAGATTTACGTAATAGTTGATGAGTGGGAAGACTCTCCCTAGAAATCAGGATCACTGAGAGAAATTGGGCCATATAAATTCTTAGAATATGTAAGTAAGTGGAGGGCTGAACACTTCAAAACCATTCCTTTCTCAACGATCACTAGTATTCTGATAATACAGAAATCAGATTTGCATCCTAAGGAAATAAAAAAGGAAATTTAATTGAGTACACCAATTCCATCAAGTAAGGGGACCCTCCTTTCCCCTGTGTGTTTGCAAGTACAGATGCAGTAAAGAACATATATTCTATCATTGCAATCACAGTATCTCAATTACAAGAAGCGGGTTGCAGAAATTGCCAGGCAGAAATATTTCCCTACTTTATTGAATAGGACATCCAAGGGGCCCTTCCAGCCTGAAAATCTGCAGATAAAATCCTGGGTATATTTGATGCCTTTCTGATTCAAATTTAAAATGTCAGAAATCTGAATAGATCTAGGAACTACTAAGTACTTTACCAATGTTTATTCAAGAAGTGTATTGAAAGTGATGGGAGTTTGTGCAAGTCAGTGTTGCCTGTTGATTCTGAAGGAATTTCAGTGGGATCCATCTGTATTAACATTTTATAGTACTCCCTGCCATCACATTCCTTCCAAGTTTTGCAGTAATTAAAATGGGATTAGTAGTAGCATATCTCATTGTGGCTTTGACTCCTTTCCCTTTGTTTAAGGGAAGTTCATTGGGGGACAGCCAGATGTGTCAAACCCGTTTATTTTTTAGAAAACAAATGCATCCAACAGCACATCTGTGATTGAAAAATGAAAACAGACAGCAAATGTGTGTGCCCTCTTTGCTCTTTTTCAGTATCTACAAAACTATGAAAGAAGCCCATAAGGGTTCAATGCAACTTATATTCCTTGTATCACACAGCATTTCCCATGAGATTGTTTCTTGAGATTTAAAATATTATAGTGAAAATGTATTGAATACTCCTATTCCATTTTCCATTTAATATATGTCACAATCTACCTCTGGAAAGAGAAATTAGTCATAAGATGACAAGTAATTTTTGTAACTGTCTGATGGAAGTTGGATGATTTTAAGCTTTCTTGTACAGTTGCAATTTAGGCTTGTCCAGATGCTCTGATACTTTTAATTGATTGTCACAGTATAAATTTAAAATAGGAAATTTACAAAGCTGCAGTTATAGATACGTGTTTCTGGTACAGTTAGAACACAGAGTATCTATCTTGATGATAGCAGTCCAGCAAAATAAACTATATAAACACCAGATTTAAGGTAACATTTCATTATCTCATATTTTTATGAATTATGTATTTCTAAAATGCAGCAAAAGGAAATCCTGAAGGTTGTATGTGCGTATTTATGCAGATGTTTTTTCATCAAGTATTCACATCACTATAGCATTTGAAACCAACTGAAGTAATACTGTAAGTGTACTTTTACTACTTGTTATTTCAAGTACATTAAAATACTCAATTCCCCATTCAGTGCAGCTTGACCTACAAAAACTAACAAGTTACCATTGCCAAAATATCCAGAGAAACCATTACAAGCCAAATGGGATTCATCTGGAGGAACAGGCTTTTGAAATTTAGGATTCTAGCAATGCACAGTAAATAGGATTAAAGAAAGAAAATAGGAAAACACAGCACCTTTGCCCATTCACACTGAAATTAATTTTTCAGATATAGAAACAATTAAAAAAGTTAATATTAAAAGGACAAAGTCAGGAGTTGTCATATTGCTTGAATGTATGGTCAGTAAACGTTTTGAAAGAGTTGTCACCTACAAAAAAAACTGTGAATACTCTCCAGTATTATTATCAAAATACAGGTTTTTACACTGTATGTTTGCTTCAGAATGATTGTTTTGGAAGAAAACCTAAGAGGGAGAGATCACTTATGTCTTTTTGTAAGCATGGTGTTTGGTAAAGAGAATAATTCAAGAACAGCTTCTCAGAACTTGAGGAAGAGAACAGAGAGGTGTTGTCCAAGCTGACTGCCTGGACTTCATCAGGATGAATAGTCTGGAAAAGAATATACACTATGGAACGGGCTGGGATAGAGGTTTGGTGAGGGAGAGTTCAAGTGTAACAGTTCTGGTGCTGCTAGATCCATACTGAGGCAGTATCACCTTTCTGTTTCTATTAGAGAATCTAGATTTACCAATGCTACCATTCCTGTGCAGTTAGCAAATAGATGTGAAACCCTTTTCTTACTTTTCTGCTACTAGCAGCTAACCCAACTGAAAATTACTACTTCTGCTTTCTGTTAACTTGAGCAAAGAGGCCTTTTCCTGGATACATTCAAAGTCATCTAGAATATGTATGCTTCCACATTAAAATTAAAAAAAAAAAAAACTTTATTTTTAAAACCTGAGTGAAACAAAAGGACCTCAAGCTGCCTCACGATATTGTTATTGTGTTTGGAAAGTCAAATACTCAAGGGTTGTATAGGAACACTGTCTTAGCTCATATCCTTTCTGTGTGTTTATTTGTATCATTTATTTTGCTGGGTTGTTATCACCAGGATACTAGAGATGCTCCTAATCTTTCAAATTTTTATCTTTGCGAGGTAAGGAATTTACCTCATGATTTTTTAATTTCTGCCTTTAGAAATTGGAGGCAGTAGGGATACATGGGAACCAGGCCACTTAAACTCACCAGGCACCTTACCATTTGGCCTGAAACTTTCCTTGAGCAGCTAGTGGTTAGATAAACAATATCCTCTGCCATTTATGCAAGGAAGCTGAAACAAGGCTAATAAGAACTTTTACAACATGGTAGAAAATTGCATTTTACTCCACTTTGTGACTTATAGGACTTATATGAACTCTTTTTAATTTCTTCTGCCACTGTCTTCCCCAATTTGGCACCCAAATTCCCTCTCATCCCTTATTCAGGGGGGTTGGACGAGGTGATCTCCAGAGGTCCCTTCCAACCTTAACCATTCTGTGATTCTGTGTGATTGCCTGTTCCTGCTCCCCCAGTCATGTCCTGCCGCTTGCCACCCGCCAGGAGCAGGAGCAGCAGCAGTGCCAGCCCCAGGTAAGGCCCCGGGCTTTGTTTCTCTGCTGTTGACAGCAACACTGGGTGCTAATGCTGTCACACATGCCACAGGGCCACGATCACTGCTTATTATAAACTACAGGCGCATAAAAAGACGTGCAGCTTGAGCTCCCATGGCCTAAAAGTTTGGATAAAAATGGACTCATTTTTAGAGGCACTGGAAGTTCTCATTGACTCCAGTGTAGTTTGTTTAAAAGTGTGTACAAGACACTTTTAAAGCTACACACGTGAGGAAATATTAAAAAAATGAGAAGTGGTGGCCCTCAAAGGCCCAGCAACATCGCTAAAAGGAATGAAAATATTACTCAATTGATTTTAACTTCATTTTCTGGCATAAAAAGTGGCAGTTTAAAAGTGAGCAAAAAGTAAATGCTAAAGAATATTAAATATCACTTATGTATATACATATAAATAAAATAGATATGATGGGTTTACAGTTGGACTAGAAGATCTTGAAGGTCTTTTCCAACCATAATGATTTTATGATTCTAGGATTCCACTACAGCCTTTCTTTAAATAAGTTAGCTGTCTATGCAGGTATTTATCACTTTTTTTATATTTTGATCATCTTTCTGTTGCAAGGAAGAGCTAATTTTTAACATCAGGAAGTTTAAAATGTTTATGTTTACTCTAACACATTATTTTACTACAGTCTTTTTAACACTGATAGAGAGATTCTCTACCATGATTTATTTTAGTTGCTCTTCACCTTATCAAAACAGTGGATATTTAGGGTTAACTAAATTGCCTTTTGGAGTCTCCTCTGACTATATATGGAGCCCAGAGTCCTAATTTAGGTGCCTAAGTTAGATCCTAAAGTTAGATAGTGTGACTACCCCCCTCTGAGAACAAACCATATAAAGTAACAGCAGCTATATATAGAACATAGTGCAGCTTAATATAAATCTCCTGAACAAAAAAGCTATAAGTCTATATTTGGCAAGCAAAAACCTGCTCCTGAGAGATGCTCACTGCTCTTAACTTCACTGAGAATTTCAAGAGAGCCTCTCTGCCTCCTAGGATCAGGCCTTAAATGATAAAGCAGTTCTGTCCACTGCTGTGCTCTGCCTTGCCTGATCTCAGACAGGGTTATTAGAAGAACAGGGATTACACATCATTTCCCTCTACAGTACTTCGAACTATTTAATCAATGTGCTTTATTCTGCAAGCCATTCTAAACATGCTTGTAAGGGTTTGAATCAAAAGATTGCACTGTTGCATGAGCAGTCCTTAGAGGAACAAAGCACTCGGCTGCATTCTGTGAGACAAGTGTTAGAAAAGTGATATATACCATTAAGACCCATGGCATTAATAATACTTTCTGGTCTGATATATTATTCTTATACTCCTCCAGCTTTCATTATGGTGTCATGTCGATCATGCTGCTGTT
>NW_010578789.1:57722-140988 GCF_000705375.1 Tinamus guttatus | reverse complement strand
TACTCCAGCTGACACCAGGGATCTGTCATTAAAACTGTCAGGAAGCTAAATGCAAAAAGGGTTTATTGGCCAGACAAAAATTTCTAGAATTTTTAGCTTCTAAATACCTGCTGCATCTCTTGCCATTATTAGCAAGATTACAATTTTGACTTCACTTATCATCATGAAACATGTTTTTGAATTAAAACAAGAGCAAATAAGGATGTCAGCTATTTTTATTCACATTTTAACAGTATCGTTACTGTCTCTCTCTTTTGTCATCAGCAGTACAGACTGTTTTCAATTTTTAAATCTAAAACCCATACCATTACTCATATAATAATTAAGCTAACATTTGTATAATAAAAATATTTTTATTCTTGCTGTTTTTAAATTTTCATTACAGTGTGCAATTCAGCCTACTTATAATGTTCTCCTGTTAAACTGGAGCATTTACTGTAGATTATGTTATTATTTTCTACTGTACAAATAGTGTTTCAAAGGTTTACTTATGCCATTCATTTCCACAAAAAAAATACACAGACATAGGAGGGACATAGCAACTACAAAAGGAATTATGAGCCTAAGTTAAATGAAATATTTCTCCTAGATTTTTGGAGGCCTGTTATTTGGATTCATTTGAAATTATCGTTTTATAAGTAGATTTCAACTACAATGTTTAGGAACTGCTGTTATAGAACATCTTTAGTTGAATTGAAGGCCTTATAGAATGACTATAACCACCAGAACCAATTTGATTCTTCTTAGAAGAGGGAAAATAAAATTCAACTAGGAACAGGTCCATAATTGGTGTATCCATTTTTGGACTAAACTAAGAAACTAATGGCTTGCATTCTGGCTAAGCAGAAGGAGTAAAAGCAAATAGCTAAATCTGTGAAGAGCTTGTGGAGCCACGGATTCCCTGTTGCACTGGCTATTTCTATAGCACATTCAATCAGCAGAAACAGTTCACACATCAGCATCACACACAAGATTATTTATTCCTATTTTTGTCATTGCCTTCCTCCACAATTTCAACAAAGCTATTTAGTTTCTCTTGCACTTGTTATCCCTATATATGTCCTTAAAATGAGATGATAATAATGCATGTCTGTAATATTTGAGAATATTTTTGTAAAGTATTCTTAGATCCATATATAAATAACTTTTAAATTATTTTAGCATATAGAAAATCATAGAAAGGAATAATTTCAAAAATTAAAATAAAAATTAATCAAAAATTAAAATATGATTTTAATGTAAGTCAGCTTTATTCGTGTTATGTGTTATTACATATTTTCCAAAAATGAATTTCTGAATACTTCTAATAAAGTAGCACTATGTTTCTAAACTATGCTAATCTGTGATGATTCACTCTTCTGAAGAGGATCTAGATTCTGTGTCCTCAATTTCTCAGAATAAAGTGACTTTTAGAAAATAATTAGATATTTTTGCTTTTTATTGTTCTAGTCTCAGAAACAGAACAATAAGAAGTTTAAGATATACAAGCTTTCTCAAAAGGTGAGGAGATCATCAAGGAACTAAACTACTCAAAATATATTTTTTCTTTTCTTATCGGTGTTCAGTAATATAAGTAAGTAGTTAATCCCTATCTATCCTTTAGTAAACCCTTCTGGTCTTTTAGATGCTGGGTCTTGAAATTGATTTCTATAATGGTATTTTGTGCAAAAGGTAGGTTTTTATAAATTCTTAGATTCTAAAGCCAATCATTACCACTCTGCAATCATTACTGCTTGTATAAAACAGATTGCAGAACTCCTGGGAATACATGTAATAATCAAAAATACATATATTTCTGAAAACAAACAAACAAACAAAAAACCCTATTCCTGATTCGAAAAGTAATTCTAGTAGAGCATCCAACACCCAGCCTTTCAAATATGGTAAAAATGAAGATTGTTTTTATAACTTCAAATGTAAACAGTGGAGATTCTGCCTGTTAAATTATAGTCTTTACTCTTCACTCACTATGTCAGTATAGGCAATGAACAACCTTCCTTGATTTTTTCTTCAATAAGCTAAATATGCAGTTTCTGCATTCTTTTTAATTTATGGTTTGTTTTTCAGTTTCAATTTCTCTGTTCTGTTTCGTGTATCATTATGTTCATTGTTGACATCAGAAGAACATAGAACCTCTGGGAGAGGAATCAACACTACAGTTGAAATAATGGAATGACTTTATCTATGCTTGACACATGCTTGAGCACCAGGGGAACATTTTTTTTTTTTTACTGTGTTTTGTCAACTGGCACTCGTGTTCAGCTTTATTCACTTGATATTCATCATTTTTCGTAACTCATCTTCCTAGACAGCCCCATTCTGTAATCACACCCATCACAGGCTACATTTTTCCATAATCAAATACATATGTTTTATCTTCAATTAGCATGCTGGTATTTTTCTATACATTAGGATCTTTCTAAGATCAAGTATCCAGATCCTTCTATGACAGTTACTGTTTGATATTTATCAGTATACTAAATTCTTTGACAAATGGAAACTTAGTTTTATATTTTTCTAATAATTATTAATTAAAATAAGACAGGACTAACTTCTTCAGAGTATCAAAAGTTTTATTCTGCATATTGATTTTGAGCCATGACGTCATCTATGTAGTACTTAATCCCCTTAAATTTATGGTAAATTTGTATTGCTCAACTTTTCAAAACAAAATAATTAACAATGTTAAATTACTCACAGAGTAATTTAAATATAATACAGGGACCATATTTCTTTGTCAGCAGAAATTATTTTCTTACTAAAAACATATTGTGTTTGAAAAGAACCATTATCCATATACCTGGTTGATTCTCATTAGATTTCCCTTTAACTGAGCCCGTAGCCACTGTTTCATTATGTTTTCTGGGGCTAATGTCAGGATGACAGACTTATAATTTCCAGTAGAGTTAATCTCCTTTTCTTAAAGAATGGTGTAATATTTATTTACTTCCTTTCTTCTTCTACTTCCTTACTTATTCTGAGAATGATCAAAAATTAGCTGTAATAATCTGAAGCGCTCCTTGACTTCAAGGTACTTAGAGGGAAGTTATTCACAGATGCTAGTTTGACAATCTTTTACTTCAGTAACTGTTGTTTAACCTCGTCTTTAGTTACTGTTGAAACAGAAAATAGTTTCCCTCATCCTGTGATTTAACTATAGCATTTATCTTTTGGCAAATACAAACCAAAAAAACCCACAGTGAACTTAGTGGCTACTTCAGAATTAGTATTGATGCTTAGCTATTTCGGTTTCGAAAAATGCATATTGTGAAATCACATCTGTACCACAATGAAATTACAGACCTGATTTCTTATGCTAATTGATGTTTTTTCTTCGTGAAACTATACAAGCCAGCTTCAGATATTTTGAAAGTCCAGCTCTTTGAAGTTTGTACATCTTCATGAAGTAAAATCTCCATGTGACAGAAAATCCTACCTGCTATTGCTTAGAAGTTTAGAATTATTAAATAAATATTTGTGTATATATATATATGTATATATATATACAGAGACAAAACAAACATATAACTGCTTTCATTTCATACTGGTGACTGATAGGCTGTGACCTCTTTTCTGAAACTACCTTTGACTACTATTGACTTCAAAGAGTTTTGAATTTTGTACAAGAATTACAGAGATGACTGCCTCTTTCCTCCATGTGCTATAGGGATCTGAGTTATTAAAGTATAATTTATTGATAGCTATCAACAGATACAAACATTTACACTTTGAGAGTAATTTTGCAATTGCTATGCACACATTATTGAATTACACAAAATGCAGCAGACTGGGCAAGCTGGAACATGAAAAAAAATCAGCTCTAATCAAGATACACAGGAAATGTTAGCACACTTCTAATGTTAAAGAATCTCCTTAAATTCACCTGAAAAGAAATAAGAAACAAAAACATTCAAGTTACTTCATGAAGCAGTGCTGTATAATTTAGAGGGAAACTAGAACAGATAACAATAGCTACATGCCAGAGTGTTTCTGGATGCACCTGTGCAAATAGCTTTTTTCGGGGTGTTAAATATAGGAGATGCATTGATGCTTGATATAATAAAAGATCAGACCTTTTACTTCAAAGAATCCAAGGGATATAAATAGGATGCAAGAAGTGTAACGATGTGTGTGTGTGTGTGGTTTCAGTTTATAAAGATGCAAGTCCTTTTGACGCACAAAGGGATAAATTACTGACAGTCTGTAAAGGTAAAAGGCAGGAACGCTGAAAACACAAGGATACCATATATCTCTATTTTCTTTATTGACATGTCTGCAACTATATAATGGGTATGCTCCCTAGATGAACAGACTGCCTACACTTAGGGCAGATATGATTTCAAAAGGTTTTATTTTTAATTGTCAGAATCCTTTCTCTCCAATTAGCAAATCAGACCATTCCTGGGATATTCTTGAGAAGCAATTCAGCCTGATGAAAATAAATCAGACTATCTAAACTATCTCAAAGTTTTGTGGAAAGAGCTGCTTTTGATTTGCTTTCATCTTGTGACTAAGGGTATGATCAGTGCAGGAAGCTAAAGAAAACAAAAACCCCAAACCTTCATCCTGTCACTATTTGTCTGAAGTCTGGTTGGCATGGTGCATTTACTTCTGAGTGGGAATCTGATATAGTATATACTCAGGTATACCTTGTTTGTAAAATTATTAAAGCATCTTCAATGTCCAAACACTTTATTTCCCTTCATCATTTAAGCAATAAGCAAGATGTGACCAAAAGAAAACATATTTTTTTCATAAAAGTCTGTGTAGTTTTTGCAGCAGTGCAGGTAGATGATTTAAAGCAGCTAACGGCTAGTAGGGAATATGGGTAGACAGTTCCAGAGTCAGATAACCTTTGACTGCCCCTGTGATCATGGAGCTGCAGTTCAATTTTCCATTTCAGCTTCACCTAATGATCAAGGTCAGCCCATACATTCTGACACAGATCAGTATCTTAGATACCTGGCCAATTCAGGGGATGTATAGAGTTCCCTTACATAAACACTCTCTCTTCTTTTTGTTGTGATTTTCTTTATTTCTTTTATTAATCTACTGTTCATTGCTTTATACACCTTGTATACTCAAAAAGACATAACAAAAAGGCATGATTTTAGCAAAAGTTTAGTGACAGCTTTAATGATATGATACAGCATCCTTTAAGTTTATTTTTAAAGCTTAAATTCCTCACAGTTCCTGCAAAATGGTGGTGTAAATGAAAGTTAAATTGTTGACTGATGAGGTTGTCATATATCACTTCTATGTGACATAAAATCATTCTGCTGTTTTCTTATAGGCTGTTCTTTTATGAGGCTGAATTACATCAATGCTTCACAGAAAGCATTTTATCTGCAGTACAGTATCAGAAGGCACACACAGTGAGGAAGCGAGCAATACCAACATACAGTAGGAAATGGTGCTTCTTAGGTCACTCCTATAGGACACACTCTAAAATGTCCTTAATGACCTGTTTAATTTTGAGCATCAGTGGCCCCACTAAAATCCAGAGGGCTGTTTATGGGACTCATGTTCTTCTGGAATGCCTGTGTATTTGGCAGGGCAAAGACATTTAGAAGCAGCTTTCTTCCCCCTTTCTTCTCTCAAATTTCTCTCTCTCAGTCTTAAAATATACTAAGGCACCAGGCTCAACTCAGCCACTCACTCCCTTTCAAGCAATGCAAGGATGTCAAGGGCATTAATAATCCTGCTTCCTTATTCAGCCTACTCCTGCATGTGTATTCTGAAGGCAACTATGTTGACCCACTACAGAATCACTATAATAATGCTTCTCAGCAGGACGAACAGGATTTTTGTACATCAGACCAATGTCCCTGTCCATGTCAAGTCTCTTCCTTCCAAGACTGATTGTGCTCCTATACCTTCTTGTATAATTGAGTTTTCAGCCCAACCAGTATTAGTCCACCACTACTACATGATGCACATGGAAGGCAAAACTATAGCTTCCCTTCATACACCAGTAGATATTCAGAGGGTAGGGGAGGAGAAGGTAGTGCAGAGTGTATGAAGTTCATGTGCAGAACCAGCTTTATGCAGCTATAAAAGGTGAGGGTGGGTAAAGAAAGATTGTTTGCATATGTCATCTGTGCCCCTAGAGCTCCACAGTGCATATGAGCTAATTGCAACCTGTCCTGTATGGCTAAACTGAACTGACAGAAAGAAAAAAAAAATTGTCTGGTGATGTGTTATTTATACAGAAATCAAATTAAAACTGTTTAAAATTGACTTAATACTGAAATGACCTACTAAAGTTCAAATAGTCAGTGATCTTGCGGTCTTAATCAATACACATAAGGAACCAAGGTCATGTTTCCAGTGTACCATACAAATTACAGCCTGTTTCCTATGAGGGAAAAACAGGTAAAACTGAAGAACAAATACAGGAAAAAAAAATCTGCTATTGATTAAACATTTGTGCTCCCTAAGTACAATAGCCTGGGCTCCAAGCTAACAAAGCAGGCTGATCTTCTATTCCAGGGCTTATCTGTGATGCAGATAAGTTTGTAGGTTGGTATCTACTGCTCTAGATGCATGTAAAAGCAATCAAATACAGATCTGGACTCCTGCACAATAGTCTGTTAAAGAAATCTATATTATTTGTGGTGGTGTTAGTTATGTCTCCACTGCAGTGGGCAGGTGAGTGCAATCGTGCACAAAATTCACGTGCCCTATGGTGCAATCTCTGACCATAGGACAACCTGCAGAGTCCCTGTATTGCCATGTCTAGCTGGGAACTCTCAAGGGTGCTTGGCCTTGAAGAATTCCTCAGAAAAGAACATCAGTGCAAGATATCAAAAGGCAGCACAGAAATTGTATCCAGCCAGATTTTGCAATATGACAATAAATCCACCCTGCCTTTACATGCAGTGCCAGGTAGCTGTGGGCTACCACTAATCCCATTAGGGCTGCTCAGCTGTTTATCTAAATCTGGTAGGATGCTTATAGCAATCACTTTTGCTGAGCAACCAGTGGAGATATGGTCACTTCAAGTAACTGTCTTTGAGACTGCCAGTCTCTCTGCCAGAAGGGATCAAAAATCTGACCAGGAAACAATTTGAATCCTAGTTTTGACACTGCCTCTGTGTATGATATTAGACATATCAACAGCTTACCTCAGGGTGCTGAGTAGGTGATTGTGAAAAAGAATAATGAATCATTCTAAAGTCCCTAGAGACTAAAATTCTAGGAGTTATTAAGCTCTGAGAGATATCTGGGTGTTCATGAGGTCTGAACTGCGGACTCTGGTCAGGTCTATTTTGAGAATAAACTCTGCCAACTATGAAATAATTTAGAGATATTAAGTGAGAGACATATTGATCAAGGACAACTTTTTGACATAATGGCACCAAAGCACATGTTTAATTTTTGTTTCTATGTGCTATATTATTATATAGGCTATGCTGCTATAATCTGTATCGTATATATTTATATGTACCACAGAATCACAGAATGGTCGAAGCTGGAAAGGACCTCTGCAGAACACCTGGTAATATGTTTTGTTCTTATATGTCATAAAGAAGCTCTGTTTGATCTAACATGATTATAAAAGATTATATATGTTCTATACTATTACATATGCTTTGCTCCTATATTCTCTATCCTATATACTCATTTATTTTCCTCTTTTTTTGTTCCTATGTGCCATAAAAGACCTGTCCTATCATAAAAGAGAAACACTAGTGATTCTGCCTTAACAAATTTTTCTTTATTAAAAATTATCAAATCTGAGAGATATGACTAGCCTGCCTTTAAAAAAGGAGAGAACAAGAAAATGCTTAGAGTGAAAACAGTATGATGGGAGAACTGTGAGAAGCAAGCGCAAGTGTCATGTCCTCCAACCCAACTTTGTACTCAGAATAGCTTCAAATGAGGATTAAGTTGCTGTGCTTCACTGAGACTGATAGCTATTTATAGAAACTTATTTGTCCTAGTTTTGCAGCATTCACAGAGTTTTTTTAGAACAAACAAACAATGACAACCAAAAAAGTTTGCTCTCACTGTTAACATTCCATGAAATTCTCTTTGGCTTTTTAAAGTGATATTTTGACATTAATCTATTTTCAGTGACTTTTTGAATGACTTACTTACAGAACACATAAAAGTTTTAAATAATGGACTATGTTTTAGTGAATGCAATTATTGATGCCTTAATTATTACTGTTAATTATTATTAAGCTATCAAATTATTGGTAGGTTACTTTTTAAGAAGTCATTTTTTGACATTAAGAATGTTGCTGCTTATTTTTTTTTCAGAGAGGAAGACTTTAATTTTACTTTTTCATTTTATAGTGACTAAAATTACTATTACCATACAGTTTGTGGAGAAACAGGCGTATTTCTATTATCTCTTAGTAACAAGCTTGACAAATACAAAAGCTATCAATTTCCTCAGTGTTTAAAATTTAATTTAAATATTTGTTTTAAGATTCAATCTATCTCATGTCTAATGTGATTTAATGTGTCATATATCAGTTTTTAATCGGAAATTCTGTTTCAACTTGAAATCATTTAGTATTTTTTTATGGAACCATTCCAACAAGAAATGGAGAAATTCTGTTTATCAATAACTTGAAATAAAATGAAGCAATCAACTTGAAATTTTATATCTTCCTCAGATGTCTACATAATCAGAAATGAAATGAGTGTTCTAAGTAAATTTTACTCCAGCAAAATAGCTCAACAATCCATAGGAGAAAACAAAGCTACAAAAACAGAAGCAAGAAAACAGGTTGTGACAGGTGATTTGCATGAATAACAAATAATTTAGTATTGACTTCAAAGACAGGTAAGATCAGAAAGGCTGAATTTGTCATTGGCTAACACATCCACTCTGGCACACGTTTTTGGTATTTGAAAGTCTGTTTTGGGAAAGATATTACTCAACCTGAATTGAGACTGGTAAAAAGGAAATCCTGTAGCAGTAGACAGGAGATGAGACAGGGAATGAGTTGTGGGAATGACAAAATTGGGGAAGTACATGTAAGTAGAGCCAAGATATGTAAGATGTCTAACAGAGATCAAGCAAGTGATCTTACATAGATGAGCATGATATAGTGCTATGAAAGGTTGGATGAAAGGGTATCTATAATAAACAACAATATGATAAATCAGGAAAAACATAATTCTTGTTTTCTATTTAGGTGATTTATGACCTTACAAGCCTGAAAACTCATCTGTTGTTCCCCTCATCTTGGGGACAGTGCGGAAAAGCTCTATGCCTTATTGTTTGTTCTACTATGAGGATAAGCAGCTAGAACCTCTGATTTATTCTTTGTATTTATAGCAAAAACTTGTGCTGGACCTTGCTGAGAAAGCATAATCTAAAATGATGTCTAAAAATTAATAATATAACAAATGACCACTATATATTTTTGCATATAAGGAAGAAACAAAGGAAGTTATAATAGCTATATCAGATATGAGAGACACTGAGCTCTGGATCGTATTTGAAAAACACTCTGCAGTCTTGGCATGCTTCCTCTGCCAACTGACCCCTTCTAGTTAGTCTCAGATATTAGGAGGAAAGAGACAAACGTGTAGAGAGGAAGTGAGATAAAGATAAGGCATAAAATAAAGCTACAAAGAAACAAGAGAAAAAGACTGAAAACAATAGAAAAAAATCCTATATCTCAAGAAAAAATAATTAAACTAAATTAACTAAAGAATCTTTTGCAAGTCCTGGGCAAGAGAAATTTGCTTTTGTGAGAAAAATCTTAAAACCCATCATGACATTTTCTTTCAGCTCCCAGGATCATTAACTATGTAGTAACTCTGATTTAACTATGTAGTAAACTCTGATACAGTATTGTTATAGTCTTTGGTTTCTGCTAGTCTGTAGGGATATTTGTTATGAGAATATATGAAAATATGTTATGCTCTGTCAGTCTTCTGCTATGAACTCCCTGAGTATTAGGAATTGAGGGCCAGTTTCTTAGATAGTGTGAAGTGTTGGAAATCCGTTGATTTCAAGAGCACTTCTTTCTCAATTGCACCAATGAAGCCTAGACCTTGTGTTTTCTTCTTGCTGTCTAGCAATCTTCTTGGCATGTACTGTAAAAAATAAAAATCACAACTGTGACCCTCTAGAGAATATTGTCACAACCAGGACAAAAAGAAAAAAGAAAAAAAAAAAGAAAAAGAAATGTGCACTGTATAGTTTCACCCATTTTTCACTCAAGATAAAAAAATATTTTTGTGTCTAGAAGACAAAATACAAAAATGTGCAGTAATTTATCTACACCAGTGTTTAGGTGAGAGTCTTCTGTAATTTTCCTACATTTCCCTTTTAAACTTCTACTGTCAAAACATTTTATCATCTTCTGGACTATCTGTTCTCTGAAAAATCTGGAGTGTTTTTCTCCAAAATGTACTAGAAAATTTGTGCGAAATTATGATTTAAATGGTTTTTGCCCTTCCTTTCCTCTTAAAGCATTTTGAAGAGCACCTACAGTTACCTATCCATGTCAACAAAAGTAATCTTGGAAAAAGAAATCTCTCTAGTCATTTCATACAATATGGTTATGCTTTCATGCTGTTTTTATAGCAGCTTCCATAACAAAAACCCTTACGAATAGAAGGATGCAAGGTCTTTTCAAAATGTTTTTAGCAGTAGGTGCATTATGTTCATTTGGCATGATATGGGAATAAATTCAATCAGGAAATTAAGTGTTTTTCCTTAGCAATACTGGGGGAGAAATTAACAAATTATTGGTGAAACAATGTCCTTTAGGTAATAATACTTGTGTAAACATTATCTGTTATCTTCCTTTTTTATATATTAAAATATGACTAAAGAAAACAAAGGTTTCTTGCATTACAAAATCAAATTCTAGGAATTCTGTTCCTTAGTGGATTCTGTTATGAGAGACAATTTTATGAAGAAAATATACTGTAAGGTGTATTTTACAGTGATTTTATTGTATTCATTATTCAACCAAAAAATAAACCTTAAAATGATAAAATAAGAAGAGAAAAAAAAACAACCTTTTCATGGTCTTATATTTTAATGCCTTTTTAGTTATAATGCTAATACAAATAAAGGTCGTAAGATCCATAAAATACCTTACTTACTGTAACAGTCACATTTGAGGGATTTATGTGATTATCATTACAGAAAAGTGACCTTGCCTTTAATGTACTGTTATTACGATTCCCAATGAGGATGACTTCTTTTTGAGATAGCTTATCTTATTAAATCATAACAATTTAAAAGACACCCATAATTTGATCCTAAATGTAATTTTTCAGAAATTGTAAACTAGTAGCTCTTATAATATTGCTAACACTCAAAAGCTAGCTTTATGAATCTATAGGAGACCTACTCATGCTATTTACCATGAAAGCAAACAAAGCTGCCCTTCTCCATCTATTTGCAGCGTAATAGACTTCTCCATTTCTGCATCATGAAAACAAGAGCACAACAGTTTTTCTAATAACTCTGCTAATAATTTTTACCATTCAATATCTGGAAGAATATAAAGTAAGAGTCCTTTAGAGAATACAATAGAATACTTTCAGAGGATATAATAGAATAAATGTACAAGCTATGTAACTGAGTTTGTAATTTTTTAATCAAAGTTGAAAGATAGCAGAAGCAAGGTCCTAAATTATTAAGTCCTAAATTCTAAAATGAATTCCTAATATTTACTGACCTAGTTTTTGTATTGTTTCTCTGCTATTACCAGCATAGTAGGTAGTCTGTGGAATTAGAAGAATGACAACATAGGCAGGAGCAAACAAATTCATAGATATACTTAGTTGCCCTCAGACACCTCTTGTTTATGCACCTAAAAGCATCCTTTCATTAACCTATTTCTGTACAGCGCAGAGAAACAATAATTCTAGAGCACAATTTACCTTCCACAGTAACCAAAGGAGTGTATTGACAGAAGGGAAGACAACGTGTAGCTGCTTGGAATGTAATGTAAATTGCCTCTAGCAAAGGAACATAAGGAGCTAATTACCTTGAAGGTGCAAACTAATCAATTTAGGGTGAGAGCCTGCTTACTTTGTTCACATGAATAGCCCAAATGAGGATATTGGAAACAGCCAGAAGTTGCTGATGATATGGACAATAACACTTAAAGTTATGCCCAAAAGGGCCAGGCTGCAGCCCCCAAACCTATTCTATCTTACTGGTGCTGAGGTTCAGAAGTCCTATGTAATGTTCCTCAGCTGAAACCTGTGTTATATGAAAGACATATGAGATTGTTCTTTCCCATTTATCTGTGGTGACCTTCTTCTTTTCCAGATGTTCACCAATCCAGAAAAGTAGTAGTTATCTCCTTGCACATAAAGCCTACATAAAAAATCTGTCGTGTTATATGATGGATTTAGCTGGACTGTTCTTCTTTACACTTGAGGTAGAGTCTTTTGCACATGCATGATTTATCTCCCTGGAACTGAAGAGGGTTTCAGACCTCTCTAATTGGGGCCCGTTATAACCAAAGGGAGATGAATGATAGCGCTTTGTAGTAAAGAATTATTTTTGCATTGTGCATAGTTTAGATGGGCAGCTCTGCATCAACTCCTTTTAGATTAGGACTATTTTTAAAATACAGTATTATTGAAAGGTGAGATTTATAGAAGTTTGGATCAATGTGTAAAACCTTTCCTACTCATTTAGAGAAGAAAAAAAAAAAAAAAGGTCATTTCCCAGAAATGGAAAACAAGTCTGATTTGCATCTTCAAGCTGTTTTACACTAATATAAGTTGACTCCCTGCAGAAAGGTGGTTTTCATGATTATAAAGAAGAAAAGAGTCAATAAGTACTGAATCAAATAAAGGAAATGTTAATGATGCTTCATGTGTCCATTTTTTAAAAAAATGTTATGTGCATTATCCTAAGTAGGTAATGATTATACATGATAAAGGCTGTTGCTACATCAGACTTAACAGGCTGGACAAGTCTTGCATACCACTGCAGCTGAGATAGACATGTCAAGCTATTGCTCGTGCTGGTCTCCCTGCACAGCAAACATTTGGTCACTAAGTGTAAAACCTTTGTTCAGTGGATAAAGTGATTAACGGCATGGAGGGGGAGTGCCTACGCAGAATTCACTTTTTCCCAGTTGCTACACTTGAAAGGAATGGTTTCTCCTGCTCTACAGAAGATACTTTATAATGGGTAGGATAAGAAATAGACTGCCAGTTTCTCAGACGCCTGTATATCCTGTCCTTCCCTCCCACTTCTGGTACTTGCCAAGAATAAAGTCACTATTGTAATTCTTCTTTCTTTTTTTTTTCTTGCTTTTTGATTTATTTTTGTATATACAGAAAATTGAAAAATAATTGCCTGATGTAGCAGATCAGGAGATAAACAAGCTCAGCATCAAATCTGGAATATGCTTCTCTATTCTGTATTTTATTTCTCCCTTTGTAAAGAAGCAACTATTTGTCTTTATTTATCTCTCAGGTAGGTGAAGGTGAGAAAAATGTTTCTGAATCCATAATCTACTGATTATATAAAATCAACTTAATAACATATTATTTTCCAAAAATATAACTTAATTGGAATTACTTGTGATCTTTTCTCATTTTGGAGGAGAAAACTCATGTGCAAAAGTGTTTTTTTTTTAAAAAAGGAGGAAATAAAAATGAATTATTTGCAAACCGGTGCCTGTAAAATATAAGGAAAGTGCTTTATTTTTCATTTCTTTATGTAAGTAGGCTGTGGATACAACTTTGAATTTTCAAGGAGATTTAAGAATTTGCATCAGAAGTTTAATGATTTTTTGTATATAAGGGTAATTGGAGATAACTGTCTGTTGCATAGTTTCCTTTGATTTTATTTGCCATTTGCCATTTTTCATTTACCAACTTTGATTTGCCATTTAGGATCTTTCTTACTCCTGAATACTTCTGGCTTTTATAATCATTCAGGAAATGTGTACATGCCTTGGAAAGTAAACCAGGTGCCCTTCAATTTTTGGTTGTACATATTTTAAATAAACATGGAAATGGTAGGAAAATAGAGTTTGTGATAAATTTATTCAGAGCTATGTTCTATATGCTTTGTAAATGTATTCAGTTGTAGAGAGATGTGGGTAGTAACTGTATTGTTTTTTTCCTTTTAAAAGGCCAGGCTCAGATTATTCTTCAAATGATAATTGTATTTTCAGCTCCACTTTCCTACATTGATACTTTAAGATATCAGTGAGATACAAAGCATATTTAAAAATATTGAATATTTTCCTTAGTATCTGAAAAAGTCTGCTTCTCGAAGGAAGAAAAAGTAGAAAAGATACAGAAATGCATCAGCTGTAATTTGGAACACATCTAAATATTTCATAGCAGGGAATTAGTGGCTTCGGTAGACTCACTGATTTCAGCATCTTTTGAGGGCAACCTCAAGTCTAGTGGAAGACTACATTTGCTTTGTCACAACTATGGCAATAGGCAGAGCCAGAGCTAGAGTGTGGTGGGATGCCCCATACCCGAATGCATCTGTTGTCTTAAATGTGTGATTGGAATCAATTTGAAGCATGTGACAAAGTTATGGCATGAAATCAGAGGGTATCCATGATTCTCAGGCCAGCAAACCAATTGGACCATTGAGGTAGACATCATGCCAACATGCCCTGGCCAACAAATCAAAAGGTTGAGATTGCTCATTTTGGATAAGCGTATCATAAACTTGTTTTTCAGATTAATGACAAGTTAGACAAACACTGCATAAAATGCTAATCTTTCTGATATTTCCACATCGTTCTCAATTTTACATATCTATGACAGTTTTCTCAAGAAATGGCATTTCTTGTAAAAATATTGAGTCTATCTGTCAATTCCTAACATTGGCCAAATTATACTACATGTGATAGTATCAAATATAATAAGTTCTTAAAAACTGCTAATTGACTACTGTCCAAAAGTGAACAGCCTATTAATAATATATCCATTGAGGAAGTGACTGGAGTGTGAGCTGAGCTCTAATTAGGCACAAGAAATTCCATGCAGGAGAGAAATGAATGCCCCCAAACAGAAAGAGCTTCAATTAGAGATTAGAGCTTAAGATGTTAGAAAATGCAACCATGAGGCACAGAGAAATAGGAAAACAGAGTTCATTAGTTTTGCCACTTACGGTACTTTTTATCTACAAGGTAGCTTTCAGACACTGAAAAGCTGTTCTTACAATTAATTTTTGAGTACCCGATCCATAGTGAGCTAACAATATAAAGTCTTCTGTGATTCAATGTATAGAAATAGAGAAATTAAAAACACCAGTACTGCATGTTAAGTTTTGTATTTAATGAATCCTTATTAAATTTGCACAGTCACTAATTCATTGCAGAAAATTCTCTTTCTTCATATCATAGTTTCAGTGCTAAAGAGATGCACTGGATCACAATCAAAAAACATATCTATGGACTTCAGGTACAAAATTAATATCTTAACATGGAAGTGTGCAGAAGTGATATTTGGGAGCAGGACACAAGTGGACAAGCAGACATGACCAGTAAACCATTTAGTTGTTCAATAATTTTTCTAACAAAAAAGCTCTGGGTTTTGGCTGTAATATTACATTAAATGTTTGTTTATTTTAATTCATCATTTGTTTGCCTGACTTCCAGAGTGTGAGGGACAAATGCAAATCATTTGATGTATGACTTTGTTCTGTGGTCTCACTCTATATTTCTTTTTCATGCTAAACCAAACCTCTGCAGGGAATTGAATGACTGCAGCACAAAGTTCTGATTCACTGACATCAATAGAGTTTTGTCGTGGAGTCTGATGGGACCATATTTTCCAGGTATTTATATTTAATTAAGGACTATGACAACTAGGACAGCACAGTGAATATACTTGACCTACATTAGGAATAAAAAAAAAATCACTATAGATTAATAATCAACAGTAGACCTGGCTACTCATTTTTAAATAAATTTTGCAGCTTCAGATGTCCACAGGAGATCAGTGTATCTTTAGGAATATCTTGAACGGTTGCCTTGGTGGAGCTTTTATATACCAAGCTCTTCAGAATGGCATTTCAAGTTAGAACTACAGAGGTCAATGCCCTGGAATACAGCTAGATCTTGCTGCAGGTGATCTTTAGATCCATTTGAGTCCATCTTTTTATTATCAGGCAAATTAGTTTTTACCACTTATTCCCACTGCAGTTTTGCCTCGGTTGTACTACTAACAGTCTACAAAACTGAGTGACACCAAGAGGAGTCCTTGACCAGAATAATGAATACTAGGTCATCCCCAAATCTATATTGCCATCATGCATCTGGATCACACCATAGATGATACAGGTTACAATGAAATAAACCTGGCTCGACTCTTCTTTGTCCTCTAGCAAAGCATTTAACCCCATGGTGCTGAAACTTATGAATAGTAATGGAACTAAATATTTTGCATGTAGAAAAGTCTGCCTTACTTTCTTTAAATGACTATTACAATTTACTAGTCATTTATTTCAGCTTTATTTCACTTTCAGCTACAAATGAGCTGTTCACTTAAAGTGACATAAATTTTCTGCAGAGATTAAAGTGGAAGACATGAACCATTTACTGCAGAGAAATGTAATATTACAACTATGATTATATCACCCTTTCCATCTCTAAAGGACCTCTTAATATACCAGATTTATTAAAAAGTTCACATGTTTATCAAAATACCAATCAACTAGCACAGTCACTGAGAAGGAAAAAAAAAAAGGAAAAAGAATTGCCTGGATAGAAAAGCATTTGAGTTGGATTTTACTGTGCTTAACAGCAGATTTAGGATAACATCTCAGAAGATGTACATTCTTGGCATTCACTCTTTCTCTAGTTTTAGAAACACTGCATTTCCCTGTGCTAAAGGAGAGACTTTTTTTTTTTCTCAACCTGGAAACAGAAATAAAGGTGGAGGAAGTCTTTGAGTCTGTAAATCCCATTGTTGGATGATCATAACGAGAGCAATAAGGAAATGCAATCACAATTTTCTCCTCTCTTGTGTGTGCTGAAGTTTTAAAAAGGAGGTGATTCAATTATCTGCCCAAATGGATCAGAGGCTTTTATAGAACCACATGAATGGTAAATTTTGAACCACACAGGTGCCTAATTTAGAATGAGATTTAAGTTTTTCCACATTTCTAATTTTTCTTTCATGTTTCAATGCACAACACCATGCAAAGTCTGCTTGACCAAAAACTGTGCAAGACTGTGGCTCAGTATGGCACCATACAGAAGTGCAAGAAAGCGACAGTCCTGTGCTGCTTCAGCACACACCAGTACCACAGAGTTAACTTGTCTTGAAGCTCAGGGCTGGTTAGTTATTTGTTTGTGTAGCATGGAGGTAATTGCACTAGGCAGTTCTAATATGTGGCTGTGTGCATAATGTTTTATTGTACACTGTAGACAAAACTTACATGCCATACTCAAAGATGTGCTCAAATTCAGGTAGCAAAATCCCTTAACCAAATAAGTTACATCCCTCAACAAAACAACATGTTAGCATTTAGTGGAGCTTGGACTAAACACTGTGATGTTCCTCAATCCCTTTGCACTGTTTTTTTGGGAAAAAATATGATCAATGAATGCCTCATTTTCAAACTCTGTCAGAAATTGTGAATGAGTGTATACAGAAATGAAAGGACTGAGTATAATAGAGGTTTTTTTTTCATTACTAAAAGGTCCTTTATGCTGCAGTCCAAATCAAATACACAGAATATAGGTAACACCAACACATTTTAAAGGACTCAGGGAAAAATCTAAAAAAAGCCTGTACTATGTATTAAATCTTTTTGATGAATCTTAACCTTTTCAAATGGAAAGGCCAGCATTAAAATCTGGTTACACATCATACTTGAGGGTATTTGTTTCTGTGTTATGTACAGCAGTAATAACCATTGCAAAACAAATGAACAAGGCAAGAATTCTTACCTCCACTGGTCTCTGACTCCCACATTCTGAACTTTTTTTTTCAGAACACTGATATAAAATTAAAACAATTAAGATTTAAATCGGCCATCTGTTCATTTTGTTTTCATCTTCTGGTTTAATGGATGTTTGAATGCATGCTTGAAGAAATGAGTCTTCACAGCTTATTATAACTTCATTGTGTTTTCATAAGTTCAATACTCAGTAATTCACAAAACTTAAATGCTGGTTGCTAAATAGGAAACAAGGTGATACGAGACCATTGCTCTTATTGAACTTCTCCACAACAGATTACAATATAAAGCTTACTGAGCAACACCACAAGAGGTTATCAGACCCTAAGGGCTGGACCGGTTTCACATCATTTTAATAATCTTAAATCTGAATGTTTCATCAACAGCAGAAACCTATGTTCCCTTTGTAGTCAAGTAAGAGACACAGACAATTCCAGAAGGTGATAAGGTGAATATCGACGCTCAGGAGGTACCTTCTTTCTTTATCAGTATTGGAATGCTTATATGACTTGCCTCAAGTATCTACACCCACCTCTATTATCGACAACAATGAAAATTAAATGAGATGAACCTCTAGATAAAACCCAAATAGCACTGCTTAAGTATATCCTGGAATTGTATATTGCTAAGTTATTTAAAGCTCTTTTTACACAGGTGGGGGGTATAGGCTGAAAAGCCATGCAGCTGCTACTTCAACCTGAGTTGCAGGCATAAGAACTCCTGTTTGGTTCTGTCTGCTTGTATAGAGATGGCTTTGATAAAAACTTCTGTCGCAATTTCTATTTTGGGATAGGTGAAAATTAACTTCAAGGTTTCTAAGGATATGAAAGGCTGAAACTAGATTTGATCTTTAGAGTGACAGGGAGACACTAACTCATTAATTCTTGGGTTCTTTATTGCAAACAGAATTGTTATGAAAAAGAAAAGAAATTTGACTTTGGACCTGTAAAAGAGGTTAAAAGAATAACTATTACTCAATTTATTTGGTTGAATTTGTGTTTTTTCTATTACTCTGAATTACTTTTCCGTGCTTAGCATTCTGTTTACATGTTAGATGACTGAATTATTTCAGTATGCTATTGTGCTATAGTATATTGTGAACCCTAAATCTTTTTTTTATGTTTTTGCTGAAAGAAACATTATTTTTTGAACATTATAAAGCAAAAGAGAAGAACTGATTTTAAAATCATAAATAGCTCCTAACCATGCAAAATTGCAGTCCTGATTAGAACATACAACTACCACAGATGGTTAGCCAAACTGCTTTTTATGCAAAACTGATTAAAGGCAATTATCGCAGTAAAGCATGCAGATTTACAATTTCTGTGATTTTTTTTCTCTTTAACTCTGGAATTCTGCATGTTTCAAATCGATCCTGAACATTAATAATAGAAATATAATATTATAAGGATAACTTTTGTTAATAATTGAAATACAGTACTATAAGGCTAATTTTGTTAAGTGTGCAGGACTGAAAATAATTTTTAATAAAAATCTGCATTTCTATGAAGACATATTTTATTAGAACATGATGATAATTTTGGAGATATTCTTTCTGTATTAAGGTCTAGTCCCATGCTAGATGGTTGCATAATCATTTTACTTTGCATAATTTAGACGAGTAAAGATTTGAGTTATTTACTAACTTTTGGGATTATATTGTCTTGAATAAAGTCAAACTAAGGTTATAGTAGGGTATACAATTTTCATCTTCCTGCAGTTTGTAATTTTCTATAATCTTATTTATTTCATTCCTCTTGTCATAAGTTGCAATATAACCTATTAAATTCTTTCAAGTCCTTTCCATTTTATGACCTAATATCCACCAAGGCTTTTGGGAGAGCTTCTCGGGGGAGGAAGAGGATTGATTCTCTTGCTTTTGTCAAGAGCACCTGTGAGATTACTTAGCAGACTTTCACCAAGCATCTAAGAAAGGGCAGCATTGGGTTTATCCAACATGCGTAACCTGGGAAATAAGTGAAATAGAGACAAATGTTCCCTCTGTTTTCAGTTGGTATCTCCCCTAATGATGAACACAATTATGGACAAAGTGCTTAGCACAGTGTGGTTCTAGACTGATGCTTCTCTGATAACTTGGTTATATATGTATCTATGTAGATCACAACATACTACTAGATTACTCAGCAATTTAGGACTGTAGTAGTTTCCAGACAAAATGAATGTTCAAAAATTTCTAAAAAAAGTAAAGTAAATAAAATCATATGAAAGGTAAAAATGCAAAGGGTAAAGTTTTCTGTATGAAAGACGTGGATTGACATGAAGACACGGTCAAGCGTATGGATTATTATAATGTAAAAAGTCCTGGTTAGACAGAAAACAACTGCCTTTCTTGAAAGAGAATTTGAGAAGTAATGAACTATACTTATGTTATAAATGATACATATCTAAGTTTAAATAGTCTTACAATATACTTTAAGTATATTAAGACTACTTAAGTAGTCTTACAATATACTTTTATATTATGGAGATTAACATCATATAAAATATATATAGAGCAAAACAACTAAAAAACACACACATTCCTTCCATTCTATTCAATACAGAGAAGTATCTGAAAACTGTGTAACTACATCCTACACATATGGTAAAATATAGCAGATATACAGATTATTTAATATGAAAGTTTACTATAAGAAACTGTGTCTCCTACAAATGTTGCATTTGGTCAGAATTTACATCTTATTTTGATTAAGTGAATACCATCCATATATATATATGTATATATATATATATTGCAGGTCAATCCTTGAATATGTTGCATAGGCTCAAACATTAAAGGCAAAATGATTCACTAATATTTGCAAATAATTCCAGTACATGTACAATTAAAAAGAGGAAAGTGATTTAATTAACTCTGCACAATCTTCTGAAGGCAAAAAGCTTGTTAACTGGATTTTCACACAGTAGCCCATAGTTAAGCCTGGCAAATAACATCATAGAAGAGGTAATCTTACCACACACAAAATTTAGTTCCACTACTTTTCAGTTACTCTTTTGTTAGTTCCATGGAAATTTCCTAAAGGAAGCACTATGGAAACACGTTTTTGTTTTCTTGGTCTTAGGCCAACAATAACAATGCTTAAAGATTTATAAGTGGGTCATACTGTTATATGTTAACTAAACTTTGATAATGGTAGATAATCTGCATTTCAAAGAAAAGAGATGTGATCGTATAATTTTAAAAGTTAAAAGACAATTCCAAATAAAGAGCTGCTCTTTGATGATATAAGTAACAGAGAAAGTGACAGAAAAGGCATTCTACATAGGATGACACAGTTACCCATAGCAGTTATCATTAATCCTTTGAATTTAATAATCCAAGGATTTAATAATTAATATCTTTAAACGGAATTTAATTACAAACATTGACTCATAAAAGATTTTTATATTTTTATTTGATTGTGGATTCCTAAACATATATTTTTATTAAGTGATCTTTATTAGTAATGATAAAATACAAGTAAAAATAAAAGCAAAGCAGGTTAAGATTTTTACAAAGTCATCTTGTCTCCAGCTAGAGTCTTGCTGCAGCTAAAGCTTAAATTCTCTAAGAAAACCAATTCCCCTAATCCAAAGAAAATCAGGGGGAGATTCTATTTACTTTTAAATCTCTGCCACTAGAACCTAAGTCCCACTGACATTTAATGAAATCTTAAGGACTGGATTCTGAGATGTGCTTCCTTTGTCCAGCCTCTTGTCCAGATGTTACAAATGTTCTCAAAACCACATTATTACCATTATTAGTAGTGTCTGTTTCAGCTGTTCCACTCAGACAACTGCTGATGTCTCCCTGCTAATCTAGAAATGCAGTAAGCACTCCTACAAGTCCTGCAAAAACTTTCTTGCAGATGCTAGGTTGCTGATAGCACCTAACTCAAGAACAGGGTGCTCTCTGAAGATGTTCAGAGGAGACAGGCGCATCTGAATCATTGAATCACTAGGGATGGAAAAGACCTTTGAGATCATCAAGTCCAACTGTAAACCCATCACCACCATGTCCTTTAAACCATGTCCCTAACAGCCTCATCTACACGCTTCTTGAACACTAGCAGGGATAGTGACTCTGGCACTTCCCTGGGCAGCCTGTTCCAAAGTTTTTCTACTCTTTTCATGTAGATTTTTTTTCCTAATACCTAACTTAAGCCTCCCCTACAACTTGAGGCAATTTCCTCTTATCCAATGGGTAGTTAGTTTGGAGAAAAGAGGACTTGGCTACATGCATTCCTCCTCCTTTTTTATTTGCATTTATTCCAGATAGCTGAAGCTGTTTTCCACGGAACTCTGAGGCCTCTAACTCTTAACGTGGTTTTTGCTAGGCTCAGAATTTCATGGCATAGTTAGATGATAGTGTGGTGATGTTGTGCTTGTCCAAATATATCAAATATCACCAGCAGCTAGCCATGTAATGCAGTACTGAGTGCACTACATTTAAAAAAAAAGTGGATGAAATATCACTTTCAGCAAATAGACCCTAGATGATATGATTTCTTTGGGAAAATTACAGTTGAGAGATTTGCTCAAGAGAGTTCAAAAACTCTATTTTAGGGAAAATATTTCCCCTGGTTTCACACTCCCATTCTAAAAGACACATTCTTGAGTAAAGACTGTGAATCACCTGGGCCAATAGTCATTAACAAACATGATCCCAAAGAAATATACTGAATTGTGAATCATACTTGGTTTATGCAATGCAAGAAATGGCTCAAGTATGAGGTAAGTTATCAGCAATGGTAACTAGCATAAAGATAACTTAATGGTCTTGAAGATTTGCATAGAACTAAACGTAAGTGTAAGCTTCCCGAATGCCTCTGATTTTTTGTTACCTTCTTTTTCAGGTAGTTAGAAAACAAACAAACAAACAAACAACCCCCAGGCCTCCAAACAATCATTCCCAAAGCACAGTGATGGCTTCTTGTCTAGAATTTCTGTATAATTTGTCCCCAACACCTAGTTTACTTACACTCAATTTTCTTTTAATAATAAGAAAAAGTTAATATAAACTTTTTAATATGATTTTCTCCTGACAATTTGCATTTTTGCTTTAGAACTAGTGGGAGCTTATTGTAAAAGAAGCTAAAAAAAAACCCCACAAAAACAACAACAACAAAAACCCAAACAGGTCCATAAAGGAGAACTGTACTCCTGGGTGCAACTTCAGTTTTTGAATTTAGAGCAATATTAGTTTAGAGTGCATCCTTCTTGTGTGCTCTAGCTCTGATGGACGTTTTGTCTTTTTCATCTGGCCTCTTTCCAACGATTTTATTTTGAACATCTATGTAGCACTTCAAGGACTCAAGGATAGAACACTTTTATAAATAAAAGATTTGCCTGTATAATTACTAGGTAGAGAAAATAACTGTTTATGATTTTAGGGTTTTTTTTTTTTTTTGGAGTGCACATGAAAAGCCTGCTTTTTTTCCATTGCAACTTCAGTCACTAGTCAATGTTCTATTTAGAATCTATTTTTAATATATAAACACTAATTCAAAACATCCCATGATGAGGCAATATTAATAGAATATTATCTCTATATAACAGTTTAGGTGGCCAATTTGATATAATTCTGGATTCTGCAGTACTGCAGAATATTGCAGTATAAAGCTTGTTACAACAAAAAAATGTAGGTTTCAATGTTTTAGCTCTAGAAATAAAACCTTCAGGCATTAGATAAAACTTATGCTAGTAATTTTAGGTTTATGGATTAAACATTTTATTTTCTTATTTCTGTCATAAAATCCAGATGCAAATGAAATGCTGAATAGCAGTGGCACATTCTTACTTTCAGTTCTAGAATTAAAACAAAAAAAACTTCATACTTCATACTTCATATACTTTCATACTTTCATACTTCAAATAAATTTTATGAATTATTTCCATTTTTTTACTTTTGTTGATTTTAAAATCAGGCTCTTAAACCATAGCTTTCTTCTAGGAAAACAAGCAAGTGAAATGGGGTGATATTAATCATATGTATTTTAATGTTGCAGAATTACAATGCCAGGGAATTGGGGAGCATATTCAGGTTAAAAGTTTACCTCTTTTTCATCTTCAGTAAGCAGTTTTATCTTGCTGTCCTATAAAAAATTTTGCTAGGCAATGGAGAGTGAACTGCTACAGAAGTGAATGTGTTATGTGCAGTAAGCCACACAGTTCTGACAATTAAAAAATTATTAAGACACATTACCTTAGAAGAACATGTTTCAGTAGTGACAAAAATAGCCCATTATGAAGCCATGAAATTTCTGAAATTCTTTCCAACATATGATGTACTTGGCTTCTCATACTTCCAATCTGCAGTGTGTTCACTGCTTTTGCAATATGGCTCGTTATAGCTAATGCCTTGAGCTCCACACGTGTATCTCTGGCCCTAATCCTTCCTCTCAGATCTGTTCATTTTCATAGAAAATGCTTAGTGATTCTTTGTGAGAATGGGTTGACCATTAATGTAGTCACCTAGAAGGCTCTGCTCCAATGAGTATCGATGATGTCTATGATACCTCCTTAGGTTACACAAGGTAAAATAATTTCAGCAAAAGGGAATGAAGCAATAGCTGTGTATTATGTGTACCTAAGTGATGTTATTCTTGGTACTTTAGTCTCTTGAGGGATTGTGAACTCAGAATGTTAGCAAATGTCAATGAAAGTCAAATGCCAATGGAAATAAATGAGCTCTCTGTCTATGTTACCTTGAAAAAATGCAACTTTTTCTCTCGATGCTTTTGAAACATTTATCGCAGCCTGTTCCAAAGAGCTTAAAATATAAGTACACTGATACAAAAATAAAAGAAAGGGATGTAGTATCGCTCGTATCATAAAGTTCATTCATACAATGAATGTTCACATCCTGATAGTGATGAACATATGAAAATACGAATGTTCATATCCTGATAGTGCTACTGATATGCTTTTAAAATGACCTTTCTTCTTATTGGTGACAGAAGTGCATCCTGAAGTCATGCTAGTGAATGAATTTGCAAGAGACATTATGACCAAAGATGCAGATTAGAAGAAAACTGCTGATCTTAGGTCCAAATAGTCTGAGAAATTCCAGGAGCTTTGTAACCACAAGGGATAAAATTACTGTGTGACTGAGCCTGTTATGAGTTTTCTGTTACTAAAAAGCCTTCGCATAAAATAACTTAAGCCTTTTTTCATTAGGAGATTGAATAAATCTCAATTGAGTTGTGAACTAAAGTACGCAGACAAGGCATTTGGTCTAAAAGAATTGATCTAACATAACTTGCTCCTGTGTGAGACATGTTTCCCATGACGGTCAGCAGTCATCATCCCACATAGTAATGAGTTTAAGCCAATTTCCAAGCTTTTAGGCAACAACGTGGAAAGGAGATGAAGGGAACAAAGAGAATATCACAGACAGTGTTGTAGATGAGATGAGAAAAGAACAGAAAATAATTTAGTGTTTTGTTTAAAGAGAGGTGAAGAATGCAGTAGGATGGAAGGGGTACTAAAGCATAAGGATGTCCCTAGTTTGGGAAGGTGGAGTACTCAGAGAAGTTTGGGCTCAGGTTTTTCTCCAGTCCCTGATTTGCTTTACACAAGCGCTAGAGGGAGGAAATGACACAGTTAATGAGAGGAAAGGATGTGAGGTTACTGCAATAGGGGAACAAAAAGAGGGAAAATAAAGGAGTACAAAAAGAGCCCTTTAGGTACCCTGGGTTTTCTTCCAGAATAAGACTCGCTTTCACATCTCAATCCAAATTCAAGGATTTGCCTTTATTCCACTTGTTTGTTATTGAAAATACATGATTGGGCATTTAATTTTAGAATCTCACAAGAGTGAGAGATTACTGTGTGAGGTAAAGAGCCTATTCAATGCTACACTTGATTAATTGATAGGCTGGGTTGAATTCATTTTAAGATTAACTTTGTTTTAATTCTTTCCTATGACACTACACCAAGATGAAAATGCATTGACTTATTTTCCTTTGTTTTTTTTTCTGGCATTTTCTATATTCAAGAGAATTTATAAATATGTTGTTAAGTTTTGAGTAGGCATATCACCTTGATAGTGGCTTTCGTAAGGCACTGGTTAGTGTAACTTGTGATAAAACTCTCTGTGCATCTAAGACTTTACATTTACAAAACTAAAAAGACTGACCTAATGTGATAGCTCATTTTTATCCTGCCAAATAGTATGGATGGTGATCCTTATCTCAGAACAGCTTTGACTAAGGAAGATTTATAATGATTTGTATCAGCTCACAATCTAGCCCTAACTTCTGAATCTTGCAACATCAAGTTCAGCCATTCTAGGAAAGATGACATAATTGTTTCTCTTCTAACATCCATTTCCTGAAAGCCTTTTGAACAATCTGTCATCTTCTGAGAATAAATAATCTGGGCACAGAGTTTCATCTTTCATTCCTTGCTTTTTGTGCAGAAAATCACTTTGTATAGAATGGGTTGCAAATTGGGCATAGAATAGAATCATGTTGGTTGCTGGTGTTTTATATAAAACAGTGTGGTGCATAAGAGGGCAGGGGAGAAAAAGAGTCATATTTTATTTCACTGACAAACTGGGATTTAAATATATCTGCGGTTTTGAGAACCATGGAGAAAAATTCTCCCCTTTGGCTAGAGAAAAAGATTGTGTTTCTGACTATATATTTTAAACAACTTCAGTAGTGAAAGGACTGAAAAGATGGAAAATTCCCATTTGGGAATGAAACTACTGTGAGACAGAACAAATTTCCAGCTGAAATCTTGTTAGAATGGACAATGTTGTACTTCAATGATAAATGCACTCTCCCATGTGTACAGAACATTGTAAGGAATGGTAACATGCAGATCCACCCAGGAACCGTCTTTCCTTGATTTCAAGAAATATAGAGCAAAATAGCACCTAAATTTTGGGGACGTGTTGTATTGACTAAAACTGTGTATGTGAGACATTTGCTAAGATGATTACAGTAAGTGCATGGAAATAGAGTAGCCATAGTAGCTACTGAAATAGCTGAAATAGCTAACTCTGCACCTCTTCTTAGTTACTTTTACAAAGAGAAAAGAGAGGGTCCAGCGCAGAGCTACAAAGATGATTAAGGGACTGAAGCATCTTATGAGGAAAGCCTAAGAGAGGTAGGCCTGTCTAGCCGAGAGGAGATCTTATCAACATGTATAAATATCTGAGGGGAGGGTTTAGAGAGGATGGGGCCAAACTCTCTGTGGTGGCCTGCAATAGAACAGAAAGGATACAAACTGAAACACAGGAAATTTCATATCCATATGAGGAAGAACTTCTTCACTGTTAGGGTGATTGAGCACTGGAACAGGTTGTCCAGAGGGTGGAGTTTCCTTCTTTGAAGATATTCAAAATCTGCCTTGTTGCAATCCGGTGAAACATGCTCTAGGTGCTTGAGCAGAGGGGTTGGACTAGATGGTCTCTGGAGGTCCCTTCCAACCTCAACCGTTCTGTGATTCAGTAATTATGTGAATTTGAGCTGAGACCTATTTGCTAACTATGCTGTCTCTGAAAATGTAGGGTTAAAGCAGAATGAGGAGGGAAGAAAGACCAGATGAAAAGAGAGGTTGACAGAGAATACACTGAACAAGAAGTACGGGCAAAAGATCAGTCAGAGGATGAGGAATGAAATGGAGATACAAAATAAGGAATGACAGGGATGAGGGAAGTAGATTGCACGGAATGGAAAGTAGAAAGCTGTGACTGTGATTCAGTTCAGCATGAAGTTACCAAAATGTGTGATTTGATTGCTTCTTAAGTAAGTTATATTGGCAAAGCTGACAAAATGATATACTTGCCTTAGTAAACCTGGTATTTTGTTTTAAGAAGCTATGTAGGCCTAGGTCTGGGATCCTGGAGACAAATGAGGGGCAAACAGTACAATAAAATAATGGTCTTATTCAAGCAAACTAACATAAAGAAGACTTGGCTGGTGTGGGAGAACATTTTAAAAATAACTTGGAGAAATCCAACATTCTGTCTATATGTATTTGAAGTCTACATACACATCTAAATTATAGCTAAGAAAAGCTATACTTTTTACAAGACATTAGTGATTGTCCATAGTAAAGGCAGTATAAGACTACTAAACAATGTATAAGAGCTCCTGTATAAGAGTTTGGACCATATAATATTTCACTTAACATCTTTCTGCTTCTGTTTTGGGTTATTAGATAGAGAAAAACAGAAAGTTGAGGGAGAAAATCAGTCTGTCTGACTTCTCATGTGAATTGCAAAGTGCAATTTGCAAAGTAGAGAGTATTACCTTGTGCACCAACTCATGCTTGAAGACAAGCAAGTGGTAAAATGTCTTTGGAATACCTGTGTTAACATTTTCAATGGGAACTGTACAATTAAGAATTAAAAGGAATAAAGCCTAGGAATGATGGGAGAGGGAGATGAAGACTTGATTAAGTGATCACTGATGTGATGATCAGGTGAAGAGGTGGTAGACCCAGTTGGCAAGAAAAGTTTGCAGAATGATGTGAACAGGAGGGAATTCATAATTATCAAAAGAGAGATGAAAGGGCTTTATCTCAAGCAAATACATGTAATTATGGAAGTGCCTGCAGAACATCTTTGTGGAGAAAGCTCGTCTATCTTTTCCAGGAAATCAACACGACTGGGTGCCTGCTGGATGCCTGTACACTAATGCACACACCATGGATAATAAGCAGGAGAAATTAGATGTCTGCATGCAGTTGCAGGGTTATGATCTCTTTGGGATCAGAGAGAAATGCTGGGATAGCTCACTCAGTGAGGTTCCTGTCAGAGACAGATACGGGCTTGTTAGGAAGGATAAGGGAAACAGGAGGGGAATTTGCCCCTCCAGAGCAGCAGGAACCTGCTTAAGGTATCTGCTTCAATAATCCCTTGTGATGGAGCCCTGGAGGATAGAGGGGTTGAAAGAGAGCTGGCTGATACTCAAGTATTCTTTCCTCTAAGATCAAGAACGGTCCTCTCAAACAACAGGAAATCAAGCATGGGTGGCAGGAGGCCTGCGTGGTTCTAGGACCTCCTGACAAAACTCAGACAAAGAAGGCACTGTACAAGAGGAAGAAGCAGGTTCTTACAGGAGGAGTACAGAGGCACTGAGCATGCCCCTGACTGATGGGCCAGAGCCCACCTGAAATTGAAACTGGTAAGGCAAGTGAACAAGAAAGGCTCTGCGAGTATGAGTAGCAAATGGAAGGCTAGGGAAAATGTGGACAAGTGACTAGATAAGTAAAAATTGACCACTGAACAGCCAGGGTCAGAGGGTTGTGATCAGTGGCAAAAAGTCCAGATGGAAGACAGACGTGTCCCCCAAGGATCAATACCAAGGTTGATACTGTTTAACATTTTATTAATCACCTGGACAAGGACAGAGTGCACTCTTGGCATGTTTGCAAATGCTACAAAACTGGGTGGAAGTGGCTGATATGCTAGATGGTTGCATTGCCATTCAGAGGCATCTTGACAGGCAGGAGAAAAGGAGGGCATTTCATTGTATGAAATACAATAAAATGAAATGACAATGTAATGATATGAGGAGGAATGTTTCTACGCATCAACACAGACTGGGGAGCTATCCCTAGCTTTGCAGCTGGAGTATAGCAGCTTTGCAGAAAAGCAGAAAAGACCTGGGTGTCCAGATGGTCAAGTAGTTTATGGGCCATCAATGAACCCTTGCAGCAAAGGCCAAAGGCCAACAGCCTGTTGCCACTAGGTCAAGGGAAATGATTGTTCCCCTCTCCTAACCAGTGATGAGACTATATCTGGAGTATTGGGGAGTATCCTGGCTTCACAGTACAGGGTGACAAAGGCAGCTAAAGACTTCAAGCATTTGACATAAAAGAAGAGTCTGAGAGAGCTGGGATTGTTTAATTTGAGAAAGGAAAGTTTCAAAATAATCTTATTTTTGTGTAACTATCTGATATGCAGATGTAAAGAAGACTGTGCTAAACTTTTCACAGTGGTATCTAAAAAAGGGCAAGATTCAATGGTCACAAAGTGAAATAAAAGAAATTTAAGCATAAGAAAAAGCTTAAGGGTTTGGAACCCTGGAACACTTGCCCAGGGATATTTTAGGGTCTCCATCCAACTGGATACAGTCTAGGGTCACCTGCTCTAGTTAACTTTGATTAGATCTTGGGAGAGATCTTGGAAGTCAGACTAAGCAGTGGTGCCTTCCAACTTCAACTCTTCCAGGAGACTTTAAAAGCAGACTCTAAATCTTGTATCCATCTCTATGACCCCATAATATATCATGAATAAAAAATAGAAGGAACTCAATAAAAGCACATTTAAAAAAAGGAATTAAACTTCACCATTTAACTGTGCTTTTAGTGTTTACCAGAAAAGGAGCAAAAGTGATGAGCCTTTTTTTGAGGATTATAGAATACATATATTACCATTGTGGAAATTAGCAATATTCTGCTGCATGTTCCAGTCCTCACGGTGTTTGCAACATGATATGTGTAGCGTCATTTTATAATTTCATTGCCATCTGTTCCTCAGAATATTGATAAAGGAGTAACATAAAACTGAAATTGAAAATTTCCTACTGTGTTCCAGTTCATATGTACCATTTCCTTCTTGTTTGAAGTCTAAAATGTTTTTAGTGTAACTGCTTATATGTAAATTTTCCTATTACCTTTAGAAACATGTAAACCTGATTCCTAAAGTGAACATATAACAACTTTATTCTCAGTTATGCAAAATCATGAGAATGGTGAACATTCTTCTTATGTGCATCCCCACTAAAAAAGAAAACAGAGAATTTCAAGTTTTAGAAAATGCTGTAGGTAGCTGAAATATTGCTATATGGCCTATTTTTTTTTTCTGTGAAGTAGTAAGAAAATATCAAATCCTAGCTGGTTAATGGAACTATTACTGAAACTTTTTTTTTCCCTCATGGTTTTGAGAAATTTCACCTTCTCAGTGAGATTCTGATTGTCCACTTCCTACTCAAATTCTAAAATAGTGAGGCACTCACTTTCCCAAGGTGAATTTGACAGCCTCAGCCTCATTTCTTTTCTAAAAAAGAAAGGCTCTACTGAACTGAATTCCAGTTGCTGGGCGTTGTAAAAGAGGAGAAGAGCTGAACACAAGGCACAAATGTGACAACTAAAAGTTCATTGTTTTTAATTAAAACAAAAATAATGTTTAAACTTGTAATCTTCTTAAGAGTTTACAAGTATAGAGATAAGGATGTACATGAAAATAAAATAAATGAGTAGAATATAAATTAAAAGAGGAATCAGTTAAACTCCTATTCACAGAACACCTATAGTAGAATAATGCACTTTCCCCTATATATAAATATTCAAAAGAGGAAGCCTTGAACAACATGCTAAGCATTTCTGTCACTTAAGATGTACAGTTCTGAAATTTTTGTTAGAGTCATAGTTCCATTTAAACCTCACATAGAATATGCACTGTTTCTACTAGCAACCTTTGTTTGGGATTGTTTTTTCTTAAAGACTGAAAAGGCTTTCATTCGTGCTCTGAGAAAGTGAAAATTGTTCTTTGCCAGTTGACTTCAGCTGGACCCAGACTGAATGTTCCTAATGAATTTGTGTTTGGCGGTTGTGCTGTTCAGTTTCTGCCAGCACTACAGAGAATTGAAGAATTATAGAATTTCTAGGTGCCTTTGAAGCCAATCCAGGTCACATCATTTATATTAAGATTCATCTATATACATGTGTTTCAATAGTGAAATTTAACAAAGCAAGTTACTTTAAAAATGCAAAATTCTTGTTTATTTTCTTTGGCAGTCTTCATTTTCTTCTTTCTGTTTTTAGTGAGGGAACTGCACAAAACTTTCCCTCAGCTTCGCTGATTTCCGCACTGTCTTGCCTTTCTCATGATCATGATCATCAGCTGAAATAAGGATATATGGAAGAATGAGTGAAAGGAATATTGTATAAAAGGAAGAAGAAATCTTCAAACATATAAATTAAATTAAGATAGAAAATAACTGATGAAATGGGAATAGCTGTGAGCATTCCTCTAAATCCCTAAAGGAATACCAGCAAACAACAGGAAAATTCTGAACTTTCCCGAGTATCTAAAAAAATGATGTGTCATCCTAATCTGGTAATTTGAAGGGCTTCTAGAAATATTAAGTTTTTTTTTTCTTTTTTTTTTTCAAAATTGAAAGACTAACTATACCTCATCCTGAGAGAAAATTTATAATAAAATTTTAATGTCCAGTAGGCTAATTAACTTTAAAAAGCAAAGAAAGAATAGCAATTTCCCTCTTGAATCTTCTGTTTTAAGCAGTGAGCTGGTTAAAAGACTTTGATGATAATTCCAAGTCTGGAACACAACATACAGCTCTGATCTTGTACTGCCTGACAGTGCTAAGTTTAGCAGTTATATTATCTGATTTTTTTTTTTGTTTGTCATTTTGTTTAATAGAATACTGGAGAAAAAAATAGGTCTGTCAAAGAATTAGGAAAGAAAGCTTTCTGGTCCCTACCTTTTTTATTTAGCATTCTGCTTAATGTATTAAAAGACAAGAGAGATCACCTTAGTGAAATTCAGTGAGCATTTTCCAATCTTTTAGTGGTTAAGTATTATGTGTCCACTTTCACATCTTAGAGTGAATAGAGTTTAGGACAGATGTTCAGCAAAGCATGCCTTTAAATGCCATGATATTGTATTTGTATAATTCATATACAAATAAAATATTTAAAGACTAGCTTGTTGCCCTTGCACTGCACCCTATGAAGTGTTAAGAAGCATTATGGGCTATGAAGTGACCTGAGCTGCACCAGTCCTTTTGGACCCTGAGCAGATAGACAAATGCTCTTTGTGTGTTGTTGTTGCTGGTCTCCTCTAGTGGGTAAAAAGGGGGTAAGGAGACCCAACCTCCATCATTAGCTCAAATTCAGCAGCTGGTATAAATGTGGGTAGAGAAAGTTTTGTATTTGTTTGCATTTTCTTTTCTTTCTTTCGAGTTACTCAAACAAACTGAAATAGGGCACTGCATTGCCTTCTATCTCCCCTTCACCCTCGGGTTAGGATCAGACATCAGATGACATGTGAGAGATGCTATCCACATCTGGATATGGAGGATATACAGGTTCATTGTTGATGAGCACTAGGCTACTTTATAGGGAACAAAAACAGAGCATCTAACTCTAGCGAAATGAGGAGTGCAGATTACTGCTTTGCCAGACTCTTTTTAATACCGAACTTAAGACCATATAAAATATGTTCTAGGAGGAGTTTTAACTTCTCTATCAACTTTCTCTATGGCAGAATCTAGTACTGATTAGTGCTGTGTTCATGAACCATTAATATAAATGGATGTTTTCACTGCACAGTAACTTCACTAGACTTCTATGACACCTTTTTTTGTAAGAATCATAGAAATAATATCAAAGAGATACCAATATAAAACAATAAAATACTTCAAGTATTGATGTGACATCTACTGACTGGGCAATGTAGCAGAATTCTTATACATGGTGGTGATTTTTGTGGGAAGGAACAACTTCCAAGTTCTAAAGTTTTATCTACCTGATCATGTTCTTGGACAAGTCAGATTTGACTCAAGCCAAAGCATTTACCACTTCAGAATATTGGTGTGTGTATTTTTATTTGATTCGTTTATTTTGAATCCATAATAATAATAATAATAAAGTATTTATTTCAGTTTTGGTTAAGGGACTTTAATGAAACCAGGATCGTGAGTTGGCAATGAAATGCAAGCTTGAATGTACAGGCATGAAAAAAAGCCTGGGGAGGGTTATCTGGGACAAATGAAGCATTGAGACAGGTGTTGGAGGCATAAAGAGGAGGAACACAGTAGGGGATAAGGATAAGAGAGATGGCTTGGGGCAAAACTGTGAGGGTCTTTCAAGGCAAGGACACAAAATATGAACTCAAGTCGAAGTGTGAGTAAAATTAAATAGGGCTAACTTTCCCAGCAAGCTCTCCCAATACATTTTACACTATAACTAATTTTGTGCTTTTTATACTTTTAAATCAGAAGCTGGGTTCAGATATATTCTATTGTGCTCTCAAACAGCAATAAGCACCTCTTGATTAGTTTAAAATAAATTCAGTTAGAAAAGGTAATAAATAGATGCATTGCAGAAGCTAACACAAGCTGAGAAGGAAAAGAGAGTCTCCAGGTATGAAGGTCAAGTTGCACAGTTTCCTATAAATCATTCCCCCCAGGAATGGAGACTTTGGAGCGACTTGCTCAGGGAAAGCAGTGTGCTTCAGTACTAGGAACTCGTTCCTATTTTCCCTCTGGAGTTGTGTCTTGTGAAAAATACCAGACAAGAGAGTGAGGGAAGGAGTAGAGCAAGAAGCTGCAGGAAGCAGCATGAATGTTGATGTGGATGTGTAAAAGATGAAAGCAGTTGCCCTGAATTTACAGCTAAAAGCTAGCAGTATTCAGGGAGAAACATCTATCCCTTCTCTCGGAGTTGCATACAGCCTCTGTATAAGAAAAAAAAAATCTGGAATCCTCAGCTGACTCTGATAATACTGGATTATGCAGCTTCATAGTGTCACTTATTCTGAGGGAGCGAGCTCTTCCACACGACTACAGTTTTTGAGAGATATTTGGTGGTATGTTTCCGACTTTGTCCTAACAGAGACTGTCAGCTGAAAATATTTAGTTATCTAAAAGCAAGCTACCTTTTGCTGAAAATTTTGGTACCATTTCTTGTACAAGGCACAAATGAGTAAAAGAATACAGTTTGAGTTATATATTCAGGGATTTACCAAAGGCTTCTAAAAAGTTTAAAGAAAAGTCAAATAATTATGACAGTAATGGGGGAACAAAGCCAAGTTAAAAATGTACAGAAGATACCACGAATAGTAGATTATCATTTCTATTTTTTTCCTGAGAAAGACAGGAATATTTAACATCTAAGAAACTTAAAATGGTTATATTTGTTCACACATATTTCTGAACAGAATAGTTCAGCATATGAAAATGTCAGTTACCAAAACTAAAACTTTTTGCTTGGGTATACTCGTATGCTTTAGCTTTCACTGAAAAGGTTCCTTGTAGGAAAAGCAAAAGGTTCCTCAGATTGAATAGTTACATGAGAGTCAAAAATAGCCCAGAATGCTCAAATATTTACTTGTCAGTGAAGCTAACCTATGGATAAAACATTTTCAAGTTGTTGATCTAAAGAGGATCATTTCTTAGGACTCTCCTATTTTGCATAATTACCTCAGAGATTCCACTCCTTTGTAGCCCAGGTATAAATGTGGGACATTGAGGCTGAAGGCCCTGCTCTCTCTAAAATTGTGAGAGCAGAATCTAATGTCTCATGTTGAATTTAAGTGCTTTTGCCACTGGCTATTGTATAGAAGGAGATGTGGAAGCAGATGATATATTGTGATGTGTGTTGTATTATTTTCACCTCCTTCAGTTCCCACTTTCTGTATTGTAAGATTACATTAGAATGTGTTTTCACTAAGAAGGTAAGGACCTAGATATCAAAAAAGTTTTGAAATATAATCTTTAAACTAAAGAAACAAAGATCCTGAGCTGTTTCTACTTTCAGCCTCTTCCCTTTTGCAGTCATTCCTTTTTAAAGCATCATGGAGATCTTTTTTGATGATAAGAATCTAAATCACATGTTTTTATTTTTGCCCATGGAATACTGGAGATTCGTGTATAGGGAAAATCCACATCAGTCATTAGAATTAAACCTTTGAATCAACGAAAAAAGAAAAAAAAAGTGAATGTATAAGATCAGATATTTTTAGATTTCTCTTACAATTTGGGATAAGAGGAGGTTTTTTCACATGAAGCATTTGTTTGCCCAATCACAACTGCTGCAAGGTAAGAATAACTGACTTGTCTAAGTTTAGCTGCCCTGTGAAAGAATAATGAATCAAACTCAGATCTCTGATCACATAGGACATAATCTTTCCCACCAGAGCAGTCTTTCTTTCTTAATCACACATTTCAAAATCACTCTCCTTCAGCAACACTCCTTCCCTTGTGAAATGCTTCCTGGGATACAGAATAGAGTAAATACTTGATAGCATATTGCGATAGTAACAGGAAAGCAAAGCAGCTCTAGTTCTCAGGATAGTTCAACAACAATAAACACATGCTGCTGTGTACATACATATATACATACTTTATATAGACATGTGCATGTGCATTTTTTATATACATACACATGCAAAGACTCTACATCTTAGGTAGGAAAAAGGAGAGCTACTCTTCTCAGGTCCTACCAACTGCTCCAGCTTTGATTCTCAGGTGCAACTGCTTATCATGTCTGCCCCTTCTTATCAGCAAACTAGCGGCATCTTTCCCATCCTAGATGTTATCAGCATGATACTTTGAGAAGGCTTCCAGAATTTAGTATTGCTTTGGAATCACATCATTAAAAATAATTACAGCACATAAATAATAAAACTGTACAGTGACCATTAGAGGTTCTTGTCAGCATCATAACAGCTTGAAAAAGATTTATGCTAAGATCCCTTTTGTTGTTGTTTGTGAGCCTGATTGATAGAGTTTGAGGATTTTTCTTGTTTACCTGTGAAAATCATCTTAGCCATAGCTTACAAATGGGGTTTTATATCTCAGTAAATTCAGCTGGCTCAGAGGGTTGTTAAATTATAAAAAGGTCTCAACCATATTATTTATCTCAATTTTCATCTATCTTTACTAGGAAGCTGTCATATTAGAGAAAATCATCGTGCAGACTATATGCTTACTAAAAATGGAGCATACTAAGGACTGTACCCCAAGCCTACTCAGAAAGATCTCCATATCAGTTGAGGTTGGACCCTAAATAAATAAAGGTAAGGAGATAAAGTACTGAGACAGGATGAGTCATTTTGTATCAGTCAGTGCCAGCTCCACATTTGCATCATGGAAGGTCAATTATCCTACACTGAAATATAGCTGAAACTATGAACTCAGTAGCTCTGGACTCCTAACACTGTTTAGATCTGTACTTTAATACTTAATTTAATATTTTTCCTGAAGGGAAATGATTAATAATTGCATCCAGTGAAGCATCTACTTTAAAAGATTGACCCTCACAAGCTGTTGCATTTTTTTTTAGTATTAGAAAAAAGTAACTCTCAAGACACTATCCAGTCATGTGGCATCTTTTACACTCCATGAAGCTGCTGAATGCAATGTGCTACAGGCAAAATTTTAAAGATAACTAATTAGGAGAGTATTTTGCAGTTACACGTTAGACCATTCACCATCAAATCAGAGTGAAGTGTTATTAGATGCTGAGTTTGATAATGATGAAAGTTCAGACTTTGCTCCTGTTGAATTCAGTGTCATGTCTCATCTACAACTTAAAAGGAACCAGGGATCAGGCATGAAGGTATATCTGTTAATTCCTTGGTTTTCATACTCGAATTATTGGTTTGAAAGGATTCACTCTCTTATATGAAGGGATTTTGACCTTGGCAGTACTTGCCAGACCTGAAATATAAGACATGTATATTTTGAGAAACAAGAAAATGTAAGCAATGGGAGACCAAGAAAAACAAATATCATGAAGTAAGAATGCTTGATTCAGTATTACAGTATCATTGTAGAAAAGCATTGAAAACAATATTTTTGTGCACAAGAGAAAGAACACAAATCAAGTACAGTGAAATCTATTTACAGTCAAAAAATTAATAAAAGAAGAATAAAATAGTAAATGTTCTGCTCCTCAAACTTTTTTATACTAAAATCTCAATTACAGTAAATAATATTTCACGTTTTTAAAGCATATGGCAAACAGTAAGGAATTTTGACAACAAAATGGGTAAGAATTATTATTAATATTATTTTTATTATGTTCCAGTTCATAAAAATAGGGAAAATGTGATTTAGAACTGTATCTTCAATATTTTTTTGCCATATAAAGTTGGAAATTGGAATTAAGGGGGTTTTAAAGTGCAAATGTGCACTACTTTGTATACATTAAAAAAACCCTCCATATTCAGGTCAAGGAAGGAAGGAGAAGAAAGTTAAAGAACTTTCCAAGAGAAAATGTTGATTGGGCAGAGAATGGTGCTTGAAATGCATGATTAGAATGCTGATCAGGATACTGATTAGAAACCTGTCTTTGAGAATCTAGCTACTTCTACACAAAATGCCACACAACAGTTGCTGCACTGTAATGCTCAAGAAAAATGTTTTTGTGTCCTGTGTTCTCATGCCCATTTCATTTTCACATTTATATCCCATCTCCTGCCAAGGCTGCTCACAATCATGTTCATTGTGTTTGTATATTCCTGTGTGCTTAGTCTGTACTGGGAAGTGAACTGAAAGCTTAGCCATTAGCCTCAAAGATTTCCAAAGAGCCCTGGCAACAATAACTGGTCCACATCTATAACAGCAAGACTTAACAATATGTTAGAGGCAAGAGGTTCTCTTTTCCATGCCAGTGCTGTAGGAATACACTCCAAAGAATAGGCTGTTCAATCTACTATAAGAACAAGTGTTGTTAAGGAAATGACCATATTGTACTCTCTTAAAAAATACTCCCCCTTTCAAATTCATAGGGAAACATATAATATAATCATTAATGTAGCATGTGATCGCCTCTGCAATCTGAGTATGTAGCTTTGATAGCTGTATAACTGAAAAGACTTTGTATTGGACTTTGTATTGCTTCAGTAATAAACTAATAGTTGAATAGCTGAAACTTGTACCTGGGCATTCAATAGTAATATGCTTTAAAACAGATGAAGAAACGCTACGATCCCTCAATATACTTAGAAAAAAAAAAAAAAAATGCCATTTATCTTACTGCTACTGAGTGAAATGTGATGTGTGCAGCCAGATGTTGCACAGCATACTGTATGTCATTACATACTAATTCTCTGCAGTAAGCTAGACTTCATAGTTGGACATATTTACAATGGAAATGACAAAAAGTTGCTCTAGAAATACAATTTATATATTCGGCATATAATTATCACCAGACTTAACGACAGAGTCCTTTCACACAAAATTCCTTCAGTTTCTTAAAATAAAGCCTAATTCCCTGATGCTCTGCACATGTTCAAAGTGAGAACAACATTTTACAGGTTTTCACTTAGTGATCTATATTGTTTCATCTCCTCCTCTCAACCAGGTGGTAGAGAGGAGTGAAAAACATCTCACTAGCAGGTGATACTCTTAGCGTGATACAGTCCCTGGCAGTTGGAGAGCTAGAAAAGCTGTTTCCTTTCCCTCTTTTCTACATCATCCTACTTTCACTGTGGATATGTAGACAACAGATGAGCCAGAAGAAGTGAGTTGACACTTTTTTTTTCTTACTCTGGTTTATTCAGCAAATGAATGGGCCCATTTCGCAGCAGAGTAGAGCTTCTCATCTCTTGCTGTCAATGCATACATGTTTTGTTTACACAATTCAAAATTTGAAGAAATTTCAGTGAGACTTTAGAAATTTTGTAAAGAGATGGAATTTGATCTCTCCTTACCTCACACCATGATATACTAAACTGGGATATCACTTTTGTTAGCGTTTTGAAGCCTGAGGGGAAAAGCAGACACCAAGACAAAGATCTCCATCAGCATTCATTCTCATGAATATTTTTACAGAGATCCTACAATGATGCTCCTAGGTGTTGTCCATCATGTCTATTTCTGATTTAATACTCCTGTTACATAATGATAAAACTACAAAAAATGTATGCAAAGCAGGTTATGTAAGAATTACAAGTTCTGACCTGAACTGTCAGTGTCCTACCTTGTTTTTTTTTGTTCCAGCTTCAATCTTTTCTTCATGTTAGGAGCATCTTTATATAAAGAGATTAGATTAGATTAGATGTAACTGTTTCTATAGATGAATTTTTTATTGAAACCACTGCAAAATTTTAATGTGTATTGACCCCTGGGTTAGAACAAACTAGAAAGTGACACTTGGTCCCCAATCACCTTCATTTGCAGCACATCCAAAAGAAAATGGAAGGAAGTGCCTCCAAAATACAATACAGGACCCCCAAAGCATACTTCAATACTACTAACTCCTTTTAGTAAAATTAATAAACAGAATAAGTCGTTGACTTTCTCTTCCATGATGCAATCAGCCTATATAAAATTATTGCAGCCCAATACATAATAAATATGTATTTATTAAACCAGAGTATGTTGTATATAATTAAAGTCCATAATAAAGAGAATTTCCTTTGAAATTATGACATATTGAGTGAATATTCCTGAAAGAATTCTACCAGAAGGACTCAAAATCAACACACAGGAAAACTGAATAGTCTGGCCTTAAATACAGCTTTCACAAACATTTTACCTTCTCTTTGACAACCTTGTCAAGCAACATTTTATCGTATCTATCTTCTTTAAGAGATCCAATATTGATGCCTCCCCAGTGTGCCAATTAATCTTCCCAACAGTTTTAGCAATAAAATGTAGCTATATTTATCTCTAAATCAATATTCAGTTTTCTAGTTACAGTAATCGATTTTGTTTCAGTTCATGCAATTTTAGATGGTTCAAAGCTTACACATAAGAGAATTTAGAGCAAGAAATACAGAATCATTTTTTTTTAGTGTGTACAGAAAAACATGGACATACGTGTTTCATAACAGAAAGTTTTAATTAAAATAAAATATAAGAAACAGTCTGCTCACTGTAGCCAAACCAAAGGCTGGAATATTTCAGCTGGTACTGAGCATTAGAAAATTTCAGGGTATGTATATAAATTTATCATCCAATATAAAAAAGCTATTTCCAAAGGAAAAGTAATTTTCCTCCTTCTTTAGATAGTTATGTATTTGTACATTTGCTAAAATTAATTTTTGAAAGTATAAGGACATGCTATATTTATGGAAACATTGAAAACATTAAATACAGTGAAGTTACAGATCCTGATTTGTATGGATCAATATTTCATAATAGAATACTAAAATTGCTTACCAAGATTTTTTTTTGTCTTATTTAAAGAGGTATTGTCAACTGTGATGGCACCTACTGATTCCCATCGTGGACATAAATTGAAACTTAGACTAACATCCGTATTAGAGTCATTCTCATGTGGTCAAATATGTCTAACTGTGCAAATATGGCCTAGCAGGAACCCCGCATTACATTCATTGTGTGCTTTTCTGGTTCATAAGTTCTCTTCTCTCGGAACAATATTGGGTGGAAGCTGTCATTTAGCTGGTCCCCCTACCTGACTGTTCAGGTTTCTATAACACATTTTTCAAGGCAGAACTCTACCTTTAATCTTACCACAGTTCCCACGTATTTCGGTTTTCTTGTAGATATCTTTGGAGATAAGAGTTGTCGAACATCAGTCTTATTATTAGCATTGGTTACATATTGATTCAATTTAATATCTAGCATTTTTCAAAGGTATTTGCTTTTCATTAAATAGTAGATTTTCAACAGTGTAATTTTGTTCAGTCTGATAAATGCTACTGTCATTCCAATTCATATTTTTTACATCCAAAACATCCCAGCTAGCCTGAATTCTACTGGCAAAATATGGCACATTATTTAGTTACTTGAATACCTTTGCTTTCTGAAGCAACATGTGGAATGCAAATTGACAGGGCTTCTATTAGATGTTCTCATGCTTTTGTGATGACAGACTGGGCTTTCTGATGTGATTGAGGAAGGAAGCCCTTAGTTTTGCCATCCTTCCGCTCCCTGAAAGCAGCGTGAGAGCCATACAATCAGATCTGTGCTCAAACCCCCGACGTGGCTCAGTGTAGAAGGAGCAGGAAGAGGAGAAAAAGAGGAGGAGGAGAACTTTATTTCACTCTGTGAACCAAACTGGAATGGCTCAGATGTGCATTATCTGCCTCCCAGTACTTCAAAGCTGCATGTATTCTGTTTGCTTGTCTGCAGGTTAGGTTATCTTTAGAAGAGTTCTAGCATTATCTAGCTAAACCTTCTAGTGAGCTGAAACTGAGCCTTGCAATGCCTCTTTTGTATCCCTCTACATTTTTTTTTAATCATAATGAAGCCATGAGCAAGAAAAAGAGAGAATATAGTCTTTTTTTGGTACTTGTAACAAAAGCTACTGCAGCAGACAACCCTTCTAACTGCAACAGGACTCTCTGGGCACAAGTGTACATCTGCACAGCTTGCTTTGGAAAAGAAGAGTCATGACACACTTTCTAGTCAGACTTCCCTTATTGCAGGTGTCTTTCAAACAGCAATAGAGCAGAGAAAATATTTTTAAACTTCTAACTGTCAAGCTTCAAAGAATCATCAAGAAGTGTCAGAAGCATATGTAGTTTCTGAAGCTGATTTTAGTCCATTTCTCCTTAACAGGGTAGGAAAGTAAGAACTGTTTTCTTGCTCTAGTGTCTGTCTAGTTGCTAGAGTGGAACCAGAAGTGATATGTTTCATCCATTTTTTTCAACTGAAAGATATTTAAAACTAATTTAATGAGACTGTATCTCTTTGAGTTAGTTAAAAATAATAGCAGGTTATTGAGTCAGAGCCTCAGCATGATCACTAATGAACCTGAAATGATGCACATACTCTCCTCATTCTGCGCATTATACATAGGGTTTCTGTTAGCCCACATCCCCCCGTTGTTTTATGAACTCAAGACAGATTATCACATTGCAATGTTTAGGATTCTTCCTGGCTTACAGGCACGAAAATATGAAAATAAGCAAGGTTCTTTTTTGATGCTTGTGCCCTCTCACCTTGAAAACACAATGTAGTAGTCATAAACTCTTTTTTTTTCCTTCTTCTTTTTCCTACCTAAGACATGGATGTTATATTAACTTTATGCTACACATAATAATTACTTCTATTCTTCATTTTATCTAGCTGGTAAAGCCTGAGCAATGCATGACTCTACTAGAAAGATGGAATCTATCCTGAATTTGGGATGATTTGTGGCAATGGTAATTTCCTTGTATTAGGTGTGGAGGAACTTACAGTCTCTAATTTATATCTATTAGATGAAATTCTAATAGAAATAAATCTGTTCGCTCAGAGCTTTGGCACAATAAAAGTGCCTATCTGGATGCTAATTTATGGAAGACACCAAACTGGCATGCAGAAGGTTCCTCCTACATGTCTTTTCTAATTCCAGATTTGTGAGACTCACATATTGGATTATGTGAATGGACACATGCAGTTATGTCAGATGGCAAGAGATGTATATACTCAGGCATGTCTGACTGCATGACAGAAAAGATGTGATGATAGTAGGAAGCAGCCTGGGCATGCTGTCTGACAGTGTTGAAGGGGAAAGAAGAAAAGAAGTAGAGGAAAAAAGACTTCTGGTAGAATACAGGGAGAAAAAAGTCTCTGTATTTTGTATTTATCTAGCTCTTCTCCTTCAAAAACATCATGGTTTTCAGTCTTTGAGGGACAAAAAAAAATAACTTCAAGATCTTAATGCTAAAATGGAGAATTAAGCCCATGAGTATTAGCAGTAAATCTGCAATGATTAAAGGCAAATGATCAAAGCAAATGAGCAATGTCTCAAGCAGCTTGGGATACTGTCTTCCCACACAATATCTTTCTATGTTATTATTAACCATGTCTTTACAATCTGGAAAGGGTATTTCCTATAAAAAACTATTCTGAAAAAAACATGCTTTGATAAAATTTGGCAAAATTCTCTGGCAAGTTTAAGGAATGACAGCAAGTACTTTAAAGTATACTTAATATACCTTAACAAGAAATCCTAAAGATGTGTCATGGGACAAAAGTGTAAGCCTAGTTGGTAAGTACTTTGCATTCATTAACTGAGCTTTGTGATAGCCTCAGTGAGATGGGTAGAGATTAAATTCTCCTATTCCCTATAGTTTTTGAAATTTACAGTTTATGGACAGTTATGCTTCACCCAACCTAATTTCTTCATGTAGTGAGAAAAATAAGAAGACCCTGGCTAAATTTGGAGTTATTTTACTTATTGAGTTTATTTCTTATGCTATTGGTGCTCCAAATAAATGGTGACTGGAAAAACAAAATATGCTCAGATATAAAAAGATACATAAATATATGATAGATACAAAAAAGATACAAAATTAACAAATAGTTAATTAAGTATTTAAAAAAACAATTCTGTCAAAGCATTTCTTATCTATAAAAGTGTCTCTTGGGTCTACTTCTAGCTTAAAAGGTAGTTTCTTGTTTAAATATAAAAATCTTGATATAAAAACGCAAAATAGTAATCTAAGTCAAACATGGAGGTATTGATTAATACACACCTTAGAGTACACTAGGGCTCTCTGCGTTGGCAGCATCTTTTGTCTATATCCAAGGTATATTTTAATCAATCAATCAGCACTATTCACAGCTTGTCATCATATTTCTTAGCAAGAGCCCTCTGTCTTGTGGGTTATAGCTCTTTGCTCATCAATATTCTCATTAAAACAGACGTTTTTTTAAAGCTAAGCAATTACTTAAAAAAAAAAAACACACAGTAAAAGTCTTCTTACATGGTTTCAACAGGGAACTTCATAACCTTTGCAACAATACAGCTAAAATTTTAGCGTCTTCCAGTCTATACTATGAATATAAAACTCTTCTGAAATCTGTGACCGTAAAATGATATGGCTGCTTTAATAACCTTCCTTACAACTTTTGTCACTCTTTTGTTAATCTGTTTCAACATCTGAGCTGGTAGCATGAAGACCTAAACCTCTGAGTGATAAATAAAACAACAGTGCTAAATTCTCATTTCCCTCTACTAGGAGAGTGCTCTCATTCATGACAAGGAATTTGATTTATGGAGATTAAAATGTTTTCCCATCAGATTTGGGTAAAATAGTATAAGGAGAGGAGATATTTTTAAGCTAGATAACAATTGAAATCTACTAAGAAAAAGAATAAAATAGCTACAGTCTGACAGAAATGCTAAATGGCTTCATGGGTTTAAATATAGAAACTGAAGAAATATTTTCATTATTAAATCAATATTATAAGTCTGTTTTAATGACATTCACTTATATTTTGAATGTGTTTTCTCTAAATGGGAACATTGGTATCTTATTATTCTAATCTTGCAGTCTTCTTGCTATGTAAACCTAATGGGTAGTATGATGAATATTGTAGGGTCAAAGTGTAAATCATATTAATGAATATTTTTATTAGATATAAATATAAACATACAGAAACTGCTACATTTACATGTATATATACACACACACATGCACATTCAGAAAAGATATATGCATGTGCATTCCCATAAAACTCTTCAGTGCCATAGAGCAAGAGATCAAGATTGCTTGCTTAAATGCTTAGAGGAATAATTATTATTATTTTTCCCTATTTTTCATTCTTGAAAGCAGAGGACTGAATGAGAACCACTGGAAGCATCTCAGTATCAAATATGTGACAATACAATATATTCAATTTTGTGGCAATATAAAAATTTAATGGTTTAAGAACTCGACTAGCAAAGTCAGTAACATATTTTAAATAAGAAATATTCTTATTTATGTTATACTTCTGTATTTCTCTCAATTGTATATGAACATGTCAAAATGTATTCAAATTTCTTTTTGTCTCTTACTGCATGTCAACTTTGTAAGTTACTGAAAGTGTTCCAAAGGAAAGGGCTTAGTAATTTTTGACCATTCTAAAATCATACTGTTTCTTAAAAAAATCACTTATTGAAAACCCAAAGCTTTAAAATAATGCTAATTAAATATATTTATGGATATCGTATTTTTGATAGCCATGATGATAGTATTTCTTTTTTTCATTGCAAAAAATTTTTGTATTTTTGCATTTTGCATTGTAAATGACAAATTCTGATATGCTTGACAGCATAAGATAACAACCTTATCTTATCCTGTCTTAGAAACAGGTACATCATAATGCCTGTAGATGGTATGTAATCTACAGAACTCCATAAAAATGTTGTCTTAAAGAGAGGGAAATATAATCCTTCTCACCCTTTCTTTGTCCTAAAACAAGCAAAAAAAAATTTAATGGCATAAAATTCTGTTTTTATGAGAACCAGGAAACTGCACCACCATTAATCTCTCCATTAATCATTTAATCCTTAACCTTAGTCATTTATTTATTCTAGGCATTTACATTAGTAGCTCGGTCATTTTACCATCCCTCTTCATTCAAAAGAGAGAAAGTATATTTCAAGCTGCTTCTGTTTCTCTCCATTGACTATGTGAGCAGCATAAGGCAAACGCTAATTTGAACACATCGGTTAAATACTCCATGGCAGATGAGACAAATTTGAGCCTTACTCATTGAAAGAGTGGAGCATGTCCCTATCCATGACCATTTTTAAGAAATTTAGGGGAACAGGTTTTCTAATGAATCTTTCTGAGAGGGACATTTGTATTTTTTCCCCTTTTTTACTTTTTTTTTTTTCAAATTCTCAGTACACTTAATTGCAATAAAACAGGAATATGTGGATACTCTTTGTACTGCTCTGATATAGGATGGGAGGCATCACTGCATTAGCATGCAAATGCCATTTCACATGTATCCCTCAGTTAGAATCAAGGACCATTCTAGGACTCTATACTCTTAAACTAGGGGAAAAGTTACAGTACAGCTGACATAGGTATTCACTGATTCAGAAATGCAAATTGAAAGTTAATAGTGCCTCTAAATTGAATGTCTCTTTTTCCGCCTTAAATGTATACATATGACTTTTTCAGTACAACTATATGGAAAACTCATCTATATCAGAAGTGAGGTATATCAAATAATGGCACTGAAGTGAATGCTAAGTGTCTCTTTTGATGCATCTGTAGTGTTTAGATACTAAAGACCTGATGGTCAGTTAAAGCCTTGGGATTCTCACAGAGTAGTTCTGGTAAAACTTCTAGTTTTCTTTGATGGATTATTCATGCATATATAGAAGTAGTGACTCTCCTATGATATGAATTCCAATGATTTGTGTGGCTCAGTTACTCTTTTCATATTGTAGTATATTTTCACCTTTCATCATATTTACCTCTGAACATCACTGCTTTCATCTTACTCTATCACAGTCATCATTATTTTAGAAAGCTTATTGCTCCTTTTGCTCTTTCAGCTAGGAGAAAAAAAAAAGGCAGGAGTAAATATTGCTTTATCCGTGGGAACCTAATCCACTCCTTCCATAAGTGGATTCAGCTCCTGTTAACTTCAGTGACAGCTGCAGCTATTTACAGCTGGCTGATCTGGGCAGTTTAAGCAGGGCTAATAGCTCTGGCTGGTATTACATTGCCTGACACTTCTGATTATAAAGATTCTGTATTCAGCTTCGTATACATTGCCAACTCATACATCAGTATTTTTTCTAGGTGGAGAAACTGCCCAGACTTTAGTTTTAAGCTTACCTATTTACCCTTGTAACTTTAATCAGCCTGTCTTTCTAGTGCCTACATTTGGAATTAGGATTCCTATCATGGATTTCCATAGTGGGTTTCCATTATCCATGCAATTGCACTATTTTATAGCATGCATGGATCAAGCAATGAAGATTGTAGTCTTTGTATTAGTGTAATTTGACTCACTCTTAGAAAAGGGTAAAAAGAAGCAATGTAAACCATGTCTTCTAGGGGTTTCTTCAGCTGCATCAGCAATTTGTGTTAGCACAAGTGGAAATAGGTCATCAGCAGCTGCAGTCACCTTTGCAGGACAAAGATCACCAAGCAAAAAGTACCACAAAGTGGTGGTGAGGAGGTTTGAAGTTGAAAAAGTGTTTGTTGTTGTTGTTGTTGTTGTTGTTAATGGAATAGAAATTGATTGAGCCTGAAGCGTTTCATTGCAGATCTCTTGGGTTAGACATATTTATGTCTACTACATAGCAAGATAGCCCATGGAGTCTGACAGAAATGTCTGTTACAGGCTCACCAGTTCAAGGACTATTGTGTATTCAGGGAACATGGCCATGGGAAGGACCTACTCAGAAAAGCAAGTGCATCCAAGGAACATGTCTGGACTCTCAGGATTCTCAGGAAAATATTTTCCAATATTTTGTCATTCCTAGCAGTGACTGGTCTGGGGAACATGATTCATTCCAGACACATTGCTTTGGATGTTTCTGAGGTAGTTACCTTAGAATTCAGAAAACAAAAGGATCTCAGTTTTGTTCAGATGCAAAGAAACTCACAAAGTGAGAACTCTGCGGCTTGATTGGAAATGTTCTTTCCCATATCAGCTCTGATTGAATTTTGATTCAATTCTGTGAAGAAAGAAAAAGTTCTGTTCAAGATAAAAGAAATGTATTTAGAGTGGCCAGAATACTATTAGCTTTTTATTGGAATATTAGTTTATTGGCCTTCAGTCTTTTGTCTTCAAAGACAAAAATGTGCAAAGAAAATGTGCAATTACCATCCCCAAATATATTCAATATAATATCTTATTGCGTAAATGAACAATTTCCTTTCATCTAAAGATAAGTGGGCTTGGGAATTTCAAAGATGGCACAAAAACAAGATGTGCATTTCAAAACAGATCATGGAAAATAGGCTATACCTCCTACTCAAAGCTGCAACAGATATGATAAAATGGATAAAAACAGATATTCTCACACAGAGAACACAGATGTTTAAAGCTCAGGGAAGAGAAAAGATACACGTTAAGGCTAATCTACAAACAACAGAAAAATGAAATACATATGATTTTTCCTCTGAGAGATATCTGTCCTTACTGTTTAGAAATATTTTTACAGAAGTTTTGGAAATATTATGTGTCTTAGGTTGATAAGAGGATATACAAACCAGTAATTTACCTGTTCTTTATGAATAGGCTTGTACAATGACTTGTCTTCCAAATGTTTCTTGTTTCTTAACCTCAATCAGTTCTTCTGTGATTGTTCAAACTTTGGTATCCTCAGCTGTTCACATTTGAAAATATACAGATTATTTGTACATAAAGAAAAGGAAAGTTATCCTTATCCACTTGTGTAGGAAGTGTGTATTAAACAGCAATTAAACAGAAAATCTTCCTTAGAATATGCTTTATTTACAATTCTTGATCATGTGTCATAGCACTTAAGTGACTTACTCCAGAAGCACTAATGTTACCCATTCAAATGTTATCGATAAGCAATACTTTATAAACATTATAGAACCAAGAGTGGCTATTTTGTGTTAGAGAAAAAAGAGTAGCATAACCTGTATGACAGATAGAACAAACGAATATCACTTCCATCTTCAAAATGCAAAGTGGATATTTCATGGAAACTACACAGAAAAAAAATGCTATACATATATTATTTCACTTATGAAGATTTAAAAAAAAATAGTTTGAAGGTAAGCATGCTATATCTGCAGAAAAATGAAAAAAGATTTTATTTCAACTTTAACAAAAAATGTCTTGTCAGGTATGTTTGCTTTTACAGTTTTTTTCAGCTGAGAATGGTTTATTGATATTATGCATATTATGCTGTCGGCAAAATGTACATGTAAGGTGATATCTGAGGAATCAGTAATATAAGGTATTGAATAAGTCTAATGTCTGCTGGAGTTAACAGTTGTCAAGGCCTAAAAACTAACTGAAAATGTAATGCAAATTTTGTTCTTATATGGCATTTTTTCCCACAAATGAAGAAAATTCTTGTGCATTTCAGGGTAAGGGCAAGGGAGAACCATCTTTAGACTCCTTTAATAAGTAACGAGAGTGAAAAATCAATCACTGCCTCATAGGACCATGAAGGTCTAGGTACCATACTTAAAAGAAAATCTTGAGAAAAGCCTGCTAGAGTCTTCTTCCACTTACAACAATATTTAACATTTATCTTTCCCTGGGCTTCATGTTGCAAGATTATCAAGTTTTTTTTTGTTTTTTTTTTTCTAATTAGTAAAACAATGTTTTAAAATAAATGCTTTAAAAATACGAAATAGCACGAGGTTTATATTCTTTCCTTCTTTTTTTCTTTTTTTTTTTAATTAAAGATCAAGCAGGCTTTTTTTCAAATAAGACACCTTCTGATTATTTCTTCAGATTTAAGAATTCTCCACATTCAATTCAGAAACCTGGACCAAATGGAACCTGCACTTGCACCATATACATGATTACAAGAAGACACCAGACAGCAGGGAACAGGGCCTGGATTTTGTATTCAGTGCCCAGGCCTTCCACAAATTCTGCAAACGCCAGCAAGCAGCTTCCCCTGTAAGCCAGAAATTCTGCTTTATAAAATGGATATACATCTGCCTCCTACTGTCTATTTCTCTTGTTCAATATGGTCATAAGCTCTTTAAAAAAGAGACCATGAATTTTTTTTTGGTTTCTTAACCCTGTGATCCATACAGAACAAAATCTCTAAAGTACATCCAAGACTGTAGGGAAGTTGTGTAATTAATAATATCACAAATAATTCTATTAAACTAACACTAAACACATAGGTTATTGATAGAAAGTGATAGTAAGATATATTAGTTTGCAGGCCTAGGTAAGGAGGCTGTTGTTTCCTTTTGACTCAGCTTTTTGGAAAGGAATAGGAGGAATATATTATTATATGCTAATACTCAGAGCATTTAATTCTAGCCCCACTGAAGCAAAACTTCCAATGATTTCAGCACTACTAAGATTTTACCCAATGTGAAAAGTTCTTTCCTAAATCTATTCTGATTCAAGTTTCTAAAATAGTTTTGAAAACCAAGTGCAAATAATTTCACATGCAAGAATTAATATCTACATAGAAAATGATTCAAATCACTCTCTGCATAATACAAAAAAAAAAAAAAGAGCATGCAGTTATTTTCTAAGGTTGAACGGCTAGAATAAAAAGCAAGTTAGCCAAAGGAAAGTACTGTTCTATCATTACTGTCAGTCCAGAAATCCCACTACGAATAACCAATAAATAATATCAGAAAACGTCAGCTTCAGAGAGGATGTCTCCATGGAAAGTAAGCTTATGAAGTGCTGAAATAAAAGTGGTATTGTTTCCAATTTTGGACTTTGATAATAGAAATCAAGTCCATTTAGTCTCATTTCATATGAGATAGGGAGAATACACCTTAACACTGAAAATTCAAATAAATTCCTTCCATGTAAATTATTGATGACACAAGTTGGTGACTGCAGATTTAAACACAAACGCATTAGAATGTGTATATAGGCTCACTAAAATTTCACAAGTTCCTTTTAATTCTCCTCATGATTGAGTCATTACAGTGCTTATATAAATATATATATATCTCAATGCTTTCCTGTTAGTCTTGTGTGAAAGTCTTGGAATACCAAGAATGTCTTACACAGCAATATAGGCCTGCATTTAGAAAACTGAATTGAGAGCTATCTGTTCTTTTTCTTGTCCTACCTTGACCTGGGTTTAAAGTGCGCTAACTGGGATAGAGCACTGGGACCTGGGATAATATTGACCTAAATTAAACTAAATTTAAATGTATACATGTAGGTATCTGTAGTCAGTGACTTTGACCAGTGAAGTAAGCTGTGTAGACCTGGGATCTATTGTATATATTTAGTATAGTTTTAATATTATATAAAGATTCAGACTCCAAATAACCATCAGTATTGCCATTGAGCCAAAGGCCATACTGAAACTTCAAAGAGGCAAGACTAAACTGAGTTGAAGGAAAGGTCCCCCCATGTATGTTTGCTTATAGAATGAACATGAAGAGTGCCTACAGAAGGGGTATTCCAGATTAGCTAACTCTATATCCTTGAATTTGAATGACCATTTCCCTCAAAGTTCTTTGTAGCCATAAAAGCAAATTGGCATGGTTTGGTCACATTTGCCATATCAGTGCTATTCAGCAGGGCTTTCAAAACCTCCTGCAGCAGCAGAAAAAGTATTATGCCAAGGCTGCTGAAATCCATACATTTACTATGTCTGCTGAACTGGAGGATGTAATATATGAAAAATATACCAGAAGAAGGCATATCACAATGGCATGTATGCCATTGGTATGTAGGAGTCACTTGGAGCTTATCTATATTGCAGTTCAGCCATCAGCATATAATGTGGTATATGACAAAAGTTGGAAAGTGACAGTAGTGTACACCCTGATCATGAACAATCTAAAAATGTATGAGTGCTATGTCTTGTGTTTTACACTAGGTCAAGCTAGTGTACCTTCCTGGATTGTCAGTGTAAAGAGGATGACGCATGTTACATCCACACTTAATAATGAGTGATAAGGACTTCAGTTATTTCAGTGAGTTATTTTTCTCATTAAGAATATTCTACACTGAAATTCTGGACAGTTACATAAGCCTGTCAAGGGATTTTAATCTTTCAGAGACCAATATTAGCTGTATTTTCATGATCCTACTGTTTTTTATATATATATTTGATTTTGCTATTTTTATTTAAACTGCAACAGACTAGTATTTATTAATGAGTGGACATATTTGCAGATAAACTGAATCTTTAATTCAATGAAGACTACTCAAACATTTAACTTCATGTAAGAATTTATGTGAAATTCACAGACTCAGTGATGAAAATGACAAGTAACAAAACAAATAACTGAATTTCCATCCCCAAATGTATCATTTTAAAAACTGCCAAAACAAACACTGGAATATATAAAAATATTCATAATTATTTCTGGTATATGTAGCATCTCTGATATATAGCATTGCATGACCAGTAACCTCTCATATGTTTTGTAGGAAGCCAAACCAACTGTCTTGCAGTATGTTAAATATATGTTTTATTTAGTTAAAAATATAGAGCTTCAATGGACCTTATTCTGTGGAACTTCTCAGATTTTCTAGCAGCAAAAAAAAAAATGTGCTTACCATTATGATCACCCTTTTTCACTACTTTCATAGTAAAACTCAAGAATACTTCAGTTGGACTTTGTTCAGATTGCATAATAAAGAGATTTATTAAAAAACGTGTTCTGATTTGCAACCTCTTTTTTCTAATTTATTTTTGTTTCTACTGATGCAAGTTTTTATTTACATGCTTTGTTCACTCATCCTCGTATAAAATTCCACAACAGAAATGATAAGAATGATTCCCTTAGAAATAGCTTTTGATATTTTCTTCTGGGCTTACTCTGATTAATAGGAATAACTCATCATGAGATGTTTAATTGCTTAAAATTTATCCATGCTCTTGAAAGTTTCAGAATATGGTAACAAAAATAAGAATGCAATGCTATTTTGCATAGTGCAATGCGTTAAGATTTTATGCAACTTTGCATGTGTGCATGAGTGCATGCATAAAAGTGTCATGAATACTAACTTTAAGCTAAGATTGGGCTAAGAATTTTTGTTTTTTACACAAGTTTTTAGATTCAGTTCAGCATTGTGTCATGATATCTGTATTTGCATGGAAATAAATGATGACTCACTAGGGTGGAATTCATAAAGAAGTGCAAGACTGATCAACACAGTAAGCAGACTAACAGTTCATTCCACAAAGGCTTCAGAACTCATATAAGCACAGGCAAATTAATTGTAGTCAGTTCTAAGAAGAAGAAAAATATCTCCTATATGCTTTAACAACAGCTTATTTTTAAAGATAAAAAAATAAACAGCACAAGCCATATTTTTTTGAAACAAACTGGAGCAGAACAGATTCAGAAATACATGGAGTTTATTGTATAGAACAGCTTTCCTTTCAGATTCTTGCACTGATCATGTCAGAAGGTTCCACTTAGCTTTGTTTAACCAGATGTCAATGAACAAAAAAATCCTTTTGCCGATACATTTTCCAGTGTAAAGCAATGAAATATTAATTAATACTATATTTAAAAGGCTTTTTTAGTATAGAATAGTTCATTTTTTTAAGGCAGTAAAGGAGGAAGAGTAATTGACACCCATGAGCAGGTGTTCTTCATGCCAAAAAAGCATGGCCCACTTTATTTAAAAAGCCTGGAAAAAATGCACATTTGTTTGGGGAAGTCCTTTATCCAGAGAAATCTTTAATTACATGCACCATAAAACAGGCAGAAAATGTTAGCTCCTCAGACCTGTAACTTTATGCCATTGCAAAGAATGAACAGCCTAATTTCATCACAGAATAACAGTCACTACTTCACTCTGTTGTTGCATGACAGCTGTATATGAGCAGCTACTCTTCTCTATGAAGTGAAGTGGAGGGATGCCACATGACTAGAGGCAAAGTACTGCATTGTGTCAATGTCATTTCTGTTACAGATCTTCTTGTAGTCTGACATCCAGAATGGAGTCACATATTAATGTACAATGGATAGTACTTCTGACAATATACTCTAGATGGCCTTGAGCTGATTACCACTATTTCTTCAGAAAATAGTTGTTTCCTTTCAATGAAGTCTGCCTGGGGAAGAATAGCAAGCAAGATTGGATTGTTAGGACTGGATAAGTTAGTAATTGCCTTACTTCAGTTCTTGAAAACAGTTGTCAAGGACAAAATCTGATTGTAGTCGCTATAATGATAAAAAAGTAAGCTGGTTTAGATTAGTATCTCTTAAGATCATCTCTTATTTACTTGCTAAAACTCTAGCTAGTTAATTACAATAATCTCAACTTAAAGGCAAAGGTATCATCACGATTGGTGTTTCTTAATGTTCAATCTTTCAATCAGGAACACACCATCTCTCTGGTTTATTCACATAGAACTTTTGTTGTCCAAAAGGAAAGGTACATTCTGCAGCACTGCTGCCCCCACAATAATGCTATTATCTGGTAACAATCATGGAGCTTATAGGCAGTCTTTCAAAATAATTTTTAGTGTCAAGACTGATAGTGAAACTGTGTAAGTATAGGGGCTTGGAATCATTTAAACCCCACAAATAAGTAAGATAATAGGAGAGATAAGGAGCCACAACAACTGTTTAGGCAACCAGTGAAATGGCCAATCCAGATGTCTGAGATGTAAGGATTGGCTTTCATCTCTCATCCATAAGCCAAATTTAAAGCATGTTATTCCTTCTGCTTTCTGAGTTGTGTAACTTTCTGTTCTTAAATGTAACAGGATATGATCAGTAAGGTGAGGAAAGATGGACATCCTGACCTACAGTGACACAGAGGTACCCACAAATATACATACATACTTTTTACTTATTATTTTTAGAATAAATGTGCTAGTCCAGATGAATTTTCCTGTGGCATTTCTTCCTCAAAGAGGCTTTTACGACAATATACTTCAGAGACGAGGAACACAGCTTATGCAGAACATAAATACTTGCTAGGATCTTGCCTGTGTTTATGAGCTCCAGCTGTGGAGGTTTCTGAAGGGTCTCTGCAGGAGATAGAGTTCTGAATACTGGCCAGTCATAATGAACACTTAAACAAATAAACAATAACTTCCCAAGCATGAAATGTAATGAGCATGAAGTGCTCAGAAAGGCAGGAAATAAAGAACAGAAAAGGCAGGGGGGGCAAAAAAAAAAAAGAACAAACGCCAAACTCCTATGAGGAGCTCCTGTCTTGTCTAAAGGAGACAGAGAAAATGACAAAGGAAGCTGAGCTTTTTGCTGTTTTACTCCTGTATTACACAGACAAGTATCCTGATCCATTCTTCTATCGATGCAGTCCCTGATCACATTCTTGATTCACATTTTGCTACTTTTTCAGCCTTCTTTTTCATTATTTTCCTTTAATGCTGAATGTAAATCTGACTGTAACTACTGTACTGTACTTTGACATGATAGATATAATGCTGTATCATCTCATTAAAATATTCAGATATTTCTGGGAAAGTGGGTATATGCCTTGCTAAAAGGAATAGAAGCATCTATAGATTATATCTTGAATTTACTATTGATTACTAGTTCTCTGTATTCCATTATGCATTTCCTATTCAAAAATATCCCTCTGTGACAAGTCCTGCAGTCCTTACTAAGAAATTACTCCAGGGAATATCAGAGTAAATGTTTCAGTAAAGATTATCTGGTTTACTCGGTCTTATATACAATATATCATCTGACTCCCTACTTTTTGGTTTAACAAGGGTGATGCTTATCCTCACTGCATATTATATTCTGTTATTTGACACATTTGTGCAATATAAATGTTTTCTCCTTGTCTTACTTGAAAACTTTTGTAAAGCTCATATAAGATTACAGAAGATATTTTAATGCATTTATGGTCCAGACATTGACAGAGTTCTTCCACAGTTTTGTCTACTGAAACCACAATATATTCTCACAGGGCCAGCTCAACTGTATGAACATTCTTATACTGGTTTCATTTAATTATTGTCTTAACTACTGAAGATAAACAAAAAGGATAGAGATAATATAATTGCCTGAATAGCTCACAGTTGTTGTGAGCAAAGAGCTGGTGTGATTTTCCAATACACGTGTAAGAATCACAATTATTCTGGTTGGAGTATCTGTAATTTTGTCTCGAGTGATACACTTTTCAATAGATACTTAGAGTCTTTGAGGAACTCTTTGTTGAAGACGGTTCCAATAGAATTAGAAGCATTTCTTATGTAGTATTTCCCAATTAAAAACAGATATAATTCAGAATATTCCTATGCCTCATGTCAGCTAGGAGGTCTGAAACAGTGATCACAATGGTCTTGCTTATCTTACTCTATGAATAAAATTGATTCAAAACAAACAAATAAAAAATCCAGAAACATGCCTACATCAAATTAATTTTTCAACTTTGAAATACTACCATGAAGTGAGGCTGCACACAACCAACCTTAGATCTCCTATTATGGATCTTTTGCATAATTCTTTTGCAAGAAGGCAGGAGAGTTGTATGCCTAACGCTATTCCCAGACCCTTAATACTGCAAGTCTTAGTATTCTCACAATTTTTGAAATTGCATTTCACAGATGCATTAGCCTTTTAATCTTTCATGATAGCAGTGTTTGTATTCTCATGAGTTGGATAATATTATTTATTCATCCATCCAAACACAAGTTTTCACTTCAGTCTTAGAAAGCAAATTATAAGAGATAATATTGGTGCCAGATGTAATCATAACTGAGAACTGCACTGCTTTCTTTTCATGTTAGATGTAATTCAAAATCAAACTTCTTATTTAGTCTTCATTTTTGATTTCTTAGTCTGTTTAGTAACCTTTATTATGTGCCTACAAAAATAGCTACTCAATGCTGAAATAATTCATTATATGTAAGACCTAGTACAAGCTGTATTCATGCCAAAGGAGTTCTAACATAGAACATAAAAATGCACTAAAAATTAAACCAAGTAAGTTTTCAACTAAATTATAAATTATAAGTGCAAAATAAAGTGTTAAATATTTAACCTCTAAGTTCTTCATTCATTCATTAGTTTCAATTTTTAGTTCTATTTTGAACTTTTAGCTTTCTGAAAACTTTTTTCCTCAATGTTTTATTGAGCTTGCAAGTTTAGAAGATTTATTATATACTTTTAAACACAGTGTAAGTGCAACACAATATAAGTATAGGTTTTTATGTCTTAAACCTACCATTTAAAATTTTACATTATAAATTGAAAATCCGACTTTTTTGTAGTTGTGTGGGAGTATCTGATTTAAGCTCATAAGTGCCAAGCAGGTCCAGAGGTGCTTTAGATACTCTCAACTTCAAAGCAGTAATATAAGCTTCTGCCTACAATCATGTGGGACATGTTTAGCTCTGGGCACATTTCAGTATGTAACCTATATATGGCCAACAAGAAATACCTATTTCTTTCCATAACCTATTTTTGTGTTATAGAAAGTTTAAATATCATGAGCAATGAGAATCACATAAAATAGTTTCAAAATCAATTTTAAAAGGAAAGAAGTTTGATCGAAAGAAACTATTAAAATTACTTTGCTTACCTGCATTTCTTTTGTCTCTGTATTGAGAATCTGCCATTCTAACTGACTTACAAATGTTAAGTAATTTTCTGTGCTTTTTCTAAGTTTAGAGGACGGGAAGGAAGTTTGCAGCATCTCATCAATTTTCAGTGTTGTTCTTGCCTTTAAATTTGTGTGTGATGATCTGTGATTCTCAATGTGAGGGCATCAAAATTATTTCATTTTGAAATGAAATGAATGAATGTGTAAGGTCTCATGCTCTTTTGAAGTCAAATTTTCTTTGTTCTAAAACTATTTTTCATTTTGAAATGAAATAATTTTGATGCCTTCACATTGAGAATCACAGATCTGAAAGGCAGGATCAGACAGACCACAGCTCAATGTAAAACAGTTTCTTGCTAACATGGCAATATTACGGCTGCTCTGGAATCCAAATTTGGCCATCAGCTAGTACCAGAAGTGGTGAGCTGTAATGCTCAGCTACAATATGACTGAATAAATAAGAATGAAATTTGTTACTATAGGTTAACTTTTAAAACTTCCATATAATCCCAGTAGCAATATTCATTTTGAACTATTCTTTCTTTCAAAGAAACAAGTCAAAATTTTTAAAAAATTACTTTGGCTCCCAATATTTTCATATTTAGACACTAAAAGTATTCCATAATGGGTCATGTTATGACAAGTAAAAATAAATGTCATTATACTGATATATGCTTGTTCACACTGAATTCAGAACATTAAAGCAAACCAAATTGTTTTGCGGTTTTCTGCAAACCAAACCATCTGAGGTTCACAAATTTCAAGTCCACAGATAAAAACAAGATTGTTGCTTATGCTTTTTGTAGTCCATCTGTCCTGAAATCTATTTGATTAACTGTAAAGTTTCTTCAAAATTTTCTACACAGTTGCCAGTTTGAGGTACAGTAGATTGAAGAAATCAGTAAATAGATATACATTTATATTTTAGGCTTCTGCACTGTTTTCTATTGGCTTTATTTAATAATAACTTTTTTTTATGAGGCCTAAAAATGTAAAGTAGGTTTACATCTGCAACTCACATTTCCATGCCTCATAAGAAAAAAAGGGTTTTCCCCATCCTTTTCAAATAAAAGATATTTTTTGAAATGTATCAGTCTCATATTCTGACATTTATTTAAACAAAATTATGTGCTCAATATTGTCTAAAGTCAGAGCTTTCTCTGGTTTGCAAAGTCCTATGCACATTCTTAAATTCATGCATTGGACATAACCTGGGTTGAAAGTAAAATATTCCATTGAGTTCAATATGAATAGGTGGGGAACAAAGGAAAAAATTAATGAATTGATGACCAATTTTCCAATTCCCTTGATTAGTTTGAAAACCCTTCTGGGATTCCTATGCAGTTTTTCAGATTTAAACCCAGATATTTTTTTCCAAAAAGAGTATCCTACCCTATCTCTGCCTCAGGGTATTAATGAACAAGGTGAGGAGAACAACGAGGGCGATTCTTGTTTTGCAGTCTCCTTTTTCAAAGAGGGAGAGGATGTTATTCTTAGAAATGTGCCACTCTTAGAAATGAAGAATTGCTTCAAGATTTGAGGACTAAGGTTAACTTTTATGAATGTGTAAGGTCTCATGCTCTTTTGAAGTCAAATTTTCTTTGTTCTAAAACTATTTGTGCTAAAGAATAAACACCAGTTTATGAGAAAAGGTAATATTTTCCTTTAGGAAAATCATGCTGTTCAGCAGACGAACTGAAACAGGGATGTTTTCTGCACTATTTTGGGACCATTTCATCAGCTTCCCAGTTGAAGGAGAAACACTGAACTTGGTCTGAACTTTCAGGAAAGCTCTGTTCAAATTATGAATCCAATTTCAATCAATCCAAGTCCAAAATTACATCTGCTTGAAAACAGTATGTAGCAGAATCTCAGAAGGGATAAAGATAAGCCTTAATGCACAGATGTCTGTGTGCGTTAGAAATTCCCTCAAATAAGAAAACAATTACAAAACATAGGCAAATGACCAAAAAATGATGGGAATCAAATTTTACTTGTTCTGTTATACTTTTTCTAAAACGCAATGATAAATGCAACTATTGCTACTGGAAACCACCAAACAACATTGTATGGCTTGTGCTCAGCATGGTGAAATATCTTATACCTCAAGTTTATATGAAAGAAGCTGTCTTCATAGCAAACAGAAAAAAGACTGCTGGAGTTTAAATAAGGAGTTTTACCTGCGCCTAATTTTCCTAGAAACAATGATGCAACGATGAGATCCAAACAATGAAACAACAAATGTTAGAATGGCAAAAAAAAAAAGAAAATGTGTTCTTGAATATATAACTTCTATATAAGTTCTATATAACTTTCAACTAGCTTTCTATATAATTCATCATATCTTGAGATTCTTGACTCTGATAATAAAAGCAAAAACAAAACAAAGAAGGGGTTAAATCAGGGAGAAGCTACAGCTTTCAGGGACTTTCTAATCAGAAAGTCTTGGGGGGAAAGTCTTGCTGGAAATCTTGGGGGTAGGGGTAAAGAGGGTGTCAAGTTTCAGCTAGTAAAAATGAAAGTAATTAAGGAAAAATCCAAACACACATTTCTATGAACCATAACTTCTGGTCATCTCTATTAACATATAGTTCTAGTTAAGGAAGAGAAGCCTGATTTTTTTCCATTTCAAGGGAGACATATTTTAGTTCGTAATGATGTAATGTTACACTCTAAACCTATACACTGCCTTAATACTGGGTGAAAAGAACAGTTGAAGAAGCACTAAAGCATTAATAACCATAATATTTAAAACTGACAGGGAAAATGGTGAAACATTTATTTTTTCCATAGATTTTGTGTCAGAATAGGCTGAAAATTTAGAACCAGGCAAAATGTTCAAAGTTCCTATGTTTGAATAAAATCATACATAAATTAATCATTAAATTTTTCACTTAGACATTGTAGCTTGGTCTGCATTTATCTGACACGTAGTTTGATGTATATTCAGCTTATATACATTCTCACTCTATTGTATGAGCATAACATTTCATTAGACTACATTTCCACCATATTTTCTTTGATTTAAGGTCTTCCTAACCATAACTATGTCTGTTTGAGGACAATCATGGAAGTCATATGATTCCTGAAAAAGTTAACACATAAAAAAAATTATTCCGAAATTTCTTCTGTCCTGTTGCAGATCATTCAATGGAAGGATATTTATTACAGTGTTTCAAAGAGAGATCATTCAAAGATGAATGATATCCCTTGAAGATATTTAACGAGATCAATTTGCTTTGCATTTTTCCTTCTACCAACCAAACAAACAAATAAAAACAAAACAAAACAACCAAAAAGCACTATTCTTTAATACTTATTTATCCTTATTTAACTGAAGTAAAACGTGGATTCCTTCCTGAAATAAACATAATGGAGCATTGTGCACCCCTTGCAGAACCTCAAACCTGATGACTAGTTCCCATAAAGCTAGTTCTTCTCATGCATATTCTCCCATTAGAAACTGAGGGAAAACAGGAACTTTCTACAGGCGTTGCCCAAAACTTAAAGGTTTTGGATGTCTTCCTAAGACTAAACATATGCTCATACACAAGGAAAAAGAAACTTGGATGACAGCGGACAAGAGCACCACCTGGTGACGTCTTCCATTTGGTCACCATGCTGTACCGCACACTGGGCCTTGTCTCAGCCTTAACTTGCAAAGATGTGAGGAGAGAATCAGTAGTTTTCAAAATCTCCTTGGATCTTTCACAACCTAATGAAAAGAAGCTTTTTCAGGTATCTTAATTTTTAATCACATATTCAGATATTGAACTCTGTTTTTGAAATTTCTTAGTCCTTTTTCACACCATTTGGGAACATTAAGGATTTTCATTTTGAATTTTCCAGAACTGAATTTCCATCACCTTTATACAATTCTGAATTTTGATTATAATAAAAAGGAGTAAAATGGAGATCAAAGCAGGAAGAAATAATACATACATTATGTCTTCAAGACATAATACTAGAAGTAAAAAATCTAAAAAATTGCATTTCAGCATACAAAATTCACAAGAACAAGACTACTTTAGAGAGATATGCAAAACAAGAAATCCTCACTTATCAAATATTTTGAAGATTTTTTCCACACATTTAGCCAAAAGTTAATTATAAATATGGCTGAAGAATGAACCATGATGCAATTTATAATTCTAAAGCTACCTACTTACTTTTCCTATCTTCTCAGGTCTTTCTCTAGTGAAGATTCTTTATTGAGATCTAATCCATAACTCCTGAAGTCAACAAGATCCTTAATGGGCTTTGGATCAGCCACTAATTTACTTACCATTTGCCTGAAGGATATAACTTTAACTGTAATTATTTTTGTGTCATTAATTGCCAATTTCATTCATATTCAAAATGTTCTAAAATGACTGTGTAAAAATATTATCTTTAGTTTTAAACAATGGGAGAGATTTTGATTAATTTTATGATTACATGATCAAATTAGCATGAAAGTAGGCTAAAAATTGTGAACTTGCCTTAGATGAAGAAAACTTCTGGGCCCCCTGCCAATTTTAAAGGAAAAGTCAGAGATTAAAGGTAAAGACGTTACTATTTAACTAGTATCAAAGTCTGAATCTGGAATAAGACACCCTTATAATTTGAATCCTCATATATGCAAGAAGTCTTTCGAAATTTTATGGCATAATTAAGCCACTGAAAGAGATGTTTTTGTACACATATAAAAAAGATTCAGATAGATAAAAATGAGATGAGATAGATGAAAAATGAGATGATATTTTTTCAATATTTGAATGCCCATATACATGTTGTTTCATCACACATAGTGTGATGAAAAAATGTATAGTATATTTGTACGCATGTTTATTTATATGATTATATGTACTACAGATGTACTGTTTTTGTCTCTGTTTATATATACACACACACACTGCATATACTCTGTATGCATATACATACAGTGTATATACACTCTATATAAATATATGCTATAAACAAATTCTATATTGCACACTTTTAATGGGTCCTAAATAGCATATAATACAGTATAGCATACTTTTTCTTAGAAAGAACAAAATACCTAACAACATAGCCTTCTGAAGACAGTTAAATGGGAAACTAAAAGATTTCAGAAAAATTCATCAAAAGTCATAATTGCCTTGCAAGGAATAGGTATCTGTGGTAAGTAAGCAGCTCCCCATTTGAGAACATAAGTTGTGAACGTCCTTTTAGCTAAGCACCTGTGAAATTATATGACTGTGTCCTCCTCCCATTAGAATAAAGGCTGTCAGGCTCTTTTGATGGAATGTTCTGTTCTTTTATGTATTTTATAGGAAATTATGTGACTATAGAGAGAAATAGGAAGCCTTAGTACTTAGGGGCCTCTTTTAATAAATATTTATACAATGTGAAAAGTTACAGCAGTCTCCAGTGTCCTTCCTGAGGGACTCACAAGGACATCCCCTCTGAGAATCAGAACTTTCCCAAGGAATGCAAATAGAACAGAGGGGTCCCACAGGTGAGGTGAATGATCTAATTACAATGTTAGACACTTGCTGCTCAAGTTGTATACTACATGTAAGTGAGAAAACATTAATGTAGCATTTAATTTTCTTAGCTTTTAAAAATAATCTCTATAATTTTACAATTCTCCCAACAAAGTAGTTCATGGCTGAAAATTGTTTATTGCATTTTTAATGCTTCATGTGTGTTGAAAGAAGAAAGAGTCCTCTGCTTGTTTTGAAAAAGAATCAGAAGAAGAGATGCTATGATGTACTGCAAGCCATAGTAGAATATACCATGTAAAAATCTCTTTTTAACTCAGTTTTTGTAAAATGTATAACTATTCAGATTCGATTGCGCTACAGAGTAATGCTGGTTATACAGATCTTATAACTGTTATCTCAAAAGGAAATAAGAAGCAAAATTTGTATTAAAAATATATCACATAGTTGATATAAATGACATACATCTACTGCTTTTGATAATTAGTGCTACTATATGTCATTTGAACATAGATCCAGTATTATTGTCAAGAAAAATTGATGAGAATTTTCTCAACTTTAGACACTAGATATATTATTTCTGGAACATAATATTTGGAAATGTTGTAGAGGTATCGTCTAACAATATTATGAAATGGAGGGTAATGAGTAGGTAATTATTCTACCACAAACCTCTTGTGGCCAAATATGACAGTGATCTAATCCATCACCTCTTTTACTTGAAACTCCAATCAAAGACTTCCATATATTCTCCTCATCCCCATATGGCTGCTTAATTGAGATAGATTGCTGATAATCTGTTTAGGCCTCTGTGTCTCAGAGACTGTCCAGACAGTTCAAATGAGAGCTGCGCTGATATACAGAATCAGAAATAAGCCCCTAAGTTGCATCCTTAATTTTTAATTTATTGCAGAAATAATAGATTCAAGATTTAATTTTGAGATAACTTTGCAAAAGGGAAATATTTTATGAAAGAACTCCACAACTGCCTCACTTGGAGAACAGGGATTTCAAGAGATCCATTCATTTTGCTTTTTTCCCTGAAGGATGACGTGAAATATAAAACCTTAGTCATTTTGTGGTTGATGACAGACATCAAATACCTATGGGAATAAAGATGTACTGAAAGTTGTATAGGCTAGCTATTTTGCCTTTTTTTTTTTTTTTTGTAGGTGTGCACAAATGAAAGGTTAAACACTGATATTGTAAAAGAATTGGAAAGAATAGACTCAGGGGAAAAAGGAAAATTAAGGGTTAGAACAATACTCCCTGTAAAACAGCTAGCAAAAATGGACAAGTACTTCAGGAATACTCTCTTTTTTGTTTCATATGGTCATAAAATCAGTGTGTCTAAAACTTCATTTCCATTGTTCTGTGTTTGTAACTGAGTGTTTACAAGCTTTATAAAATCAATGAGAAAAGTGTCCACAGTCTATTTTCTTCCAGAGCTAAATGGCACTTTAACTACTATTTTACAAACACAGTACAGTATTCTATACTGCTTCCTTGTCACCACTCCCTAGATCACTGAAAAGCTAACACTCCATGTACTTTAGTCATCATAACACTGTTAGCCCCAAAGAAAAAATTTAAGTTAATGTTTCACATAACAATAGGAACGGTTGATGAAAATTAGATTTTTTTCGATATATATCTCTTGAATTACAATAGACTTGCTTCACCTATTTTCTACATCCCACTGTTTCAAAAAGAATTAAAAATCTACTTTGCTGATAGTCCTAAGCATGACAGATCAGATCTCATTCTGTTTTCCCATTACTGTAAACTAAGGGTAGCTGCTGAAACAGTGGATTTACGCTGCTGTAAAACTGATGCAAATGATACCATTTACATGAAACAAGCAGCAAGAGTCAGCATCCCCACATGACAATGCTTGGAACCTCTCCAATAAAAAGGTTATGCTTCAGAAGAAGAGCTTTCTCTTTTGATGTTGTGGTAATGGATGCTATAAAACCATAAAATACTTTGCATAGACAAAATTCACACTGGGATAGCAACAACATTACACACAATTGTGACCTCAGCACTTGTCTTCTGTAGCAACATTTAAACTACCAACCTTGAAAGAGTTCCTACTGCTCAAGGAAAAATAATTTGTTCAACTTGTAGAAGCATGTTAACAATACAGACTTCAGAAACACGAAGATGGGCAGGTTATAGAAGACTTTAGAATAAACTGCATCACTGTGAGCCTCTGTTTTCTTCACTAGCTTCTCTGAATGCTGATTCAAGCCCACAATAAATAATCATGGGGTCATGATATGCAGAACTATTTCTAAGGCTAACTTGTAAACTAGAGAAAAGAATTTCTTTAATCCATGAAGAAATTTCACAATATACAGCACAATTGATCTCTTAGTGAAGAGAAGAGGAATCAAGACAGTAGGAGACAGTGATACCACATCCTGGACCTCAATATTATGGCTAACCGGCTAAATGAAATCATTTTTTTCTCTCCCTTGTTCAACCACGCACACAAATGCACGCAAACACACAAACATAAAGGTGTACACACAAAGAAGAAAAACAGTTTTTATTTTAATCAAGTGTATGAAATACTGAGAAACTATGGTGGAATCTATGTGTAATTTGTGTACAGTTTCAAGACATAATGCAGAAAAAATGATACACAGAAAGAATGTCAAAAACTTTTAGACTTCTTACTTTTAGAACCAGTATATCGTATCAGAATTTAGATATGGAAAAAGACTTCCCCTGTATATCACAAAAATAGAGAAAGACTTAAATGGGAAAACAAAATAAAGATTATTTGGTAACTTCTGAGTGTTACTGCAAAATAGGAAGACTGAGGTACTGTTTATGATTTCAGATGCCCACATTCGAGGAAGTAACACACTAAATTGATAATTGTTTGCAAAACAGCTAAAACATATCTGTTGGTTTTATATGTACTTGAAAAAGAAAACTGGCACCATAAAATACTAAACCCCACAAGTTTTAGCTTTTCTGTCGCATCTCAGTGCATTTAATATCCTTGTATCGTATTATTTATGACTTCACAAAGAAACCCGTTATTTCCTATTATCTCTTCAATAAATCAGTAAAGCAGAGCATGCTGTAGCACTACAATTTGTTAATAAGATGCCTACAAAATTGTCACGGTATGTAGTCTCAGAAGCTTGCACAGCATCTAACTATTAGAGCTTGCCTCAATCCTGAAGAGTAATTGCATTTTTTGCACATTGATATGTTCCATTCTGACAGCCAAGACACACGTTTTTGGAGTGGATTACATAAAGAAGGTAAACCTGTCCATGAAGCATTTAATATTTAAAAAACAGAAGTTCTAATAGTGTCTTTGTTTCTCTCATTATCATTTCTAGTAAGGAAAGCAGGTCAAAATTTGAAGTTCATGTAGTCCAACACTCCAGTTCCCGTTGGAATGAGGTGTTCCAAAGTTATGAATCAATGACATAGAAACATTAAATTATATGTTGTAAAACATAGGTAGAATCCCAATCTAAAGCTCACTGAAGAAAATAAAAGTTTTTCCATTGGCTCTTGTAGGCTTTACCTCCCATCTCAAATTCCTGTAGAAATTATAGAACCTGATGGGATGCACCTGCAAGAGATGAGAGACCCAGCTGATGTCATTGTGAGGTCATTATTATCTGTGAAAGGTCATTAGGAGAGGTTCCTGAGGACTGGAAATGCAACTCCTAACTTCAAGAAAGCAAGAAAGATAACTGGTCAGCCTCACCTAGTAACCCTAGGAAGTTGATGGAGCAGCTCATTCTGGACACCATTTCCAGATACATGAAGGACAAGAAAGAGATCAAGTGTAGTTATCACAGAATATAAAAGGACAATCCTGTTTCACTGCCTTGAAAATCTTACTGAAGGAGATGACTGCCTCAGGGTATGAGCAGTGGTTGCTGATTACCTTTTATTTTAGTAAGTCTTTGACTTCTCTGTCCCATGACACTTTCATAGACAAGCTGGTGAAGTATAGGCTAGATAAACAGACAAAGAATCACATAATGGTTAAGGTTGGAAGGCACCTCTAGAAATCATCTCGTCCAATCCCCTTGTTTCAGCAGGGGCACCTAGAGCAGGTGGCACAGGGTGGCATTCAGGCAGGTTTGGAAGATCTCCAGAGAAGGAGACTCCACAACCTCTCTGGGCAACTTGTTCCAGTGCTCTGTCACCCTCATAGGAAAGAAGTTCTTCTTCACATGGAGATGGAACTTCCTGTGTTTTGACTTGTACTCATGGTGGGTACAAGCGAACAAGTCAAAACTGGTCACTGAACAGCCAGGCTCAAGAGGGTTGTGATCAGTGGCAAAAAGTCCAGATGGAAGACAGTTGGTGCTCCTCAAGGGTCAATACTGAGAACGAAATTGTTTAACATTTTCATCAATCACCTGAACAAGAGGACAGAGAGCACATTCAGCAAGTTTGCAAATGCTACAAAAGTGAAAGGAGTGGCTGATACACTAGATAGTTGTATTGCTATTCACAGGGGCCTTGACAGCCCAGAGAAAGATGGGCAGATCTTTATCTATGGGCAGATAGAAGCATCTTTATGTTAAGTGCAGGCACTTCCTTCACCTGGGGAGGAATAGCCTCCTGCACCAACATTGGCCAACCAACTAGAAAGCACCTTTGCAGAAAAGGACCTGGGCATCCCAGTGGATAGCAAGTTCAGTATAACGCAGCAAAGACCCCTTACCCTTAAGGAAGGTAGCTTAACTTGTATAAAGAGCAGTGTTGCCTATGGGTTGAGAGAGGAGAGCCTTGCCCTCTCCTCAGCGCTGGAGAGGGCCACATCTGGTGTGTTGCATCCAGCTCTCCAGGACAAGAGGGCACAAATCTACAGGGACAAGTTAATGAAAGGGCAATGAAGGGCTTGAAGCATCAGAGAAGCTGTAAGAGATTGTTTAGGTTAGAGAACATAAGCCTCCAGTAGGATCTTACCAGTGTGTCTGACTGAGGGTTGGAAATAAGATGGATGAAGATTCTTAACGGTGCCCAGAGAAAGAACAAGAAGCAATAAGCACAACTGTCTTATATCTGAAAATAAGAAAACACTTTACACTGTAAGCTTGGTTAAACACTGGAACAGGCTATGGAGTATCCATTATCCTAATACAGCTGACCAGAACAAATGCAAAATATAGGCAGAATTATCAATTTTAAAGTCCTCTATACTAGCATGATAATGGATGTATTACATGGCATATTTTTTTTACAGACTATCTGAGTAAACAGATCAACCAACAGATGAAATCTTTATAGACTAAATAGTACTTTTATACTAGGCCAAAATTAGTTACATCAGGCTCTGCCTGTCATGTTCTCTGACGCTATTAAGGTATGATATCCTTTTAAGGTTGCCTGAAAGCTTTGGTGAGTTAACAAGACTTTGACAAGCTAAGGGAAAAATATGCAGCTTCTTCCCATTTTATCTGTAAGGGAGTCTGAATGAATCTCCTTCTCTAGTGCTAATTACAACCAGTTTTGGTAAAGTTCTCAGGGAAGGATGTGTGACTCAATCTCTGTATTAGCAGAGGAGATGCTATACTATTTGCTGCCCCTAATGAGTCCCCTCTCAGTAATCTGCAGACAGAATCAGTCTGTCAGAAGTTGGAATCTGTTATCTTATTATTTTACTGATGGTGAAACTATGCTTCAACAAATAGAACACTATCTTTGCTTTTTACACTATATCTCTGTATAGCAATGCATGTTTTACAGACTTCTCTGCTGTATTGACAACATTTCATGCAGTTCGGTTTAAAGCCTTAGAGTTTGAGACAATGAAAATAAATAACTGTTGTCCTAGTCAATATGCTACTAGAGATGTTCATACAGAAGCTTGATGTAAAGTCCTCCCAGGTCAAATCCAAATCTTTAATTGATTTCAATGGGCTTTGGATCAAGTGAATAGCACTAAATCCTGCAAGGCATCTAGCACCCTCCAGTGCTGTAGCATTTATTCATCTTCCATTGAAATGTTTATTAAGTTTAAGTGTTTTGAAGCTCAGATAAGTTCTTAGCACCTTGTAGATTATGACCTTTGATTATACAAATAACTGAACAAAATAGAGATGTAGAAATAACTGTGAGTTTAAAGCAGCTGTTTTCCTATTTGCACATTTTTGAGACTCTTGAACCTCTGACCTTTTGATACTGTAAAGAACATCCACTGCTGGCAGTTCTTTTTACAAATTTTTTTTACAAATTTTTGCCATTTTTATTTCTAATTGATTTTTTTGTCAATAAAAAAGATGGAGTATAAATGCTTCCTAAAATAATTTTTCATCATAAGATGAAATTTTGCTCCCCTGTCACTGTTTCTTAAAAAAGAAAAACTATTCCACATATGGGTGAAAAATCAAAATTGCCTTGAAGTGAAATCCCAAAGTAGTTCAAATCAAAAAAAAATCAATGTTTCATTTCTTTTATGGAAACTTTTTCCATGGACAATTTAGAATTAGACAAATAGCTTAAGAAAGAGCCTATATTACCTCTTAGCACCATCTGTCCTCAAGTTTGTAAAAAGCGTTCGCTGTGTCAGCAGATGGGAGGAGCATTTTGTTTTTTAAATAAATCAAAATTAGTGTTCTCAAATCCTACTCAAAGAGGAAACAAAATTTCTGTAGTGACAAAGGATAGTACTCTTGATTTAGAACTTATCTGGAAATTATGATAAAGCTGCCCAGATAAGACACACATACAACAGAAGTTAATAAAGACATTTAAAAAGTCCAAAGATCATGATAATTTAAAAAATATATATCATATTACCTGAAATTTCTCTTTCACGAAAAAAAATGTTAATATACCATTTAAGGCATAAGGGATCATAATTTGATCAAATCTTACAACAAAGGTAAAACATATTGAAGGAAATGTGTTTGTTTCACATTGGTACAGAACTGTATTGGCCAGCAAATTTGAGAAAAAAAATCAGAACATGGAGACAAATTAAATCAGTAAAACCAAGTCACTGTCAATAACAGGATTTCATACCAAATTACAAAATTTCCTCACCAGAGGTTTTAGAATAATTTGCAAAAAAGTGGACAAAGTTCAGAAGGAAAATGAACAAGATACATCCTCTGAAGGAGTCTTGATCAGAAAACTCTCTGATGACCCTTAAGATTCTGCAGCTCCAATCTGGAGATAACTTTAAGTAAAATTAGAATTGTAAATTTTTTAATTGAATTAAATAAGAAAATGAAATCGCAGTAAAGAGAGTGCCCATACTGAAACTCATTTTATTTCAGTATGCCTCCCAAATTTCCAGTCTGCTTCAGAGGTGTGCATTGGCAACATAAAACTGCAATCTAGAGATTTGTCACCTTTTGAAAGACACTTAGAGTTATGGCAAGTGGGAACATGCTTGACAGGTTACCTTTATGGGACAAGCATAGGTTTGGAGGCACTTTAAAAATGGATAGTGACAAAATGGTTAACAAGTTCAGCATATGAATCAGTCTTTGGACATCTCATTCAGAAGAACAGGAATAGTTTACTTCTCTTGAAAGCTATTGTATTCAAGCTCCCCATATATTACTTGAAAACTATTGCTATTTGGAGAACAATTTCTTTCTTGTAGAAAATATTGATGGATTTTTTTTTCCATTTTCTGGATGCTTATTTTAAAACAGGAAAGCTCCTTATTATTTTTTTCCAAATTGAGATTTTTTTGTTGTTCTTGTTTGAGAAAGGCCAAAAAATGGCAAAACAAGTGGCTTTGGGGCAAATGCAAAACAAGAATATTTGAGTTTAAATGAAGCAGACACTTTTTTTTTTTTTTTTGGATAAAGAAGAAATGAAGCAGACACACTACTTTTTGGATAAAGGAGAATTTTTCATCAAATCCCAAGGATGTATTCTGCCATGATCTTTGAGAGGAATATGAGGAATATGTTAAGTGCCTTTCAGAGTTATACAACCTCTAGCAAAGTAACTAGATTAGGCTGGCTAGATGCTGAGGTTGAGATTTATCTTATCCAGTTCATCTGGAATTTAAATATTGAAGTCTGTGCTGATAATAAACTTCCTTTGTACTCAGCGGAGAGAAATGAACACCTCCAGATGCCTGCTTCTCTTCATTGCCTCTTAAGTGAGACAAGGATGACTTGTTCAGAAGTATTTAACTTTTGGAAGAGTAAGTGAGGGTCTATAAATACCTCCCAGAGATGGGAGTAAGCAACTGGCAGAGAAATAAGGTTGAGTTCCACCTCCAGATTCTTATATAATAATTCTTTTCTATGGTATGTCCTGATTGTCTCCTTTATAAAAACGATGTCCTACTTGTCTCCTTTAAAAGAGTTGTATGTCCTGATTGTCTTCTTTAAAAGCCCCCATACCTAAGGTATGGTCTATAAATTCTGTTGCTTTGTCCTTGCACACAAACCTATGGAATTGAAAAGGGACCATTTAGAGACTGTAATTAAGGCTTGTTTAGGAAAAGCTTTCTATTGGATTTGGATTTGTTTGCTCTCAATTTGTGCAGCTTACTTTCAGATACTCTTTCTTGTCTGGTCTCAGAGACCTGAGACAAAGCTAGTTCCTAACTCTATCTTCTGCTACTAGGTTTTTGTTTTCTTACCCATGCACATTGCTGCACATTGCCGTTCCCATGAATGATGTAAATTTCAGAAGTCTGGAACTCAAAAGGAAATAAACTGGATGCTGAATAAATCAACGGCAACATGTTCCTTAATGCAGTTTTTCAATGGTTACCATTTCCTTAACGATCTGAATACATATGGCGTAAAGGGATAATTCCAAAGGACAAAAATTACCAGAAATAGCACATAGTCTGCAGGCATAGCATACACCTCACAGATTACACATTTTTAGCAAGGAACTTTATTCATAATCTTTACCTCTAAACTCAGTGCCTTTCGACACAAGTTAACATCCAGGTCAATTATTATGTTCACATGCAAATTAGATAAGAACTTTATTTTCCATTTTGCTTGGAAAATAAAAAATACTCACTTATTTCATCAAATCATGATAGAAATTCAAGAAAAGGTTTGTTCTAAGGCACCTGTCCATAGAGAAGCTTCAGTTTGTATCTTTTAAATTTGTTATCAGAACGCAGAAACAAAACAAAGTGGCAACTAAATTTGATGGCAACTAAATTCTTTATCACAGTAGATTTTACAATGGAAGCATTTAAACTTACATTTTATACAAATAAGCATATATCAAATAAACACTAGAACACCAAAAATGCCTTTTACAAATCAGATATTAGAAACATCTTTTTGTTTTCTAGCTCTCCTCAGGCGTTTGCCTAGTTCTGCTGGTCCCTAGTCCTTGATATTCATGTCTCTCATTGGATTTGGTAAACTGATATAAACAAGTAAATCAATAAACTAAACCAACAAAAAGCTTAGAAAAACTAAAAACTGTCAGTTATTTTAGCAATCTAAAATACTTAGATATGTAAATTAAGAAGCTGTAAATTTAAAAAGTTAAAAAGAGTTAATAAAACATTTTGGGGAGTATTAGTATACTTTCAGTAGAAAGGTCATAATTCTTAAACTGCAATTTTTGCTATCTCTTGATTAGATATGCTAAAACAAAAAATTCTCACTCAGATTTGGAAAGCATCTTCACTTCTTTGTGGGAAGGTAGAGAATATGGGGACCAGCATGTTGCAACTGTAATCCACCATGTCAAAGAGCATCAATTTTGTTCCTAAGTAACCCTGCACAGAGCAGTAGTTGCTGTCCATAGCTGATAAGGATGGACAGGAAATTGTTAACTAGCTGCAAGTGGAAGAGATGAAAGTTGCAAAAACTAAAAGTAAAGCCTCTATCACAGTAGTAAAATTCCTCTTTTTAGTTAAAAAAGGGAAATATCAACAGCAACCATAAAAAGTTAAGGACCCTTGTCACATTGCACATGTTCTCATACAGAAAAGTATTTTGGCTCATCTTACTAAATGAAGGCAAGTGAGTTAGGATGCTGACACTTTCAGGATCCTAGCTATTACATAATGTTACATTATGTCCTTGACAACCTGGCAGCCTGACTCTCAGCCACTTACAAAGAACGCCTGAATTGCCAAGCTAGCAAGTGATAACTTGAAAGACTGTTTCACATATATCAGCCAAAATATTTTTGAAATCTGCCAATAAAATAAGAAAAACAAGTTTCTAAATGTGCATTTTGAATTAAGGAAAAAGTTTTGTGTTTCAAAATAATTTGTTTCAAAGTAATCATTAATAAAGTCATTGCAGTATATTATAATATTAGATAATATTATTAGTACCTTTACAAATTATACCATCATTTTACATCCAAGGTTATTTAAAAGTATAGTGCAATATACTTACTTTATTTTAATTTACTAAAGTATTTAGTCTGATTAAATAAATTCCTAGAAGTTTATGTTGTCTATCACACCAAGAGAAGAACTATGTCTCTAAGGAAACTGAGTCTCCAACAATCAAAAAGTCAAAGTTGTTACTTAAAAACAGTTTTTATAATATTTTTGTTTTAATGTTCAAATAATCTTATTTTAGATTACATATTGAAAAAAATATGCAAATTTTCTTAGTACATTCTGCTTTGCATGTTAGTTTTTGATTTGTGGCTTTACTGCAAGTGGTAGTATAAAGTTGAGCTAGAGATCATCTAATTAAAAGCCAATTCACAAGTTACAGCACCTTCTCAAAGACCTTGTGAAACAAGATGCTTACTTCAAGAAAATAACTTTTAACAAAGAATCATGAAAAATCAAGGTAACGTGTAAGAAGGTTTCATTTAGAAACACTGAAGAAGGCAAAATGCAATTATCAGAGCTAAAGACAGGGCTTATAAAGATCACACTACCACAAAAGCAGACAGACTCCTCCTCAAACATTTTGCATAATCTTCAGACCATATACATGAAAGATTTGACCATATACATAAAAGATGCAAGTAAAGACAACCTAAAAATACTTGCTAGAACATCAGAGCAGGGGATAAATTTGCAGCAGTCAAAACTGAGTCTCAGAATTTACCTCCTCTTACTGAGTGCATCTTACCAGCATCTTACCGAATGGACTGTATACAACCCAAATATGAGATATATCAAAGTCAGAAAAAAAAATTGTTTATTTGAGAAATCAACTCCTTTATCTGATATTATTTTGTAATCATGTATCTGGTTCCTAGAAAACATTTTCACTGTTTTAAGAATATCTGCATTTAGCAGCTCACTTTTCTTCCATATCTTTTCATACTGGACTGTTAGTTTCAAGAACAGAGGAACAGAAAATGAATACCAAAGAATACATTTTCCCCTGATCCTTCACGTTTCTTTCACAATTATATCCTCCCCTAACTTTTTTTTTTTGATGTTTGAATTATATAGTACTCTTTCCTAAGAATGCCATACACAGCAGTCTGTATCTCCTTCTTCAGTCTTATGTGAACACAGGGCATACTGAATTTTCATAAGACCTACACATCTTTAAGGACAATTTGATTTTGATAGAAACAGGACATAACTCAGAGTCTCTGAATGGTTCTCTATTTAGCTTAGCGGTTATTCTTGTGTACACAGGGCCATGCTTTCTAAGGCGAGCAGTTATATTTCTCAGCTTACTTGCTTTTGAGTGCTGTCTTTGTGTTTCTAAGCACCTCAGCCCCTACTGAGTAGTACGTAAGCTACCTGACTATCTGCATCTCTAGGTAGCTAAATGTCTTTAAAAATCTTTCTTGCCATATTCAACTCCTATAAACTAATAAACTCAGGAGATCTCTGTTTCTGTGTGACCTGACTTGGCTGGTAAGCCAGTCAGAATGAAGAAGCAGTAACATATTGGAAACTGAAAAATCACTGAAATAATACAAATGTTATACTCCTTAATATTTTAAAAGTAGAAATTTGGATGTTTGCCCTTTTTTTTGTAATTTTTAATGCAATCTCCTATTTTCTATATCAATGTGGGATCAAGACCGATTTAAAAACATTTGCACAGCAGCTTCAAAAGCTTGCATCTTCAGGATGCTGATCTGCAGGCAAGCAGGGAACAAAAATCTGCAGAGGAATGTAAAAAAGGAAAGTTTTTCTAAATACACGAGGAATATCATTACTCACATGAAAAGTGACACTGTATCTTTAATATTTACACAACAGCAGTCTTTTAAAGTTTTGTCAACTTTTGTAAATGCAAACTTAACTGCTAGAATCTGAACTTGTGGTAGGAATTGCTGTACTGTTCACTCAGGACATTAAGATTGGCCTTCTACTAATGCATAAAGTGTGTCTATGCTGCTGTGAGAAGAGTACAGTCTTGCTTGAATTATAATAAGGCTGAATTTTGTTGGAAGTTCTTTTTATCGAAGCTAAAATATTTTAGGACTTGTATATTGGTCACACAATTTTAATAGGTGTTCATGCTTGCATTTTTTTTTACATTTAAGCTTTCATACACCAGATACAAGCACAAATATATCTATTCAGCATTTTTCTATGGAATATACACATCTGTTGCACATCAGAAACTCCAGTTAAAGGTGTTATTTTGCGTTTCACATCAATTCAGATTTATTTAAATCTATTGTGAGGCAATAATGTAAATCACTTTGTGTACTCTGGAGCAAACGGATTTTCTCTTGCCAAAAAATACATCCACTTGTATCCATTGACTTTTTAACGGGGAATCATTCTTAATAAAAACAACAAAAACAGAACAAACAAACAAACAAAACCTTAATAAATAAAGGTAGTATACAAGCTGTAGTAGGGGTAAAAGTCCAAGCATGGTAGCAATTGCTGTTCCAGGGAAATGTAGCACAAGGCTATCATTTTAAAGTCCTGTCTGTGAATCTGAAAACCTTTTCTCTACTCTCCAAAAGCCAATTCAGGAAAAAAAAATGTTTTAAAGACTGTGTCTTACATAAAAAAATTATGCTTCCACCTACTGCTCAATAAATGGTAGGTACAGAAATATACAGAATCTTTCCCATCATCTGTCAGCTCCATTGTTAAGTAACTGATGAAATATGGAAAGTCTGAATGTAATTTTGTTTTTAATTTGTAATTTATATGCTCTTTTTTAAACAGTGTATCAATTTAATCCTAATAAAACAGATTCTCTTATTCTCACTTTACCATTATTTAAAATATGTCATCCCACGGATTACAGTGGAGTAAAAAACAAGTTATAGCAGTAGCTTATTAGAATTTGTTTCAGACCTCTTTTCTGAGAGGTTGTTATCCTGAAGCTGTAAAATGTTACCAGTTTATCTTGGAGAAACATTTTATTTCCACAGCATTTATAAGTTTCTCTGTTCAGGAATAGAGTTCCTTTTCCAGATTTTTTTTTTTTCAAACTAGAACTGTTTTGAATACACTATTTGATTCACACAGCTTTAATACTGCAGATTTTTCTTCTTGTCTGAGGCACAATGACATAAGTTAAGTACAGATTTTCAGCCCTCAGTTTGAACTTATATTCAATCACTGAACTTATATTCAATCTTTTAATATAATCACAACACTGGCGGAGGAGCTGGTGAGTGATTGATAGGTCATAATTTATAGATCACGTACCAGTCATAATTATTCCCCCTGTGTTCTACTATACTAAATAAGCATGTTACATTCTGGTCCACACTAATCTCATTGTTATTATTCATTATTATTCATAACAACTACAGGAAGACAAAATTCTACCCATTTACATCAAAGAAACAAATAGATTCTAAGTAAAAATATATTTTTGTTAAGCATCAGCTTCATACACATTCTGCAGTAAGAAAATTCATGTTCAACAAAAATGCGTGAAGTAAACTTCTTTCCCTCTAAGATATCTTCACAGTTTTCTTTTTCTCTGGTCCCCAGTACAGAGAACTCAATGATAATACAATGATCCTGTTTTCTATTAAGCCAGCAATGGCCTAATGCATTTTGAGTATATTTTTATTAAATAATAAAATACGTTTTTTTTTTCACTGCCATCAAAATGATCCTTATTTTTCAATATATCAAATTCTCTCTGGAGATCTAGTAATGAACTCTGAAGATAGTTACATTACACTTTGTCCCTCCTATTTTAAGTATTCAGATGAAAAGTCTCTGTTTTGAAGAGAAAATAGAGCAAAACATAAAATATTCACTAGGTTGTATACAGGGCTATAAAAATAGAAAAATGCTGTTTGAAACAGTTCTAAAAGTATGAACCAATATGTGAACAAAAATACAGAAAAAAACTCCAATTCTGTTTATCTTTACTCTTGTAACATTCTGATATTCATCAAAAGTATATTTAAGCATTAATTAAATTGTTCATGAAATCAAGTTTTCTAAGTTTCTGTTTTCTAGTTAGATTTTATTTAACTCCTCATTTTTAAAGTGATCTGAAAAGATAGGTGACTCTAAAATAGCATGCAGAGACCACAAGAAACTAGAGGCATTCATAATGGTCAGAGAAGAAAAACAAATTACTGTGTATGGCATCTGGGTAAAAGAAAGTGATGCTGTGGAACTTTTATGACAGTCATAAGGAAAAAAGTCTATTGAGCAAAGGTCAGAAAAGAAACAGTTTTGAGAAAAGTTCGGGTCAACTGAATGACAATGATGATGAATGAAAAATTTGATCTAGCTAGGAAAGATGAATGAGGAATATGGAACAAAGAGGCAAAGAGAAGTAAAGCCATCAGAGTCTTAATGTGACATTTGTCCAGAACAAGGGAGAAAAGGACCCAAGCCGGCAGACAAATTCCAAAGCAGGAGGACTACAGAAGGTAGCGGTTCGAAAGGAGAATGAAGAAGAAAAAAGGATGGAATATCCTTAGGGATGTAGTGATGACAGGAGAGAATGGAAAGTATAGGAGAATAAAGTCTATTGTCTTAATTCCCCGTTCACTATTTCAGACTTTCTATTGTCACAGCCAGTCACCTGTTTAATTATAAACAGAGGGCATTTGATACTTGTTAAATGGGTTTCTTTCTACGTTATGGGCTACATGAACAAATAATGAAAATGAATGGGTGTTTTCTATTTTTTGGAAGATACATATCTAGTTTATATAACCAAAGCAAATAAGCAAACAGTCTTCTGCTTAATGTTACCTTCATAAGGTATTATGTTCATCTACGCATGTATTATATGACCTAAAGCTACACAATGTATAGCCCATAAATATAGAGGTTTTAATATGGCAGTGTGTTTTCTTTTGAACTTGTCACAAAAGATCACTGTGTTCCTTATTTAAGACACAATATCTTTATAAAATATAAGCTGCTGTAGAGCTCTGCCTGATTTATGAACAAACATTAGCATCAAAACTTTACCGCTACTTGAACTCATTTGCTGGCTACTGACAAGGGAGAAGGAAAGTTATTAGATTATCACGTTATGAGGTGACAGCAGAAAGTGACATAACTGTGTCATTATGGTTTTAGACGTTCATAGGCCCCCGTGTAAATCTGTCAGTCCCAATTCAATAAACCTTAGCTTTTTTATTCCCTGGCAGGTTTAACCTTACCCTGCTTCTTGGTTTTTATATCCCTAACTTCTCTGCTCCTCGTTGTAATCTTGGGTCTCCACATACTGCTTTGTGACCTCTTTCTATTTTATTCTCTTGCCCATTCTCTATATCTTACTTTTGATTTTGATATAATTAATACTGAAAAAATATCAATACAAAATTTGAAATCAGACAACTCATTTTCTGGATGAGGACATGCCAATGTTCTGGAGTCTTTCTTTTTCATTCTATTTCTTTCTTATAACATTTCTGTGTACAGTTATGTATTACTTGAATTGAGCAGTCAGGAATAGTTAATAGTTGGGATGTCCTTGGAGGCTAAAATGTAACAATATTTGAAGTCACTGGCACTCTACAGAGAAAAATGTAATCTATGTTTTTTAAAGACGCTTTAATTGCTCAGCAATCATGCAGAACTGAGAAATATAACTCTGCTTCCAAGATAATAACTCCCCAAATTGCAAAGGTCACTACTCAATCCCCTTGCTATCTAAAAAATGTGAGAATGACACCCAGAGTCAAAAAATTCCAATAGTCTATTATTCATAGCATAGACTATTAGTTTTCATGTATTTTTATAATAGTGCAAATAACCTGCTGTGTGCTATTATCCTTTCAAAAATAAGGCATTTCAGGTAACTTTGTTCATAATAGAAAAAAAAAAAAGAAAGACGAAAAAAAAGTTGTTCATATAGAGCCCAGTTGTATAGTCCTCGTTCAACAAAAACTAAAGTTATAAATTTACAACAGTTCTACAGCCCTGGAATTCCACAACAGCAAATGATAAGAGGATGTGACACAGAAGTGAAGGAAGCAGCAATCAGCTTTCACTGGCCCTTGGTGGTGTTCCTTGGAACTTCCTTCTCTTTTTCTGTAATGATTCCATCAACTAAAGAGAGTTCAAATGTTTTATTATGTTAACTCAAGTAAAACTATTCTTATTCATTTAAGCATAATATGTTCACAGTTATCAAAATATTATTAAAAGGATATCATCTATTCAGTGTATTGATCAGAAAAATCTCAGTAAATTATGATATCTGTAATATCTGGAATGAAATCATACATGAACTCGTGAGGCTGAAACTTTGTAGCTCTGTGAAAGTTGCTCAAAAATTGCTTTGTGCAAACTATCTCCAAAACTGAGCAAATTCATTCTTTTTAACTTCTCTTCTTCCCCTGGGGACCTAAATATTTTCTGTCTGCGTACTTGGAAATAGTTTTGGGGCTCTATTCAAAAAGATTTTCACATTCATATCCTATCAGTACTTTTGAAATTGTACTTTTGAAATTGTACTTACATACCTCAAAACATGTAACTATGGTATAATATTCTTTTTTTTAAAAAAAAATGAAAGAATAAACATACCAACACCATATCAATACCATCTCTGTGTCATATTCCACTGTAAGGTGGCTATACTAGTTAATACGAGGGTTCAGCACCATGGACAACTACTGCCAACACTACAGTCCCTAGTAGTGCACTCGACTTGACCCAAAGAATATCTTTCATAAATAAATAAATAAAAGCATATTATTAAAAAATGGGGGGGGGGAGAGGAGGGAATCGAAAATCTTATGACTTAACTTGCTTAAATCATTACAGTTCAAGTAAGAATTAAAAATATGTGGTGAAAGTATCAGATAGTGTCGGAAAGCGTAGGACTGTAGAACTAGTTATCATACATAACTTAGTCTCTGTGCTAACTTGTCTCTTTAGTTTATCATTACCAAAAGCAAGTGAAAACCAAAAAACCCCAGCAAACTAAAAAGCAGATTAAAATCCCCAAAGCTCTTGTCATTCTTTCTTAGCATAACTTGCCCTTATAAAGTATTATAAAATATTTACACTGTACTATATTTATTTTCATTTGTTACATCATGCTGAAGATAAAAGTCCTTTTTAAAAAATGGTAGCATAATACAGGCCCTTTATCTTGTTCAATATTCTGTATGCAGTTTTCCTGGCTAAATCATGATTGCACATAATAAATCAACTTTTTCATAATAGCTTCATAATACACTTTCATTTTGGTAAGTTTAAGAATTATATATGTTTCAAAAACCTCAACAGTTTCAATAAAATTTGGCAAAACATTTGACTAATAAAATGATGATCTTCATGAGAGTGAAAAGTTTTGTTTATTAATACATGTAATTATTAAGTAGCTGGAAAATGAATCAACAAATTTTCAGTTTCAAAGATGATAACTATAAAGCCCAAAATGAAGAGTAGGGCAACAAATTGTCTTCTCATATGAGCAAACCTTTCTAAATCCCTCTTAGCATTACAGATGAATACACGGTACAACCTGATGAATCCACTGCTCCAATGTGACTCTAGTATCAGTAAGAGACCTTTACACTAAAATCTATTGGAGTTTAGTGCCAGAAATAGCATCTCTTAACTCCTAATTCTCTGCAAGAATTTATGTTGTCATTAGAATTATGTTTTCAGATATTTACTTCAACTGTCCTACAAGTGTCTCACACTTCCTCAAACATTTTTCCACACCATGTCATAAGTAAGCATAGCTGGACACATTCTATTTACCTGGGGCCAAGTTACAATTCTGTACAAATTAAAGATAGTTTATTCAATGTCTTAAATAACACAAGTAATTGTTTGTTTTGTTTTGTTTTCCTGTGAAGATTATGACTTTTTTAAAGTACTTTTGTGAAAATAAATCACTTCATAGTACCAAAATCCATACCGAAGCCCCCTATCCATCAATTCAAACAAAAAGGCAGGTCCGCATATTTTTATGCATGGTCAAATTAAAATATTGCATTTTTTTTCTCATAATTATCACTACTTTAGCAATATTATAACAAGTCCTCTCAGAAATTGTATACTTTTCTAATAATAGAAATTCACCAGTAACTCATAAACATTTAGAATATCTTCTGATTTCATTATCCAAACCAAACAAACTGTCAGAGAAAACAGCAAAGAACCCAAAAATATTTAAAAGAATTACATTTGCTTGGGATTTTTAATTTATCTCCTCTTGAGCATTTGGGCTGTTTTAACCTTATCAATCAACCCTTTAAATTCACATATGTAAAAGGAGTGCTGACTTGTATTCATGAAGTTGAAGAAGAGAAACTTACCCTCTTTTTTTTTTTTTTTTTTTCTATTAACATTTCTGAAATTGAACATTTTCAATTCCTGGCAACACACTTGTTGAAATGTTGGCTGTAACCAAATACCAGCTGTACTTACCCCAGAGTTGTCATGGTGACAATGGTGTACCAGAAGGCAGCAGGGATGCTGGTGAACTTGCTGGCTGATGAACCTTTCTCTGCATAGTACATGACTGTGGCGAAGATGATGATGGCCATGGTGAGGGAGAAGAGGAGAAAGCCTAATTCCGAGGCACAACTTTTCAGGGTGTAACCCAAGATGCGCAGCCCCTGTGAGTGGCGGGAAAACTTAAAGATCCTGAAGACACGAAAGACCCGCAGTGTCACAAAAGCCCCACTGACATCCTCGTTATCTGTCATCACCAGGCCAATGTAATACGGCATGATGGCAACCACGTCAATGATGCTCATGACACTGCGCACAAACTTGTAACGACTAGGGGCTGCCAGCAAGCGTAACAGATATTCAACTGTGAAGATCATGACACAGGCAGTATCCAGACAGAAGAAAGCCACTGCGTAGCGTTCTCCACAGGGCAGCTCCTTGATGCGGCCCGGGCTTACCCCACAGGGCACTGTCTCCACCACATTGGCAATAACAGAGACTGCAATGAAGAAACCAGTGACATAGTAGAAGACCAGAGCCAGTGTACTGGTGTGTGGGTTTTCAAAGGCCCGCCACATCCTCTGCCGAGCTGTCATTGAGGGCAGGGAGCTCTCAGCTGCATGATCCTGATCAGCGTCATCCTGCAGGCGCTCAGCATTCTCACGTCGGCGATCCTTGTACTCCTCGTAACAGCAGTCGCCAATGATCTCAGGGATGATGCCAAAGAAGGCCAGCTCCTCATCATAAGCAGAGATGCACTCTTGGCGGGGGTAATGAAGCTTCCCTGTTCGGTAGAAGTTGAGAATGTGGCGAAAAATGTCAGGGTCCCGGTCAAAAAAGTACTGCTGGGTCTCTGGGTGGTAGAAGAAGTCCCGCTCTGAACTGCCCAGCAGAGTGTCTGGGTAGCGCTCTAAGGTGTCCAACCATGTCTGGAACTGGATACCACTCACATTCAGCACAATCAGAGAGTCCTGGCTTCGCTTCCTCTCCTGCCGTGGCGCAGCTGGCATGGGACCTGTGGCCACTGGCATCCATCCTATGGCGGCCGCCCTGGCAAAGGGTAACCATGCTGCCACTCCTGCTGCCATGGTCCTGAACAGCTACTACAGCTGAGTGAGTCAGTCTAGAGATACTTCTGGTATGGCCACTAAAATACAAACAAAAAAGAAAAATACAAATGCTCACACATTTTGGAGGCAACAGAATTTCAGAACGCTATTGTGATTCCGTATTAGCTGAGCTGCCTTCTTATTTCCTTCCCTTTCTCGTCCGAGACTATCCTTTCCAGGGGCTGATCAGCCAGTCAGGGCAATAAATCAGGGCGCCGGGAAATCAACATATTCAAAGCACCTTCTGCTCCCCAGCAGCCGGATCCCCTGGAGGCGAGGTCCGTACGTGGCCCCTCGGTGGAAGCGACGCTCCCGAGCGCTCGCCCCCGCGGCTGGCAGCAGCCCTGGCGCATCCGCGCAGCCACCTGGAAGGAGATTTTCCTCCCCGCGCGATGCAGCCTGGCCCCGCGCCCCTCCTCCGCCCGCCGCCGGAGCCGGAG